>JANHMN010000023.1:24083960-24112561 GCA_030674055.1 Rhabdomys pumilio
CCCACCCTCTCCAGTCAGCCCACCCTCTCCAGTCAGCCCACCCCCTCAAATAAGCTCACCCTTCAGATCAGCCAATCTGTCAAACCAACTCATGCATACCCTCCAATCAGCTCACCCCTTCAACTAAGCCCACCCCTTGAATCAGCCCACACCCCCAACAGCCCATGCCCTCCAGTCAGCCCACCCCTTCAATCAGCCCACCCCCTCCAGTCAGTCCACGCCCTCCAGTCAGCCCACCCCTTCCCATTAATCTATCCCATCCCATCTGCTCATCTTTTGCCAGCAGTCCAGCTTCACCGTATCTGTTCACAGCCTTCCTTGGCCGGCTTTGTACCAGTGTCAGTCTCTTCTTGGAATACTGGACCAGTGAGAAGCCCATTTTCTTTCTCCCATGGGTCCTGTGTTCCTCTGGGTTTCTCTGACTGACAAAGAAGCTTGCCTTCCACTGGAACCTGACATCTTATCCCGCAGTTTTCCCCCTAAACATCCTTTCCCTCTCTCTAGAATTCCTGGCATTTATGGCTCTCTTGAGATAGTCACTAAGTTAGCAAGCTGTCCATCAGCAAACACAGGCCTGAATGGAATTGGCACGTGCCTCCTGGAGTCCCGTGACAAAATAGCCCAGAACAGAGAGACAGGGTGTACTTAGCAGAGCTTTGTGGATAATAATTAATATAAAATAAACCTTGGCATTTTTCAGTGCTTTTTATTGTATTGGGAGAGGTAAACACCACCCACCACCATGAATTTCTAGAATGTTATTGTTGCCCCTCCCCCACAGCAGTCTCTTCCGTTCCCCCCTCAGCCCTGCAGCCCCTGGTCAATTTCCCATCTCTATCATTTACCTACAGGGACACGCATCCGGATGGCTCTTGTGCTCCTCTGCTCTGTGTCCTAGACTTATCTAGATTAGTGGTTTTCAACCTTCCCGATGCTTTGACCCTTTAATACACCTTCTCAATGTTGTGGCGACTCCCCTCCGAACCCCCCCACCATCAAAATAGTTTTATTGCTACTTCAGAACCGTAATTGTGCTCCCGTTATGAACCATAATGTAAATATCTAATATGCACGATGTCCAACATGTGACTCCCGTGGGAGTTGTGACCCCCGTGGGGGTTGCGACCCACAGGTTGAGAACCGCTGATCTAGACTGTGGCATCATGGGATATCGGCTCTTCGTTCCTCTCTCTGGCTGTCGTGAAAGTCTTGTTACTAAAACTAGATAAGTGGCAAGAAGCAAGCGCAGAAAGAATGGGCTCTTTCAGGATGCTAACTTGAGGATATTCTCCATCCCCATGGGAAGCGACTCCTGGTTTGGTAGCTGAAGCTTGAGGCGTCTAGCTTGCATCTCCAAGGATCAGGAACTATATAGGGGAATGCTGGTCTTCAGGTCACGTTCAGACTTCAGTCTATAGGAAGATGCCTCTCACACTCAGGGTAGGTTTCTCCTCCCACTCCCAAGATATGCCCAAAGGTCTGCCTTATCATGTCCGGTGTTTTTGTTAGTCCAGCCAGATTGGAATGAACCATTCTCCTCATTATGAGCATAAGCAGGTCCCCAATGCCTCACCCACCCCCACTGACACAGGTTATCTCTTGCTAGGATTTAGGCTCAATTTTTAATCTGTTATTTAGGTTTTGGGTCTCTTTTTTTTTTTTTTTTTTTTTTTCCGAGACAAGGTTTCTCTGTGTAGTCGTGGCTGTCCTGGAACTCACTCTGTAGGCCAGGCTGGCCTCGAACTCAGAAATCTGCCTGCCTCTGCCTCCCAAGTGCTGGGATTAAAGGCGTGCGCCACCACTGCCCGGCTTGGGTCTCTATCTTGATACTATGTTTTTTTTTTTTCCAACTTCAGCCATCATTGGTAAATACTGTTTTTTTTTATATTTTTTATTTTTTTTATTGGCAATGGAATATCCTCTACGTACAGCAGTGCATAAGAATTTGAGGGCTGGGACTGTGGCTCAGTTGGTAGCATTCACAGAGCCCTGTGTTCAAGTCCCAGCACCACATACACAGGTGCAACTCATAAGCTCAGCATGATGGCTAATCTTCATTGTCACTGTGAATTTGGACTCGACTAAAGCCCAAGTAGCTGGGTGTGGCTATGATTTTTTTTCCATTGGATCATTTGAAGTGGGAAACCACATCTTATGGTGGCAGCCGGCATGAAAGGCCATGGAAGAAGGAAGATTTTGCTTTGCCTTTGCTCACGCTTGCAGGCAAGTTCATCTACTCTGCGGCTGAGCCATTCCTTCCCTAGTGTTAGAATTTACTCCTTCAGGATTCCAACATGGACTGAAGAAAGCAGCTCTCTGGGAGTCTTTCATATCTCCAGCACTAGATTGGGTCTGCTGAACAACTATGGGACCTGCAGTAGCCTTGCCATCTGGAGACAGCCATTGTACTTCTCTAGACAATAGACTGGAAGTCACTCTAATAAATCCTTTTTTAACATTGTCTGTCTGTCTGTCTGTCTGTCTGTCTGTCTGTCTGTCTGTCTGTCTATCATCTGTGTATGTATTGTGTATGTATGATCTATTTATATATGTATCCATGTATACACACATATGTATGTATCTATGTATACATGTATCTATGAATACATACATATATATGTATGTATCTATGTATGCATACATATGTATGTATGTATGCATACATGTGTGTGTATATATCTATGAATGCATACATATATATGTATGTGTCTTTGTATGCATACATGTATGCTTATATGCATACATGTATGTATATATCTATGAATCTATGCATACTTATATGTATCTATCTATGTATTTATGTATACATGTATGCATGTATGTATATATCCATGTATGTATCCATGTATGCATACATATATGTATGTAAGTATGTATGTATCTATGTATGCATATATTATGTAAGTATGTATGTATCTATGTATCTTTATATGTATGTATGTATCTGTGTATGCATACATGTATGTATCTCTCTATATATGTATGTATGCATCTATCTATCTATCTATCTATCTATCTATCTATCTATCTATCTATCTCCCATTTATTCTCATCTGTCTGTTCTGTTCTGTAGAGAACCCTGATTAATAGAGTAAGTATTTGGGAGGCAGAGGCAGGAGGATCACAAGTTGAAGGTTATCATAGGCTACTTACTAAGTTCAAGGCCAGCCTTGACTACATAAAATCCTGTCTCAAGAAATTAAATGTATATATACACATGTGTATAGATTCCGATTTGATACCATCTGAAATCACTCCTTCTCAGTCAGCCTTAATGTCATCTCTATAAATACTCAAGTGAAGTCAGTCATTTTCACACGGGAAGATTTTTGTTTGCTTGATTGTTGGTAACAGAAACCTCAGAAAAAACAAATTCTTACATGGGATGCCCACACCACGCACATCGCCACACCACACACAGTCGCACATGCATACTCCCACGTACTGGCACACATTTGCACTCTTGCACACTCACACACATTTTTACACACATGTTCTTACTCAGACATGCACTCACATTCATACACTCTCGCACACACCCACATGTATGCACGCACACTCACGTACACTCTTTCATACATATTCACACAATCACATACCCACTCTCACAGACATTCACACCGTAACCACAGACACACATACACACTCATACACACACGCATACATACACACTCATATTTGCACTCACATTCTCACATATACACATATTCACTTACATATACACTCATATACATATTCACCCACTCATACATACTCTCTCTTTCTCTAACACACATACACACACACACACACACACACACCTATTTCAGGAAGTGTAATAGAAATCTCAAGAAAATTGGGTGTGTGTATGTGTCTGGTTTTCATGCTCTGTCTCTCGAGTGTCTGCTAGGATAGACTCAGACCATATGTATTCAGCAAGCCTACTTCTCCAGGCAGCTATATGCTTTATCAGGGAGCCCAGCCCCCTCCACTATGTGCTTGCCCCCCACATGCAGTTCCAGCCTCTTCCCTGACACATGTCCTCCTTTGTTGCTCAGCTCACAGAACAGATGGCAGACGAACAGTCTGCCTCAGGATTCAATTCCAAATATCAGACAGCCTGATCATTCGAATGGACCATCTGGGGATGGTTGCCCACTGCCGGTCTCGTCCTCCATGGCTAGAGGAAATCCCACTGAAGAAGCAGTTAGAAAGCTCATGTCCCTGTGTAGATCCCCTCAAAGAGGCTCACCGGGGCTCCTGGAAGAAGCCACAGAAACAGGGAATGGCAGATAAAGGGGAGAAGAGAGGCTGGGTGTGTGTAGGACAGAGTTCAGCTGGAAGCCTGTCCTCTGCTGTCGGGGAACACCAGGGAGCATCTGCTGTAGCCCTTAGCATCTTGAAACGTATCTGGAGAGTCACAAAGGTCTAGATTATTCATGAGGCTCCGTGGGCTTCTAAATAAGGTTCTCCCACAAGCTGCATCTTCAGCAAGGCCGGTCTTTCCAGGCATTCAAAGCTGTAGGGGAAAGGGCACTTTCCAGTGAACCAAACATCACCTCCATCTATTTGCCGAGGAACAAGGAATAAATAAACGGACTCAGAAGTATAAATGCGTAATGAATAAAATAACAGCAACAACAGGACCCGGCTGACCTCGCCAGTTACCTGCTCATTGCAGTGAAAGCTGTTTTCTCTACCTGTCGCCTGCTGTGCCTCCAATCAGGATGAAGTCCTTAGACAGTGTCAGGCTCCCACAGTGCTGGTTGATGACACTCATAAAATTGGGGAGGATGTCTACGTTGAATTAAAATGTGACTATTAACATTCTACAATGCCGTCTTCCAGAAGAAATCGCCGTATTTTAGCCACGTGCACAAGAAATGGCTTTGATTAAAGCTCCATGAAACACATAAATATTCCGTGATTATGTGCACAGGCTGGGTCCCAGCCAAGAATAATTTACTCAGGGCAAGGAGACTCCTTTGTAACAAGTAATCTTGTAGGTTTAATCTTGGTGGGTTAGGGAAATTTTACGTAGGGGTCTGCCCGGGGTGGTTTAACTTTGCTGCCAAACCTAATGTGTAGAGTTTGATCTCCAGTACTCACATGGTAGAAGGAGAGAACTAAGTCCCAAAACTTATTTTTTGATTTTCACAGGTTTGCTGTGGTACTTCCCCCAAGAATATCATTGTTATTATTATTATAGATCTTATTTATTTATTTATTTATCTTATGCGTATGGGTGTTTGCATGTATTGTATACCTTGTAAGTGCAGTACCCAAAGAGGCCAGAAGAGGGCGTTGGATTTTTACCCGCTCTCAGTACTGGAGTTATGGAGGTTGTGAGCTGCCGTGTGGGTGCTGAGAATTGAACCCAGGTCCTCTGGAAGAACAGCCAGTGCTTTTAGTAGTTGATTTGACTCGTCAGTTCCCAGACCATGATTATAAAAAAACATGGGTTTCCAGTCTTTTTTTGGGGGAAGGGGGGTCAGTCTTTTAAGAAATTTGAGCTCTTTGTTTATATTTCGATTCAGAGGACAGAAAGAGACCACACTCTAACCTCACATCACAACCGACTCCAGGCAGATGAAATGCTACCTGTGAGAAAAAGCAACCCCACAGATGCAGGCTTGTTAAACATGTTATCAGACCCATCCTTTTATGTGGGTTCTAGGGACCAACTCAGGACCTCATGTCTGCAAGGCAAGTGACAGAATTGTAAGGATGCTCTGAAGACATCTGTCCAACAGGAAGAATTCCTTGGACTGACATGGAGCCGCCTCTCCATGGTGTGAGACTGGGATCCGGGTGAGGATATGTGTGAAAACAAGGGAGCCGTGTTCCCAGGGTACATCAAAGGCACACGTCAAAGGAAGATGAACTCTTTTTTTTTTGGAGACAGGGTCTCTCTGTGTAGCCCTGGCTGTCCTGGAACTCACTCTGTAGACCAGGCTAGCCTCGAACTCAGAAATCCGCTTGACTCTGCCTCCCAAGTGCTGGGATTAAAGGCGTGCGCCACTATCGCCCGGCCAAAGATGAACTCTTAAATTATCAGGCAGGTGGGTTACGAAGGGAGAAGAAACTAAATGTGTCATACAACTGGGAATCTTAGCACCAGGAAGAAAAGGATCAACTATTGCAGACAATCAAGGAAGAAAAGAAATGAAACCCACCCACCCACAGACAGTGCGGGAGAGATGGTTCTGTGGTTAGGAGCACTGACTTCTTGTGGAGGACCTGGGTTTGATTCTCAGAACCCACAACGGCAACCCACATATCATTCCAGTTCCAGGGGATTCGACACCTTTTCCTGGCTTCTTCAGGCACTTGCATGTATAAGCATATACACATAAAAAACAATAAAACAATATCAGACAAAATTAAAAAATATTCACAGTCAGTTGGGTACCTGCCATGCTGGCCGATGCTTCCACCTACAAACAGGAAAATGGTGCCCAGCAAGCTACGGAAGGGAACAACTATTTCACGTTGACAGAGAAAGACACCTCCAACAGCAACCTCAGTGTGACAATTAAGGACAATAATGACTTGTGCTCCATGAGTAATTAACGAGTCCTCTGCTCTTAAGACGATGTGACGTGAGCCAGACTCCCAGATAAATGGCAAAAGCCACCGGCAACATGAAGTGTTTGTCCTGATTGTAGTTTTCAGTGCCAGCCAAGTAGATGTCAGCACCCACTCCTGGAGGAGGTCAGCTGCTGACAGAAAATAACGATGCTTGCATGTGTGATGCATGTGCAGGAGAAAACGCCTGTCACGAGCCCGAAGCGCGTCCAGCCTTTTGGGCTTCCTCAGAACTCTCATTTGTCAGATATGAGCAGCCCTCTCTCAGGTCTTTTCCCCCAGGGGCCCCTGTGTTTGTTTTTCCGGCAAAAGAAAACAGACTCTCACCTATGTATGTCATCGTGAAGGTTCTTAGAGACTGTTTGTGACTGCCCCTCCCCTGCCCGTCACCTGCACATTCATCTCCTAGATCGGCCACTGTAGCTCAGGAAAGATGATGAGCTGACAAGTTAAAACACTGAGGCCGCAGGCTGGTCTCACGGCTGGGTAGGGCTATGGTTAGACTCAGAGAAGATGCGTTTGCTATCAGGAACTTGTGCAAGAATCTTCCATGGTCAGCCTCACATGCATACAGATGCTTTCATCTTACACTTCTTGGGTATATCTTGTTTATCTTAGCATAGGCTCACTTCTGGCCTCATGCTCTATCTGCACCTTGTAGGGTACAGGTTCCTCACGTTATGGTGACCCCCTACCCGTAAAATTATTTTCATTGCTATCTCATAACGGTAATTTTGCTTCCACTATGAGTCGTAATGTAAAAAAAAAATCCATGTTTTCTGATGGTCTTCGGTGACCCTTGTCTGTGACTCTCAGTTTGTTACTGGGTCGGTGTCTCTAGGGGTGCTGTGTAGCAACCTCCTCAGAGTTTTTTTTTTTTTGGTTTCTTCATCTTACAAGATGAACAGATGTCTAGAATTCCTCAACATCTGCATTCTAGACTTTTTCTGACTGTTCACGGGACTCCCGGCATCACTCTCCGCTCTAGTGTTTTTGTTGCTAGTAGATACCCAGAACACATCGCTTCAGTGACCGTGAACAGCATCATCTGGCAAAGTGGCTCGTCCTTCACCACCCCCAGCATACATACTCAACACCTCCATGTAGCTCACATAAAGCTCACCCAGATGACCCCCAAACTCTGGTCACAGAGACTTCTAAATCATTAACGTATGGTCTTCTTCTGGGTGGCAGGCCAGGCTGACTTAATAGTGTAAAAGCAGGGACTGGAGAGATGGCTCAGAGGTTAAAAGCACTGTCTGCTCTTCCAGAGGTCCTGAGTTCAATTCCCGGCAACCACACGGTGGTGGCTCACAACCATCTATGATGGTCTCGTGCCCTCTTCTGGCCTGCAGGCATACATGCAGGCAGAACTCTATATACATAATAAATAAATCTTAAAATAATAATGTAAAGCAACATCTTCATCACTATTATTATTCTCTGTGGCTCAGAGATTCACATTGTCAAGTCGGCTCCCTTAACTGTGGCACCCAGGGCCATGTTTGGGGAGCATTTAGAAACCACAGTGATATGCTAGTAGACACAGGAGAACTCTGCAAACTCCTGGGTCTCAGCCGAGGGTCCTTCTGTGAGGATTCCTCCTTGGGACACTCAGTTGTGGTTTTTCCATGGGATCTATCTGTCTCTGCCTGAGGCTATCAGCACATGGAGCCTCAGGGTTCCAGCAAGCAACATGGACTCCACTCTGTCAGAGTTCCAAATGTCACCTTGTGTTGCCTGGCCACTGTGTTGATGACCAGTGAGAAATATCACTTAGATGAATGAATACTGGCAGAAGCCCCCTGGGGTGGGTTGACACAGGGTTTCACTTTGTAGCCCTGGCTGTCCCGGAACTCCCTCTGTAGTCTAGGCTGGCCTCAAACTCAGAGCTCTGCCTGTCTCTGCCTCCCAAGGTACTTGGATTAAAGGTGTGCCCAACCACTGCTGGTAGTGTTTATTTTAATTGCTTAAAAATATGTCTTTACTTGTGTGGAACCCTCATGTGCCATAGTAATGTGTGGAGATCAGAGGACAAGTTATGGGAGTCTGTTCTCTCCTTCCACCAGGATTTGGGTCCCAAGGTTTGAACTTAGGTCCTCAGGCTTAGCTAGCAAATCATCTTAACCCTCTGATCCATCTACTAGACTCTGAGTTTAGTCCTAGTTTTGTTTGTTTTGAGACACACCCCCTCGACCCTCACCCCAACAGTGATCTGCACACTGCTGCTAAGCCCTGCCCCCTGCTTCGTATCTGCCTGGTCTGAGGGTATCTATGTCTTGATTCCATCAAGGGACTGGACCCATGGATGAGATCAGAACCCTCAGACTCCACCCCTTCCTATCTGAAGCCCAATACAAGAGTCCTGTTGGGGACTGCTCACATTCACACTGGCTTTGAGACTCCCCAGAGCTGGTCATTTCGCAGCTCAAGGTTGAAGCAATACAGCCAAGGGACCTAGAAAGAAGCCTCACGTTGGTTGGATTAAGAGCTGTGTAACTGTGACCAAGTTCCTTAAACTCCCCGGAGCCTCTTTCCGTTCCTAGTTCTCCGAAGCATATAGAATATAGAGCCCATGATCACGTAGCTCACTGGGCCGTTAGTCTACACGCCAAGGATGCTCTGAGTGGCTCCCAGCATGGAGCTAGTAGTCAGGAGGGTGGTTACTATGGGTTTTATAGCAGGACGGAAACGCGTTTTACAAAACTGTGATACTTTTTTCCCCATCCGGGTCCCCGTCTGACTCTGGATATAGTTTACACGGCTTGTCCACGGGTCAAAGCTAGCTTGGGTTTTCAAAGCATGGTGGTGATTTGTCTGGGGGTGGGGGGAGGGGTGGGCTGGGAAGTGAATACCACGATTGCGCATTCCGGAAACCAGAGCTCCAGTCCCAACTTGTGAACTCATCCTGAAACTGGAAATAAGAACCTTAATTTTTTTTTTTTTTTTTTGCTGCTGCTATTAAAGTTTCTTTCTCTCGCTCCCTTAATCCCCCCGCCCCTGCATAAAAGACGCAGAGAACTGGAAAAGGAACAGACACCTTAGGTTATTGCGTCTTCTCCGCGATGAGGGGTGGCAGGCAGGTGTGCGTTGGTTGCTGAGTCCTCATTTCCTGGCGCACTTCACTTGGGAAATGCTGACGGAAGCTGTAAACCCTGCCGTCGTCGGCGTTGCACATTTCCGAGTTTGTATTCAGTCACTCCGGCTCCTTGCACCTCCAAGTTCAAACTTGAGTGTCAGACGGGCCACCGTTTTAAAACAGTGTTGCTGGGGTGTTTACATAAGAGCCGTGCGCCCCGCAGGAAGTTGAGGAGGGAGACTCACCTGGTTGTGATGAGCACCAGGGTACCAGTCCTGGGATCAAGTGATTCCTAATCACAGAGGAGATCCTGGCTCTTCCGACAGATGCCTCCTCCCCCTTGCTGTCTGTCCTGCAAGCCTGCTTCTATGGGTTCTGTTTTTATGTCACTCAAGGGGACAGAAAACCAGAGCGGCTGAGGCCAGGAGTACTCAATGCCTATCCAGCAACTGACTTAGTGAGCTGGGCCTGGGAGCTCAGGACTTGATTCTGGGGATTACTTAAGAGTTTAAAGCCAGATTGGGATACATAGTGAGTTTCCAATCAGCCTGGATGACCAGAAATGTCATCATTCCTTCCTATATTCTTCTCTCTGCCATCTGTCCCTGCTATTAGGTGAATGTTACTGTCATGTCTCTCATTTTCTGTTGTGTTACATCCGCCATGACTTTCTACCTCACCTTAAGCCCAGAACCAAAGGAGCTGAGGGCTGTGAACAGAACCCTGTCAATCCAGGGACCAAAACAAATCATTTCAATCTGAAGTGTTTCCATCACAGATTTTGGTCACAGATACTCAAAAGTAATTAACACACACACACACACACACACACACACACACACACACACACACCATGTACACAAATCTCCCTGCCTCAGTTTCCCCTCAGAGATACAAGAGGTTTGATGGACTCAACCTCAGGCTTGGGTGTATCATCCTCTTCAGTAATTTGGACAGTTGTTCTCCCAAGACACAGTAGCTACATAATAGCAAAAGAAGCATAGCCCTGGCACAGGCATTCTGCCTGCTCAGACTGAGAGAGTCACGGCAGTGGGAAGAGGGGCCCGCCCCAATCATTCCTTAATTCATTTTAGCCGAGCATTGTTCTGTAGTGCTCTGAGCGCATAGAACAGAGCTGTCGGTGCAAAAGACAAAAGCTCGAATTGGGTGTTACCTGAGATCCCAGATCTCTGAGGAGACACACACACACACACACACACACACACACACACACACACACGCGCACAATTAACAGCGTGGGTTCCAGATAGGAAATCCAACCCAGGATAGACAGGACAAGACAAGAGCCGTTATTTAACACATCACCAGAAGGCATTGGTAATGAGGCATGTTCAGCCAAGGCCTCCAGGAAATGAATGGACCACAGAGGTGTCTGATCGAACGGTGTTCCTAGCACAGGAAACTGTCTGTGCGAAGGCCGTGTTGGAAGCAGCACAGTGGGCAGGGATGCGGATGGTGGTCACACAGCCTTGAAGAGCATTGTTAAGAATTCTGACTTTGCATAGAGAAGGTCAAGCAGCCTGGGAAGCTTTGAGGCCAAGGAATTACCAAGTGTGACTTGTATTTTTCTTTTGTGAGTGTGAGTGTCCAGGTGTGTGGGTGTTCACATGTGTATGGAGTAGAGAAGGCTCAGCTGTCATCCCTCAGGCACTGTCCACCTTGTTAATTGAGACAGGGTCTCTCAGTGACCCCCTAAAGATCTACCCATCTTTCCCTTGCCGGTACTGGAATTATAAGCATACGCTATCACACCAAGCTTATTTGTGTGTGTGTGTGTGTGTGTGTGTTTGTGTGTGTGTGTAAGTCCATGGGGATTTAGCTCTGGTCCTTGTGCTTTTAAGGTAATTACTTTACCAATTGATCTTTCTCTCTTCTCCCCTCCCCCATGATTTACGTTTCCCCAGCCAGATACTATATCCAAAACAGATACAGAATCCTCACTATGAGGAGAGACAACAATAAGTAGTTTATTTTCTGTTATGAGGACCCAGCTCACTGCAGATTTCGCCAAGTGAGGCATGTGTGGAGACAGAGGTGACTCACAGCACTCAGGGAATGAGGTGACATGGGTCCCACAGTGGCTGATAGACTTTCCATCTAAACCTCTCTGTCCCCTCATACGAGCACTGGAGACACACAGCAACAAAGTAAGTTTGTTTAACAACCCTACCAAGTCAGACGTCAGCTCCGAAGGGCTGACTAGCCCTTGGGATCGAGCACAAGAAAGAAAGAGGAAGACATACATTCTGCAACTCCCAAATGCATAGCTCCTTTCCCTTTCCCTCACTTAGAGCCAGCCTGCATTCCTGGTGCGAGCATGCATGGTTAACCCTAGCTTTGCTGGTTCAGAAACTCCAGCCAATCTGGGAACTTCCAAAAGCTGATTTTGGAAAGAGCTTGAAAAATATTTGCTAAATATGTATACTCGGAAGCACAGATTTTTCTCATAATGGAATTTTCCAAATTTATTTCCAAAGTAGTTTCCCCTCCAGGAATGCCAGATTCAAAGAAAAAGAAAACGAAGAAGAAAGGAAGGAAAAAAACAACCCAAAAACCAACAGCTTGGATTCTGGTTCATTTAACACACACAGCCGGATAACAGCCAGACACAAGTAGCCACTTGCAGATCAAACTGGAAATAATGACCAGGGAGGGCCAGTTTTGACCGGAAGTCCCAATGTGACCTTGTGAGGCTATATTTTACAAAGGTGGCAAGAAGGAAGTCTAATCTTCCCATCTGCTTTTCAGTGGTCTCCCAGAGCTCCAAGATCCTGTTCTAACTAGTCATAGTCAGTAGCCTTAACCTTTATCCACGTCACACAGATGTCAGTCTCCTGAACCTCACATGCAATCTCATGCACATCGGGGTGGTCTGCAGCACCCCCCCCACAATCCCTGTGTTGATTTCTTCCACCATGATTTCAGCTCTCAACCCAGTTGATGCTGGAGAGTAGGTACCTAATGCGTGTCTCCCCTAAATTCATATGTGGGTATTGCCCCCTTGTAGGAGGGCATCAAGAGAGGCCTTTGGAAGCAAGGGGGGGCGAGGTCATGGGGAGGAGCCCTCACCAGTGGAAGGAGTGTGAAGGAGACCCCTAGCCTCTCCCAGTGGGTGAGGTTTCTGTGAAAAGATGGCTCCAGGAAGCAGCTCTTTGTTTCATTCATTTGAGTAATCTGTGTCATAGAGAATAGTGCTGGCCCCGCCCCCTTTGCTAATCGTTAGTTGCTTGGCATCTATGCAGCTATGAAGTTGTTACATCAATGCAAAAGCATAAGCAACAATTCCCGAATCAGAATCATGAGCATTTCTGTGCAACTTGTAGAACAGCCAGTCGCCAGCCCCATCCCCATCCCAGCCCTTCCCCCAGTCCCACCCCAGCCCCTCCCCGAGTCTCACTCCAGCCTCTCCTCCAGCTCCACCTCAACTCACCTCCACCCCAGTCCCACTCCTACCCCACCCCGACCCCCAGCCCCAGCCCCACCCCACCCTCCTTCCCAGGCCCCCCTCCCCCCTTCCACTTACTCTGGGAGGATACCTCCTAGTTCTTGTGACTTCTTGTTGTGGTGCAATACTATCCAATGAACGACTAAATTTTAGCTCCCATGGTGGGCAAACTTGAAAGGAATTCAAATCACCTCCACGACGTTTCTTTCTTTTAAAAATATTCTCATAACTATTTTCTGTCTCGCGATCTCATCTCCAACCCTCTCCCACACACCCCCTCCCCATTCATGACCCTTCTGTCCAGTCCTTTTTTTTGTTTCCTAGACAATTTCGCTTCCACTCTCCTTCAGCGTAGACACACATGGCTTTATGTGACTGTACGAAATCCGGGAACCACAATAGAGAGGAAAACATGTCTTATTTGGCTAAGATTGGCTTAGTTTACTCAGTTTGATTTTCTCCAGTTGCTTCCATTTCTTGCAAATGGTCCAATTTCTGTGCTCTGTATGGCTGAATAAAATTCTATTGTGTGTATAAACATTCCCCGTATCTGTTCTTCTGTTGTGTTGCTTACATATCTTGGTTATTGTGAACATTGTGGCAGTGAATGTTGATGAGTAAGCATATAGAATGTATTGACTTAGGGTCCTCAGGGTAAATAAATACCCATGAGCAGTGCGCCTGCATATTGTTCAGGGGTAAAAACCTTTCTGTCACTCCATGGACCCAGACACAGGGTCTCCATAATCTTTGTAGCATTGTTTACCTTTATTTTCTCAGGTGAGACGGCGAGAAACCTTTGCAGTCTTTTTAAAATAAATGTATAACTTGACTAGGGGAAGCGTTGGAAATTATATGCTGGTTAGGACAGATGTTACTCTGTTTGCTCCCTGGGAGGGAAATCAGGTGCCTGAACTACCAAGTACTACCACTAGGAGCCACTGCAGGCCCACTGATGCACCCCATCGCCGCACCTGCTGCCTCTGCCTGAGCCATCTGTGTGCCTTGGACCCACCGAGAAGCACAGCTGTGTTCTCCAGCTGTGCAAAAGGAAATAGATGACATAGTCGCCTTCCCCCCCTCCCCCACCAGCTTGGCCCCTCACAACCTTGGTACCATTAAAATAACAATAACAACAGTGCTCGTAGACCTGTGTGTAGAGTTGTGTGTGTCTTTTTAATTGTTTAGATTATCTCTTATCCTCCATCCCCCATAAGCAAGTGTAGTGTGGTTACTGTGTCCAGATGGAAACGGTTCATCGTGGACAGAAGCAGAAGGCTCACACAAGTCATAGGGAAGTCACAAGGACTAGGAGGCTGGGAGGTGGGGGTGGGGGTGAGGGGTGGAGATGGCTACTCCCTGGCCTACAAGTTGTATGGGAGTTCTCACGATTCTGATTTGGGAATTGTTGCTTCTGCTTTGCACGGATGCAATTCTCTGAGTCAAGCATGCTCCTGAAAGTAACCACAGTAAACACACCGATCTCCAAGTAAGCCTGTCTTGGGCGGAATTGTTTCTGTGGTCTGACATTGGCAGACCCTATCTGGGGTGAATGGATGCTTGTCTTTGTCCCCACTAAGTCACACATCAGTTGCAATATCACTTGGTTGCTGCAAATCTATTTCATTTTCAGACCCAGAGAACTCTGGAGCAAGTCTTTACTCCCTAGTCACTTTTATTTTTTATTTTGAGACTGTTGTCACTAGTGTGGCAAGTCAAATTGGAATTTACAAGCAACTGGCGGTGCGGGATCATACTGGATGCCTCCCATATTGATCGGCGTAAGCGCCAAGCAAACACAGACCTTGTGATAAACTGAAAAGCTGGCGCAGACTTGAGATAGACTTTTCCTGAAGACAAGTATATGTCTGTGTAGGTGGGGCCATCCTGACTTTGAGTGACAGGTTGGTGCTGAATAAGTGGCCAATCAGGTACATCCTTACCATTCCATCCCCAAATCTCACACAGATGACTACTCTGTACCGGGGAGACATTTCCCAGGGAAGCCAAAAAGACTTCGTTATTTTAACTTGGTGGCGTTGGAAGGCCTGAGCTAAGCAATGCGTGGAGTCCCTTGAAGTGAGAACTGCCTTATCACGTCAATATGCTCGTTCCCAAGACGTTCCTTTAAGTCACTCCAAACTGGGCCATAGGAAATACACCCAGAGCCTCACACTGCGAATGACCACAACGTGGTGTGTTTATAGTTGCCTTGGATGTCAGACTCTCACAAACTGGTGACTGGAACTTCCCTCTTTGGGGCGGTTAGGCTTTCCTCCAGGGCAGGATTACCTCCCTGCATATCCATCTCAGAAGGGCTTTTTTTTTTTTTTGATGTGAGGATGGGGGAGGGTGGGGGTGAGGGGGATATTTTTGCATTCTGGTAAGTCTGCATTGCATGCTAGGTTGGTGAGATCTCCCCCAAAGCACGAGGCTATTTCAGGCCCATTAGAAGATTTGAGGTTTTGAACAAACAAAAGAAATCAAGCCATTTGGATGCTTAGCCGGGGAAATGAATTGATCCTTCCGACTCATGTCAAATGTTGGACTCATTACAAGATTGTGGCTCAGGCCTCCTCCTCATGTCAGGGCTCGCTGGTGCTTGTGACCCACTGGCTGGAGAAATGGCAGCTGCTATCTTGTTCTGGGAAAGCTGGGCCTTGGCTGACCTCCTAGCTTCTCTGTGCCGACAGAGAGCTTCACAGACGGTGGCCCAGCTCCAGTCCCCCAAGCTTACAAAGTATCCATTCCAGCCTCACGGAGGAGGCACGCTCTCCAAACGGGCCTGTTGGCTTCAGACATCGAAATGACACTCTTGACAAACACAGATCCCAGGATCGGCCAGACTCCTGAGCACGGAAGTATAACAGCAGCCAGCGTGGGGCCCTTGTGGAAACACATCACTTGTCTGGAGAGAAATGGTCAGTCTTATGTCAGAGTCCAGAAAATCAGAGAGCATAAGTAAGATTTCGAGGATAAAAAGAATTAGGGTTCCTCTGTTAGCACCAGCAAAGCCTGCCGTCATGGCTCTCTGACAGGATGCCATGACAGAACCTTCTAATTCTCTTTTTGTGAGCAGGGCATCCAATACACCATCATGGCACACTTAACTCCAACTCTTCCCAATGGAACAGAATTCCATCTCATCTCTTGCCATCCAGGGAGCCCCCACACAGTTGCTGCCATATGGAATCACATTGGCTTCATCTCATACTGATCGACATTGTGTGCCAAGCAAATACAGACTTTGTGATAAAATAAGAATCTGGGGGAGGTGATGTCTCCCTACATTCAGCTGGAACCTTCAGGAAGAACAGCAAGGTTGGAGGGTCACCCAGAGGTGTCCTGGGCTCCACTTGAAAGTCACATATAATCTCCCACCTGCATTCTCGGGTCTAGGTACATGTCACCTCATGAAGGCTGTGCCGTGCTGTGTGGCTCTCTAGCAGATAGGAATAAACAGTTCCAAAGTCACACAGACAGTTTCTGTCAGAGACTTAGGGACGACTGGAAAGCTCAGGTGGATTTTGGACAGCAACTGTTGTGCCAACCACCTGAGAGAATCCTCATCCCATCAAACCTTCAGTGGCAAGAAGCAGGGTTTACCTAAGAGGTCCTGCACATGAGCTCAGGGAAATTGTTTGGGATCTGACTTTCTGCTCTGTTCCGGAAATCAGCATGTGACGGGGATCAGAGGCCAATGTTGTCATCACTTAAAGGGCCACGTGAGAAATCGCAAACACTCCGGAGCCCTGGGAGGAGTGAGTCGGGGACAGACAGAAGGGAGAGCCAAGAACAGTTGTCGATCTGAGCACAGTCGCTGAGAAGAATGGAGGATTGTGGGGACTCTACAGGCTCATTGGTTTCCTGCCAAATTTCCTTGTAGAAGGCAAAGGCTTCGCTTTGCTCATATCCATGCTGGGCTGCAGACTCAAGGGGGCGCCACCAGCCTACAACAGCCGTGGCTTCTTGAACAATTTTCATAACAGGGCAGGTGCAGCGTGGGGAGCTACAGGTGGTCACTGGCTGCCTCAGCTTAGTGGAGATCTCTGGCACCTGCACTCACATCCAGTTAGCCAGCTGCAAAGTCCAGTCGCCCAAGTGCTGGGAAGGACTGAGTGACACATAGACAGGAAGGACCCGCCCCCACCTACACAGCACCCTCTCTGGAGCGCAGTGTGCCTCTGCCTCTTGGCTGTTGTCTCTGCTCACCAAAGAGGTCATGAGCTGATCTGTCCCTGACTGATTTCATAACCATACCATGAAATCTGGGGAGTTATATTAAAAAAAAAAAAAAGGAAGTTTGAAAACAGGTGACTACCCATTCCAGGGCTCTTTGGTGCCAGTTTGTAATTTAGAGTTTCCCATGCTTCCGAAACTGGCGGAACTTAAATTTCAAAAGTTGAAGGAAGAGGTGTGCATGAAAGTACAAATATTAATAATGTCAAAATTGCGAGTGAATTTCAGCTAGGCACTGCGCTTTGCATGGATAGGCAAGCCCTCTGTGCTTTACTTCATTTTTTCACATAACTTCCACTTGTGCTGTGAACCGAACCCTCATGCATGCTAGGCAAGCGTGATGTTTACCACTGAGTCATTTTGAAATAAACACATTTGAATTGCTCAAAGGATGCTTCACGGTGGTCCTCGCCTGAGGTTCTCCTTGTATCATCGGAAGGATGAAGGGAGTGGGTTCATTCTTATGGTTGTGTGGTCTCTACTGTCTGTAATGTCTTCAGGCACAAAATGGGCACAAGTGCATGCAACTTGTAGACATTCACCAGGGGGCTTGGGAACCCAGCCTCCTTGCTTTTTTTTTTTTTTTTTTTTTTTTTTTTACCAGATCTTGGACATAACTGGTATTTTTTTTTTTTTAAACTGGCTGGAGGACGGTATCTTTCTGTAAAATGGTGAGCCCTTATAGTGTCGAGCTTTGCACACTTGGCATGAATAGTTAATGCTATTTAATCATTGGTAGAGTTTGGCTTCCAATTGATTTATAGCTTTGCAGATGAAACACATATTCTTGGAGGAAAGCACACTTCTGACCGTTGAGAGTGACAGGGCTGGTGGATCCAATAGGAAGGGGTTCCTCTGGCACCAGGCTACAGCGGAGGACCTGGCAGCCAGCCATGAATGCTCGCAGGCCTTCCTAAGGAGTGGCTACCCCACCATTAGCTCTGCTAATTGCCTGCAGAGGAGTGGGCGCACACATTCCAACAGCCCCATGAAGAGAGTTGGAGGGGGAGTCATTCTTACCTCTTATTTTAGCCACTCGTCGGGCCTGCACAGTTTGAACAGAGAGAATGTTTGCCAGATAACTATGTATGATGAAGAAGTTCCAGGCAGCAGCTCAACTCTTTGATCTTAAGGACATAGAGAAGCCTTGTGCGGTGACATACCTTAAAAGAATCACCTGCTGCTTACGATTCAGGGGGACAATGATTTAGAAAAAAAAAAAGTCATTTTTAAAATAAAAAAAATAGAGGCCATTAACTTCTAGGAGATAAAATTAAGGGTTGTCCTAAAAATAGAGTCGAGCTGGCCAGTGGTGGATGCATCCCTTTAATCCCAGTACTCAGGGGGCTGAGGCAGGTGGATCTTTGAGTTTCAGGACAGCCTGGTCTATAGAGCAAGTTCCAGGACAGCCAGGGCTGATATATATATATATATATATATATATATATATATATATATATATAAATATATATGTGTGTGTGTATATGTGTATATGTGTATATGTGTATATATGTATATATGTATATATTATACTTAGGGATCTAGAAAGATGGCTCAGTGTTTAAGAATACCAGCTGCTCTTGCAGTGAACCTGAGTTCAATTCCCAGTACTCACATGGTGGCTCACAACTGTCTGTAACTCCAGTTCCAGGGGACTGGTCTCTCCTGGTCTCCATGGTTACTGTACACACACACACACACACACACACACACACACACACACACAGTATATTTACATCCAGTTGGCAAAGCACTCACATATACAACATAAATATAAATCAACCTTTGAAAATATAGTGAATACACACAATTGGATCAGCCACTGAGAGATAAGTGGTGGTGGTGATGGGGAAGCTTGGTTAGGTGTGAGGGGTCACTCAGAGAAATTGTGCCAGAGATGAAACCTCAGTTTCCCTCGTCAGCTGGGGAAAGGGTCAGTAAGGCAGCCTGGAGTCCCACCTGCCTTGTTACATCAGCTTCGGGGATGGGCACAGCAGTCATTTCAGCCAGGTTCGTTGCATCACCAACTCTGTAAAGTTTATAGAAAACAGAAAATGCATGTGTGACACACACACACACACACACACACACACACACACACACACAGAGAGAGAGAGAGAGAGAGAGAGAGAGAGAGAGAGAGAGAGAGAGAGAATCCTAAAGATGAAGATACCCAGAAAGACAGAGTCCTTTGGGCTGTTTTTTTGGGCAGAATAGAGATCTCCCTTGGAAATCAGGAAGCTGAAAATGCTTAAAGCTGGGGGATAGTTTTGTAGCTCCCAGGCATGGATTGCCTCCTTAGTCAGATTCTGTGAGTCCTGTGAGAGTTAATCATGTCCTAGGTGAAGAGTCACCGTGAAGGAACACATCTCCGGGTGTTCCCACAGAGGTTTAACCGAAGAGGAAGAATCACCCTGAATGTGGGTGCTACCATGGATGGATGGAGGCCAGGGACTGAACACAAAAGAGAAAGCATGGTGAGTATCAGCCCTTTGCCCTCACTCCCATTTCCTGACTGCAGATACCAAGTCTTGACCAGCTACCTCATGCTCTTTGCAGCCATGCCATGATAAAGGCAACTTGGGGAGGAACGGGTTGGTTTCATCCTACAGTTTAAATCCATCATGGAAGGAAGTTAGAGCAGGAACCCAGAGGCAGGAACAGACACACAGAAGCAGTGGAGGGATGCTGCCTATTGACTTGCTCTCCATGGCTTTTGTAGCTTTTCTTTCTTACAACAACCCAGGACCACTCGCCCAGGGGCGGTACTGCCTCCAGCGGATTCTCCCACAGCAGTCATTAATCAAGAAAATGCCCACAGGCTCCCTACAGGGCGATCTGATGGAGACATTTAGTCAGCTGTGGTTTCCTCTTCCCAGATGACTCTAGCTCATGTCAACTGGACAAAAACTAACCAACTCATCACACACCTTTTCTGCCTGTCAGCCCACACGGACTCTCTTTCCCTTAAGTTACTTTTGTTAAGTATTTTGTCACGGCAAAAAGAGAATTAACTAACCCAATCCATTTTTATCCGCAGAAGTGAATTCACTCATTAGACTGATGCTGGGGTTCCTCTCTGAATCTCCACAGAATTTGCTTGTTTCCAAGGCTCCCTGGAGTAGTGAGGAGGGCTTTGACTCAGGACCCTAGCGTGGGAATTATGTATCTTGGTATGAGTTTGCCTTAGAGACTCCGGAAGGCATGAGTGCTTTGCCTATTACTCTTCCAATGAAGTACCATCCCTAATGCCAATTCCCTGATGCCCAAAGGCCAGTGGGGAGCCAGGATGGAAGTCTTTCAGGGACAGGAATTTAGGGGTCATTTTGGGAGCCCAGGGTCACAATCTAGAGATCACTGGGAACACTTCAGCTTATCTTACGGATCCTTAGCTGTCCTTGCCTGACAGCCGCCTACAACCGAAGGCTCTAAGAAGGCAGGGCAGATGGCCTTTCCACACCTGTTGTGAGCGTGGACATCCACGCTGGTCCTCGTGCGTACTCTCCGGGGCTTGCGGGATGTCCATAACCTCCTTTGAGCATCTCCATCCTATTCGAGCACATAGAGAGGGCGACCGCGAGGCTGGGCGCCCCGCAACCGGGAAGGTGGGACCTACTTTGCGGATTGGGGCTCACAGCTGTCACTCCAGAAGGGTGGGGCTTAAAAAGAGAGAGAGGGAGAGGGGAAGAGAGAGAGAGAGAGAAATTAGGAAGCAACAGCCCCAGCCCGCCTGGGCACGCTGTTCTGGGTGCGCTCGGATGCAACCGCCCCGGGCCCGCGCCTCCTCGTCCGCGCGCCGCTCGCCCTCCGCCCCGAGCGCCGCGCGTCTCCGGAGCCGGCCGTGCGCCGGGCGCGCGTGGGGAGCCGGGGCGGGCTGGGGTGGAGCCGCAGCTCCCCGCAAACTTTGGGCGGCGGAGCGCGCGCGCCGAAGCCCCGTGGCGCGGGATGGGGGCGGCAAGGCTACGCGCCCCGGGTCCCCACGCGCGCCTGGCCACCCGCCCGGGGACCCCAGCGCCGCCTCTGCCCGCGCCCCGGGCCCCGCAACCTCGCAGCCCCGCAGCCGCCCGCGCGCGCTAGCCCATCGCAGCCTCCCTGCCGGAGTCCCCAGAGCGCTCTCCGTGCTTGGGGACACAACACCAGAGACCCCCCTTGTGGAGTGAAATTCAATTCACCAGCCAGTTCTCAGCGCAGTCGAAACACTGAGGTGAGCCTCGGCCTGCGCTGCGGGACCCCGGAGCCTGAGCGGCCTGGCTATGGACCTGTGGGGACCCGGCACAGGGTGGCCCTGCTGCTCGGGTCCCTAGCCAGATGCGTCTTGGCCATCCAGTTCAGCCTCTCTTCCCCGGGAATCTGGCGACATCCCTTCTTCAGCCAGAGGACACCACGGAGGAGCAGAGGACCCGCGCTCCGAGTCTCCAGGATGTGCCCATCTGAGATGGGGACGCTGTGGTACCTCTGGTCTCCCGTGCTCATCAGCCTAGCTGCCCTTTTCTCCAAAGGTGAGGATGCTGGGGCTACCTGGGCCCCGGGGACTTAACTTTGCCGAGAGTGGATGTGGATGTGGGCGGCATGAGTGTGTGTGTGTGTGTGTGTGTGTGTGTGTGTGTGTGTGTGTGTGTGTAGCAGGCTTGTGGAGCCAAGGTCTGGGGCAGGCACCTTGGCAGCAGGTGATTTCCTTGGAAGTCTTGGTAGGATGCCCTAGGAGAGCGCGCCTAAGGGACAAGGGGAAACTGGGGAAGCCTATGGTGCCCTGGACCTGGAAGCTTTCTGGAATTTGGTGTGGACTTCCCAACTGGCCCTAACCGGTTTAGAAATAATCCTGAACAGCTCTGCTGTATGGGAATGTCAGCTAGCGTACCACGGGCCGGGCCATTAAGAACACAGTTGGCCAGAGTCCCTTTCAGCCCAGGGTCTCCTGGGTCGGCCTTCTGCAGCTGCTATGTGTGTGTGTGGGGGGGGGGGAGTGGGGGGTGAGGGGGGACAATACCTACACAGGATGCTCTACTGTCTGTCTGACCCACGTCTTCCCAGTGGGGTCCTGATCTGGGACTGTGAGTAGAGCCAGGAAGCCTTTCCTACCCCGCTTACCGCTGTTACCATCTTCCTTAACTCCCTGCCTGATACAAGCAAATTTGGAAGCTTGGGACAGAAATGCCTTGCAGAGGAATTGCTATCCACAGGACTCGGTAGATGGACTCTACACATCTTCCTGACCGATCAGGTGGTTTCTATTTGTGGGTAGCTTTCTCCGCCCGTCCCCCCACACCCCCTTTCTACAGCAAAAGTCAAGATTCTTTGCCGTCTCCCGTGTGCTGGAAAAACCCTGTAAACATATTTCTCTGTGAATATTTATCAGGTAACATCTCTCTGAAACTTCCTAGCCAGTTGACAAGCACAATCTTTTAGTGGTATGTTGATTTTGGTTTCTGGCATCTCTGGTATCTGGCCGTTTAATTACTTAGGAGCTTGCAGAGTTAGGCAGATTGATTGCTGGGCTTTTTTTTTTTTTTTTTTTTTTTTTTTTTTTTTTGCGTGGGAATGGTTGCGAGGTGGTGGTGGTTAGGTGTTTATCTATGTCACTGTGTTTTCAAGTGCTGTTGAAGGGGGCTCAGGTAAGCTAATGAGGAGTAGCACCCCCTTCCTGGGAGGAAGCCACAGCTTTGGGGTTGTAGAATACACTGGAAACCAAAGAGGAGGTTGATTATATATATATATGTATATATATATATATATATATATATATATATATATATATATATATATATATATATGCTGACCCTAGGTCAAAAACCTGGCTTCAGGGCCATGAGGCCACTCCAGCATGGCTGGGAGGCATGCTGTATCCTTGTTGCTTGGTTTGATAAGAATAGACGTCTTTGCTTTTACTCCTTAATCGCAAGGCTTTATTAAGCGAGGCATTGGTCTCTACACTAACAATGGTGTTCCCTCACTCCTTTACTGAGTCCCTCATTATGAACAGCTGTGTTAATGAATGCCACCTTTCCCTGGGTGCTTTTGAACTTGTCCTTAAACAAGGTACTGTATGTCCGGGGTGGGAGGGGAAGCATCTCCTTTCCCAATGGCTAGAACCCAGCTTGTCAGTAACGGTTAACGTCATGTAAGGTTCTTTGCTCGAACTTTGAAGACTGGGAGCCTGCCTCAGGCCGACTGTTGAAGCCTGGTCAGAATGTGGGGAACCTTCATGCCGCTGTGAGCAAGGCTGAGCACGTGTGAGGTAACACAGCCGTGGTTCTCAGCCGGGAAGAATAGGGATGGTGGAACGGGTATCAAATAGTGTAAAAGGGGGACTTCAGAGGGGCAGGCATGACATACACCTAAGGACAGTCTGGTGTTTGTTCCGTTTCCTTTCCTACTTCGCTCTCAAGTTGTGTGGTTTCCTGTAAGTTCTTTCTAGAAACTCATCTGTTTTACGTGTGTAGCGAGTGTGTGCATGTATAGTTTGCATGTTGGCATGAATGCAAATATGTGTGTGGGTAGATGGGAATGTGTGGACATTCACGTAAAGGCTGGAAGTCGGCATCAAGTGCTTTTTCTTTGATTATTTTCCCTTTTACATATTGAGGCATGGACTCTTGCTGAACCCAGAGCACACTGATTAGAATGGCTAGTCTCCCGACTCAACATACCTAGGGGATCCCCTGAGTCTGTAGTGATGGGTTTATAGGTGACTACCATGACTGCGTAGTGTTACATGGGTGTTGGGGGTTAGAACTCATGTCCTTGCCTTTACAAGGCAAACAGACTTTATCCATAGAGCTATCTCCCTATTCACGTCTGTAGGTTCTAACTTACTTGAAGTCATGCATGGGCTACACTGGAGAACATTTCAATCAAGTAAACACTCACTCTCAAATGTCTAATTTGTCTGGGACTGAATGAAAAATGGAGCTGGTATCAAATACTAAATATCTACTGTATTGTGTTATTGTTTTTACTCTTTTTCCCCAGTGGGAACCCTTAAATACAATAGAACACATATTTTCATGTGCTAATGACCTTGGCCAATCATCCCAGTGACCTTGAATTTGTAAATGTCTCACTTTCATGAGTGAATATGGCAGACCTACCCTCACCCGACTCTTTGGAAATTCAAACATAAGTAGAATGTTCTGTTTTGTGTTTCTGTCTCCTGAGGATCTAGGGGGCCATGATATGAAATGCCATTTGTGATTGCCCTTGGCTTGTGGTCCCAAACTTCTCTGCAGAGTGACCTTACTGGGCCAGGGAGCTTATGCCTTGTGTTTACACCATAGTCTCTCTGCAGATGCTCAAGTATATGGCTCTGAGCTTTTCAAGTGGGGTAGGCATGAGGACACTTAGCTGAGAAGGAGAAACAAACAAACAAAAAACTAAAACAAAAAACAAAAAAACAAAAAATCCTGTGGGGAGACTGGAGACAGCCAGAGACCTAGGTGGGTTTTAAATGCAATGTCTGGAAAACTGTCACCTGTCTCCACCTTCTCTCTCACTTAGTCACTCTGCATGCTGTTCTCTGCTGCATGCCCCTGAGAAGCAGATGCTGATACCCATGATACTGGGAGAGGAGCCTCTGCAGTGTTGTGGCTGGACCTGGATGGTCATGTGCAATGCCTGCTGCCAGCTGGGTTCATGGAACGTCCTGTGTGGGGGGAGTTCTCATCCTGAAAGGACTGCTTCAAGTGCCTCTACTCAGCTTTAGAGGAGGACACCTCAGGGCAGTGGGAGCAACCTCTGCTAAGGGAAGGTTGAATTCCTGCAACCCTAGGTGGTAGGGGGCGTGACTTAGTTTACAGTGATTGTCTCATCAAAAGTGTCACTTTTAAGGCATGAGAGACTTAGAAAGAGAGATAGCAAGGGAGTGTGTGTCTATGTATGGGGGTAGGGAGAAAGAAAGAACTCGGGAAACTGGCTTTATTGCTCATATTTAAATGCTGTAAAAATCAGACTGTAAGGGACTAAGAAGGCGGGAAACCTTCTTTTCTTTGAATTGATGATGTAAATTGGAATGTGATTTTATTTAAAAAATGCTTACGTGTGGTTAGGTGTGGTACATACCTATAATCTCCAGAGTCTGAAGCAGGGAGATCTTAAGTTCCAGGCAAGCCTGGGCTACATGATAAGAACATGTTTTTAAAACAGAACAACTTTTTTTTTTTGCCCAAGTTTTGCCCAAGTTTTTAAGAGTTGGGAGGTCTGTTTACATGAGTCCCACTCTTAAGGAGCCAAGATAAAGGACTGCACTGAATATTTAAAAATACATTATTATGTAAACGTATTCCACTATATTTCTAATTAATCTGTTTATCATGTATTTATTTAACTGATTATTATTCATATATCCATCCATCTGCTCAGCCAATCCAGTTGATCTATTTATCCTTTCATCCATCCATCTATTCATCCATCTATTCATCCATCTATTCATCCATCCATCCATCATCCATCCATCCATCCATCCATCCATCTAGTTCAGTCTTCTATCTGTAAATCCATTTATCTAGTCCAGTTCATCTACCTATCCACCATCTACCCAATCCAGTAATTCATCCATTCTCTACCCATTCATCCATCCAACAGATATTGAAAGTCATCTTTTAGTGACCCCCAGACCTGCACAGGAAGTATTTGTCAGTGTTCTGAGGACACAGGGCTAGGTCCTCAAGAGTACTCATACTACAAGAAGTTAATGGCCTGTCAATTTCAAAGTGCCACAAGCCACTTTGTTTTAAGTGGCAGGGGTAAACCTTGGTGGCTCTGTGTTCAACAACCCCCTCTTCCTGCTGTCTTGTGGCTTGCTTCATTCCCCCCTGTTCTAATTCATAGTAGTAATGCCCCTCCCCCAGTAGCTCTGCTCCTCCTATACTGTATTGCAGGGGATACAGTAGTAAGGGAGGACACAGGTCTGCTCTGGCTTCTCTGAGCCTGTGGTATATGGAGCAATGAGAGAAAGCACACCCCTAGGAGGAGCCATGACGCATACTCGGAGGGACAGGACTAGTGTCTCTCCCAGAAGATGCATCAGCATTTGATAAGAGAAACTGCTTGGGACCTTTTCTGATGGTTAATGTGAGTGGTGAGGTCAGCCTGGGAAGGGAGTTGTACAAAAAGAGGGGAGAGTCTGGACCATGGACTAAAGAGAGTTGGTATAGGTGGGGCGGAAGGCGTGACGGAGGTCACATTGCTGCACTGAGCAGGGGGATGGTGGGCTAGGGAGAACTGAGTTCTCACAGAGCACTAATATCACCTCTCAGAATCTTCCAAGTGAATGGAAACCCGGTGGTCTCTTTTTGATGTCCTGTGTGAGGGGCTCAAGTGATAACAAACAAACAAACAATCAATTAAACAAACAAGCAGCAGTGCCACCGAGATGGCTCTGTATGTAAAGACATTTGCTGCTAATTGATTGCTGAGACTCACACAGTGGAAGGAGAGAACTGACACCCACAAGTTGTCCTCTGACCTCCACATGCAAGCTGTGGCATGGTCATGCCCACACATACATAAATGTAATAATAAAAAAAAAACTTAAAAAGCATTCAAGGTCATCCTCAACTCTGCAGTGAGAACTAAACAAGACAAAACAAAACAAATAACAAAGCCACCAGGAACCAAGGACCACGGGACAAGGATGGATTTTGGTCCAAGCGAGTATGAGTTCCCCATGGCTGCTGTAACAAATGGTCCCCAACATTATGACTTCAGACAGCAGAGACTCTGGAGACTGGGAGCCCAGTGGCAGGAAACTGAGGAGGCAGGATGCTTCTGGCCCTCATAGCTCCTTGTGGCTACTAGCCAGCCACTTTGGGGTTTTCCTTATTCAGTGTTCTAGATGGCCAAATGGCGCACACCAGACTGCTTCCAAATTCCTCAGTCCCTCCTCCCTTCTCTTTATGCTTCCTACCCTACAGCATCTCCCATCTCTCCTGTTTCCATCTTAGACCTCCACCCTGCTCTGTCTACCCTGTGCATGTTTCCCACCCCCATCTCTTGCTATAGTACATGCAGTTTGATTGCTACCCAAATGCTCCAAGACTTCATTTACTCTCATCCCAGTTTTTATCTCCAAATGAGGTGATCAAAGTCTTAGGACCCAGGGATTTGAATGCTAATAACTCTGAGAGGCTGGGGACATTTCCCCCACCTTCTACAAGTCCATAGGTGTGACCTTCAAAATCCATTTTGTATCCCTCCTTTGAATCTTTTAAGTTCCCCTAGACTAACAAATAACTATTTTTTTTTCTATCTTTGACTTCTCTTTAGTATTTAGCATAACATTTTGGACATTGCAGAGGGTCAATAAAATTTTTAAGTGTGCTTAAGAGTATAAAATATTGCCTGAAGAACCTTTGCCTGGCAGTAAAAGGCTTGGTGCCTTTTTCCAGTAATTTAAATGGCTACTGGGATACATTGGCTAATAGTCATAATGGTTAATTCCCCCCAGCAATTTTCGGTGGCAGGAACTGTGCCGAGAGATTTATCCCAGTGATATTCACAAACTTGCAGACAAACCAGCGAGGTTGATGATGAACTTGAAGCTCAGAGAAGCTGGTTCAGGATATGGCCAGGGAGAGCCGCAGGGTCTGACTTCTGACGTCTCCGCCCCACTCTTAGCTATGCTCTCTGTTGGCTGTGATTGTATTTTTAAGCTATATGTCCAGCAGGAATGCCCTTGAGGGTTTAATGTAGAGTCTCTCTCCCTTTAGTGTAAGCTCAGAGCCCAGGTCAGGATAGATGCTCAATATGTCTTGGGCAAATGAATAGAAATGTAGCATGCTGTTTAATTTTCTCACACTTTATTTTGTCAATGGTGATCAAGAATAATAGCTCAAATCGACTGAGACCTAGAGTTGAATTCCTGGGCTGTGGAGGAGGTTTTGTGATGCTGTGAGGTGAGATTGTGGGCAACCTGGGGCAACTACTTGAAGAATTCAGAGCCTGGGTGGAGGATGGCTTGGTCAGTTAAGTGCCTACTGTGTGAAAGGTGTGTGGTTACGTGTGCTTGCTTTCCCTGTGCTGGGGAGGTAGAAGGAAGTGGGTCCTCCTAGGCTTGCTGTCAGTGAACGTAGTTGAACTAGTGAGTTCTGGGCTCCTTAAAGTCTTAAATAACAAGTGAGATGGATGGCATCCTGAGGGATAGCATTTAAAGTGCTCCTGTAGCTTTACAATGTATGCACACATACATAGGATGTATACATGCACCACCACCACCACCACCACCACCACCACCACCACCACCACCACCACCACCAC
>JANHMN010000023.1:24112571-24146061 GCA_030674055.1 Rhabdomys pumilio
ACCACCACCACCACCACCACCACCACCACCACCACCACCACCACCACAACAACAACAACAACAACTAGTGATTTGCTAATGAAAACAGGGGTTAATGGGTATATCTGTGTGTCTATTGGACTTGTGCACATGGCTTCCTGGGTAACACAAGGTTGACAGGTAACCTCCACTCATTCAGGATTAAAGAATAGATGAGCTTTGGTGACTGCTTTGGAAAGCTGACAAGAAAGAGGGGGAAATACAGAAGATGAAGACACACACATGGTCTTCCCATTCGCAAGAGGTGGGTGTGCGAGCCTGTGAGCATATGGATTTGTGAGTTGGACTTTGGATGCCAGAATCAAGCTTCAGTGAGGCGTGGAAATAATATTGTGGGGACTCAAGCAGAGTGACCAGGGAGCTAGCCTGTTAGGAAATAAGACCTGAGACTCAAGTTATTAATATGCAAGCTTGTCATTTATTTACAAATTCTGTTGCTATACATCTTAAATGTTGGCTTTTATAAAAAAAAAAAAAAAGAACCCAATATTTGCTGGCTTTTGTAAAACATATTTTAAAAATTATATGTATTGGTGTTGTCTTTGTGGGTGTATATGCACATGAGTGCAATGCCTGTGGATACCAGAAGGGGGCGTTAGGTCCCCTGCAGTTAATGGGAGTTACAGGTGGGTGTGAGCTGCCTAGTGTGGATTCTCAGAACCGAACTAGAGCCCTCTGCAAGATTAGCAAGAACTGTCAACTGCTGAACCACCTCTCCAGCCCCTTAAATTGTTGGTTTTTAAGGGAGCTTTATTTTATTTATAGAAACATACCATCCATATGTTACCTCAGTTCCAGAAATTAAGAATTTATATAGGGTGGAGATCCCCCAAACTTGAAAGTAAACACACTTGTGGCAAACGTTTGAGAATGGGATCAAAGGCTTGTGCTCAGAACAGGGAAGCTGGGAGCTGCCATGGAAACGTTAGCTTTTGGAAGGAGGGCTCAAAGTTTCATTTCTTGACTTTTTCTCTGACCTCGAGCACATGACTGGAGGGAGACTCAGATATACGCTCAAGAGGAGAGAAAGGTTGCAAGGGTTTTTAGTGGCATTGGGTTTTTTTATGCAGGTGGCATTAAATTGTCATGTTTTGGGGACTCTGAGTCCATCTGGTGTTGGTCACACAGTACTGTTTTTTTGCTTGCTTCTCTCTTTTGGGAGTGGGAGGAGGGGAGAGTAAATTTCCAACTGAGATTGGAAGCCCATGTGACAATCTCAAGTCACCAGAGCAGTAGGCAATTTGGTTTCAAAGCAGGCCTTCTCTGGCCCTAGGACCCCGGCCCTGTTCCCAGCAGCCACTTCTTTGGCAGGTGTGAGGGGTGGCAGGTGCACAACATGACAGCAAGGCAGCTGCAGCCTCTTGCTATAACCCAAAGCTTAGGCTAGAGAACTCAAAAGCCAAAATGCATCAGAAGAGAGAAAGTCTGGGAAACATATGTTCCCGTGCATGTGGCTTCCTGACCTGTGTCTACTTTCTTTACTGAGTAAAGATGGTTTTCCCAGGGAAAGGGTAGACATTCAGAGAGGGCTCAGATGTGGGTGTACTTTTAAGATAATGTCTCTTCAAGTCAGTGTCACAGTGGAAGGGACTGTGTTTCTTGCGTGGTGAGAACCTACCTCAGATCCCTGAAGCATCAGAGCGGGTGTTCTGCCAGGTAACTGGGTAACACAGCGTTAGCACTGCAGGCTGTCTTTCTGGGTGGCCAGTGGAAGTGCAGGTGTATACAAGGAGGATCAAGGTCAAGGCTGGGAATACACAGTAGTCTGAGGAAGAGACACGAGTATCCCTCATGTGATCACAGCCAGTTGTGGGAGTTATGTGGTGCTGACTTGGGAGACCACTTTCACTTCATGGCCTCTGCCAGGAAGGATGTGCCTGTTACCAGGGCTTTAGGGATGGGAGGAGGTGGCCAGACTCAGAGGAGGACTCCATCATTTTGCTTACTGAGTATCAGCCACACATGAAGTGGTCTTCCTGCTTACCAAGTGCTCTTTTGAGGCAAATGGACTCCTAAATATCTCACTTTTACTCACTTCTTAGAATCTTAGCACCAATCTGTCCACCATCCTGTCTACCATCCTATCCACCATTCCATCCATCATCCCATCTATCATCCCTCCCATTATCCCACCCATTATCCCTCCCATTATCCCACCCGTCATCCTGCCCATCATTCTGTCTATCATTCTGCCCATCATCCTGTCCATCATGTCATCCATCATCCCATCCATCATCCCACCCATCATTCCACCCATCAACCCACTCATCATCCTGTCTATCATCCCTCCCATGATTCCATCCATGATCCCTCCCATCATCCTGTCAATCATCCCATCTGTCATTCTGCCCATCATCCTGTCCATTCTATAGAGGGAAGAACCTGGGCATAGGGCCTGAAATAACAGCTACCTATCCTAGGCTGTTGAGAAGAGAACTTTTGTTTTTAGCAGTTTTGTAAAGATGAATGAGACCATTTAATGGGCTTGTTACTTTTGAATGAATGTCTGTCTTGGCCTTCTGTACAGATTTTATAGCTGGAGTTCAGGATAGAGTGAGGGTAGAATAGTCTGCTTCTAGGGCTCTGGGATCCTGGGATCAACTCACTGCATGAAGAGTACCTTGAAGCCCCTTGAAGGGTTGGGGAAAAAGCAGAGACCCAAATGTGAAGGTTGGTTAATTCAGCTTTGATGAATTCCTTCCAATGGCCAATGGGAAATTTTTGTATTCAGCTTTTACAGTACTAAAACTGAAGTCTGGGGGATTATGGAAGTATCTAAAGATGGTAAGAAATAACAAAGAGGAGGAAGGGGAAGAGGGAAAGGGGGAGGGAAGAATGCTAAGGAGCCCTTGGGTGACTAAATTCAGGATGCCCCCAGTGTCTGTACAGACCAAGCCCTGTAGCCTTCTTCAGCCAGTATCTCCAGGTATTTAGGGCACACCCATATGACAGGTTTTAAAGGGCATGATGCATTTAGGCTCAGATGCCTCTTTTGGTCTGAAGCATGGAAGGCTATTTCATTGTGTCAGAACCAGGGGAAATCATGGTTTGTACTTCCTGCCCTGTGAACTGGGGTTCAGCTCTCTTCATTAGTGTCCTCTCAGGGCTGAACTTGATATGTATAATTATAGATACTATTCTCTTGGTCTTCTTAATAAGGTTAATCGTCAGCTTTCTTTTGTTTCAAACTGTTTTTTCTCTTTCCTTCTCTCTTCCTTTCATTCCACTGCAGATACTTTGTTTCCTCATGTATCTGTGTGTATATGCCACATGAGTGTAGTGCCCTTGGAGGCCAGAAGAGGGCACCAGAGCCACTGAAGTTGGAGTGATGTGCTATTGTGAGCTGCCTGGATGTGGGGGCTGGGATTCAAATTCAGGTCCTCTGGCACCGCAGTTATTTATTATTTTTTTGTGATAAGCTACTTCAAGTTACTTCAAAATAAGAGATAAAAAGAAAGAGTCTCACTGCCTAATCCCAATGGCTTTGCATTTTATGTAGTTTTTTTTACTGGTTGTTTTTCTGTGAGTTCTTAATCCTCTTATATATAGGATGTACATGTAGTTTATTTTCAAGTCTTTTGAGTTCATGTGTTTATATAAGCATGTCCTTACATTTCAAAAATATATTCTGAATATATATAATCTAATGCCTTGCTGTAATTTAGGGCTTTCTGCCTTCACTGGACAATTATATAATGCAGTTTCTTGCTATCATGTACAGCACAGTTTTTGTTTTGTAACTTTCTTGTGTTGCATTTACTTGATCACTGTAGACTGTGTTTGTTGTGAAATGCTTTCCTGAAAGACTGGGCTCCCCACTACCGCAGGCTGTGAGGCGGAGAGGCGTCTGAGTTCCTGAGTGACCCTCAATGTTGTCCACAGTCAGTTTCTGTCATTAGTGACTCCTGCTGATTGCTTTGATGCCCTGTGGGTATAGCTTAGCTTCCCACTCACAGAGAACTATGATAGTGAGTGACAAGGTTCTGTTTCTCTCTGAGTCCTGAGTCCTGGGATGCGGGCTTTTGATGGTGGAAGAGTTGGGAAGCAGGAAAGAAGCTGGCATGTGATGGAGATCTGTCTATAGCTGTGGTTCCTGTGTCTGCAGGGTGAGGTTGTGAGGATGTCCACAAGAAGACTGCAGAGAGAACAAGACTTTGCTTTCGTGGTTATGAGGGGACAGATGCATTTACATGTGGAATAGGAAGTGTGCTTGGCCGTGCTTCCTTTGAGCATCTATGTCAGACTCAAAGCCACAGGTGCACATTCTTGCTTGGAATGAATGTTTCTTCCTATGGCTTCCATCGGATGCAAGAACCCCTGCCTACCCCCATCACCTGACTGCCTGAATCCTTGGATAGCCCACTCATGCCAGTTGAGGAATCTGCTTGCCTCTAGGTTTTTATCTCCAATAGAGAATCTCACTGAAATCCCAGATTATTTTTGAGGACCAACTGTGAACACGGCCAAAAGCAGCCTCGGATTAGATATGATGGTGAAATCAACCCTCAGAAGGTGCCCAGTAAGAGGGGGGAAACTGAGGCATGGGTGGTTGTCATTGCTTGGCATGCCTGTGTGACAGCAATGGAGAACAATGGCTTCCATGTGTGTCAAGGACGCTGTCATCCTGACTTCCACTAAAGACCTTCCTGAACTCCCTCTGCCACAAGTTGGCCTTGATCGCTATATATAGGCCAAACTTCTGATCAGCTGACCACAAAATATAGCCCACTACAGATGAAGGCACCACATTGGGTTTTGCAGGTTCTCTGGACACTGGAAGCATCCTCTACCTGTAGAAAATTCTAGACACAGTGTGCTCTTATTCTGATATAAATCCCAGGATCCCTGGTTCACCTGTGACCCTGGGCCTGGACCCTCCAGCACAGGGTAGGGCTGCCCCAAATCATCAGACACGCATCGTTGCTTTCATAGTAGAGGCTGACCTCATTCAGGGTCAGCCTTTTTCTCTGCTTGCTGCTTAATTTCAGTGGAGGCAGCTGCTCATGAGGACCCACCAGACCGTAGTTCAGGTTTCATCACTGTCTGTGTGTCTCACCTACAGGAGCCTGGCATTCTGAGCCTTGAGGGAGGCGCTCTGTCCTACCCCGTGCCAGTGTGTTGACCACAGAAGAGCTCATCCTGTCCAAATGGATTATTGACACAAGTTAGCTCTCTGTTGCTGTGACGACATGCCCGAGAGAATCAGCTGAGAGAAGAAGAGCTTTTTGCTGTGACTCAGGCTTTTGGGGTTTGGTCTTTGGCTCTACCTGGTTCTGCTGCTTTTGAATAGTGCATCAAGGCAGAGAACCATACTAGCGAAAAACGAGGTTCAGCTTGTGGTGGACAGGAGGCAGACAGAAAGGAAAGGGGCAGAAACAAGATGTACATTTCAAGGGCAAATTGTCCAAGTCTTCTAGTTTCCACCCCCCCCATTCTGCTATGGCCCCACCAACGGCTCACTCCTCTCATGCATTCAGAGCCCTTATGATCCAATTCCTCTCCAACAGCCCTACCTCTTAGTCTTGCCACCCTGGGGACCAAGCTTTCAACATGCTAGTCTTTGGAGACATTGGTACTATTCTGCTGATCTCACAGCAGATGTGATTATCAGTCTTGCAAGACCTCAGCAAGAGTGAGCCTGTCCATCTCCTGCCGTGGTGAGGAGAAGGACTCCCGAGTTTATCCCAAATTCAGTACCTATAGGAAATTAATTGAGTCTAGGGCGAGAAGGTCATGAGACCCTTCCCTTTTCTGAGGATCCAATTGTTGCTGAGGGAGAGAGGTTTTCTTCAGGGGTGCAACCGTTGGTAAGAGCCTGTGCTCTTGTAAGCAGTCCTAAGGAAACTCATTGGGCCACCAGAATAAATATATACCTTGTAGCGGGGAGAGGGAGGAGAGTTTGTATGGGGGTAGAAGAGGGGCCAGGGAGAAAGAAAAAGGATGGAACAGTGGGAGTAGGAGGAGACTGGGACTCCAGGGAGGAGACGATCTAAGGACAATGTACAATAATATCTACTGAGCCCCTTCATGTGTGCTTGGTACATGCCGATAAAATAGAGACACTTCAGATCCAAACCGTGAGACTCGTACCAACATGAAATATACGTAGCCTGTCTCCTTTTACATTTGCTTCCCAAGAAGATGGTGGGAAGAGATCCAAGGACTCTTACCTGGGCCTGCTTTGGTAGACACCACTCGGGGATGGTTTTCATGAGGCTGTTTCTAGGTAGCTGCACATGCCTAGGCTTTTGAAGCATCCCTCGTGATCTAGAAGCTATGGGGAAGAAACATCAGGTTTTTTTTTTTTTAATCAACTTAAAGGTGTCTAGATTGTCCTGGATAAACATTTGGGGGATGCCACCTCAAATGGATCATTGCAGGTCTTCAGCTGTGTACACCTCTCTTCAGGATCTGTGCATAGTATGTGTGAGGGAACTATCCAAAATAATGGATTGGACGGAGGACTTCTGCCAGGCTTCATTGATTAAGCAGATGTGTTCTTTTTCCCTCCTGATAGCGTTTTGGGAAGAGATGTAGAAAAACGTGAAGGACCACAATAGTCAGAGTGTGCCAGATGAGTCCACGTTGGGTGGATGAGCCTGAGAGGGCTTGGTTTCCTGTTTGAAAGGACCCAGTTACATCCTCCTTACTTCAGATAGCTGACATGTTGGGACTGAGGGTTGACATCATGCCAGGCTTGATTTGGAGGTTTCAGTGAGGCCTGAGGAATCTAACATGTCTAATCTTTTCCCTTGATTTCATATCTGTCTGTCCTTTAGGCAGCAGGATGCCCTAGTTCAGAGTAGCATCCCTTTACTCTCAGTTCAGAAAAACAGCTTTTTTTCCCCTTCCTTAAAGGCTTCTTCCAAGTATCAATCCGTGTTCTTGCTCTAGGAGACCTTTGTGAACCAAGGACCACACTCAGTAAGATGTGGCGGGTAAAGACAGCAGGAACTGACGGTCAGATTGCTGGTCCTCTGTGCTAAAGCTGGAGTGGAGCTCTAAGACTCTCAGGGAAACATAGGGAAGGGATGCTGACAGTATCAGGAAGCATGGCTGCCCGTGACGAACAGAATAGGAGCATCCAGTTTTTACAGCCACAACAGTTTTCAACCCAAGGTGTAAACACTCAGCTATTTCTCTAGCTTTTTCAAGTTCCCAGGCGATTCCACGTTTCAGCCTCCGTGGTGAGTCCCCGTCTAGAATCTCACCCTCACGGAGAAGTTACTCCATCCTTTGAATGTGTATTTAAATGCAATGTAAGCTTTTGTTTCCAGCGACTGTAATTTCTCCGAGTCCTTAATTAGATGTGAAAACTACACGCACAATGCAAATTACCGCGGTGAATAAATATTTGCGTTATGCTCCCTTAAAAGCAAGCATCAAAACACACAATCGCTTGTTTTACAGGCATTCAGTGTTCCGAGAGAGACGGGAGATCTGTAGAGCTGTAAAGAATTCTCAGGGAAGAGAGCAGTTTCGGTAATAAGATTAGCATTCTGGGTGGGAACTCAACAACAAGGGGGGGATGGACAGGGCAGGGCAGCGGTTTTGACGTACAGACTTGCGAACGCAGTTTACAGAGAAGCCTGCCTCATTGTACCGAATTCTGTGTATCGGTTCCAAGAACACGTCTTGCTTGATTTCCTTAATTAGGTGGTACACATCAGGGAGTTGGGTTTTGCCTGCACTTCAGATAAGTATAACATCAAAAAGAGGAGGGAAACCCAACTTGGAAGACACACCAGTGTTACAGATAGCCTCATACTCAGACTTTGACAAAAGCTTGCAGTGTGCAGTGGGGGTCAAAGGTCATGCTTACCCTCTCTTAGTTTTCCCAGAATAACTTGGCACCTTCTTCAGTACTGTGGCTCATGTTGCCAGTTAGAATGTGTGTCCCTGAAGGTCACACCAGAGGAGGAGCGGGGGGTTACCTCAGTTTTGAATAGGAAGAGGATGCTATTCTTATTTGTTTTGTGAATACGTGGATAGAATCTATGTGTGCGTGCATGCGTGTGTGCATGTGTGCATGTGTGCATGCGTGTGTGTGTGTGTGTGTGTGTGTGTGTGTGTGTGTGTGCATGCGTGTGTGTGTGTGTGTGTGTGTGTGTGTGTGTGTGTGTGTGTACAAGCACTCATGTGCTCTGGTTCCTGTAGAAGTCAGAAGACAATTTTCCATCTGTCTGTCTCCTATCTTGTTTTGAGTCAGGGTCTCTCTTGTTCCATCTGCCACTACACAGCATGTTCCATGATAACTGACTGACCCCTGGGCTTCTGATGAATTCTTTGGCCTGTCTCCCTTTCACTATAGGAAGGCTGAGGTTTCAGGCACTTTTTTTTTTTTTTTTAACATATGTTCCAGGGATTAAACTCTGGTTATCAGGCTTGCTCAAGCAAGCTTTTACCCACTGGGTCACCTCCTCTGTCACTCTTTTATAATTTAAAAGCCCCTGTGAATCAAAAGAGATGTAAAACTGACAACAGGATGGGGGTTGGGTGGGAATAAGCCAGCAACAGGCAGATTTGTCAGGTCTCCTCCAACTCTGTCATGTCACAGGTGTGAGTTTGGGTTGACAGATGGTCTGCTGTCAGTGTGTTTTGGGGTAAGGAGTGGATTCCAAAACTGTGGTTTGTCCTGCAGTTCTGAGTTGGTGAGCCCATTGGTTGGTCTTCCATCCCACATTGGTCCATCGATAAAGGGCATCTATCTCCAGATGGGGGAGGGCAGCAGGCTCTCCAGGGTCACCTCTTAGGCATGGCATCTCTTCTTTGATTGCCAGGATCCCTGGGCATGGGCTGCTGGGTGCCCTGTTATGACACAGTGTTCTGGATCCAGTCTCTTTCAGAAAGGGGAGATGAGCACAGACAAAAGCACCCTGGCTTCTTGAATCCTGAGTGCACGGTTCGCTTCCTGCCCCTGGCTCTGTGCAGAAGTGTGCTTCCTTCTGTTATATTCAATTTCTTTTTAATTTTACATTTACACATATAAGCAGTAAAACTCACATATGCATGTATATATACATATATTTTGATCATGTTTATTCTCTGTTGACCACTCTTGTCTTGTCCCATGTATATGTATATACACATAGTACATTTTGATTGTGTTTATTCTCTGTTGCCCACTCTTGTCTTGTCCTATATGTATATGTATACAGATACATATGTGTATATGTATATATATATATATATATATATATATATATATATATATAGTATATTTTGATTGCGTTTATTCTGTTACCTACTCTTGTCCCATGTATATGTATGTGTGTGTATGTGTTATATGTATATATGATGTATATGTATATGATGTATATGTATATGCAGATAGTATATTTTGATTGTGTTTATTCTCTGTTGCCTACTCTTGTCTTGTCTCAAGGATCATCCTTTACTTTCCATCTCATCCCTCTTCTGACCCCCTTCTACTTTTCTTTTCTTTTTTTTTTTTTTTTTTTTTTTTTTTTGGTTTTTTGAGACAGGGTTTCTCTGTGTGGTCCTGGCTGTCCTGGAACTCACTCTGTAGACCAGGCTGGCCTTGAACTCAGAAATCCGCCTGCCTCTGCCTCCCAAGTGCTGGGATTAAAGGCGTGCGCCACCACCGTCCGGCTCCCTTCTACTTTTCTTGATGACTCATTGAACTCTATTCCTGCTTTCAGGAGTGTGGGGTGAAGGGTTATTCACTGGACCATAGGCAACTTACCAGCATTCACACCACTGAAGAAAATCTCCTTCCCCAGCAACCAGTGACTCTCTGTAGAGTCCTGTGGAAGGGCAAGCCCCCTGAGCTCACTCACACCTCACCATTTTCCTATTAATTTCCAGGAACTTCTAGCTTTTGCTTTTTGATCTGTTTTATTTATAGATTAATTACATGGCCGTGGGCAGTGGGAAAGCCTCCTCTTTTTTCTTTTTAAACCTGTAAAGTCTCTATTAAGTTATTCTATGCTTATCGTTCGATTGTGTAGTGAGGAACACACCCATGTCGACTTCCTGAAAGAAAAGTAAATGATTTATATATTTTTATTTCATGTGTATGAATTTACCTGCAAACGTATCTGTATACAATGTATACAATGCCTCTGGAGGCTAGAAAAGGGTGTCAGATCCCCTGGAACTTGGGCTACAGGTGGTTTTGAGTCACCCATGTGGGTGCTGGGAATCAAACCCTGGTCCTCTGCAAGGGCAGCCAGTGCTTTTAAGCCCTGAGCCGTCTCTCCAGCCCCCTTATGAAACTTTTGAATAATGAGAAGCCTGCAGTGAGAAACAGCTTTAAGAAGCTTCTGTTGGATATGGAAGCATAGGCTTTTATTTTTCTTTTAGGAAGACACAATAGGAATGGCAGATGCTTGACTATCAAGGTTAGAAGCGTCTTTTGGGTTAAAGTAAAACTGTGAGGAAGAAGAAGGTGCCTAAGTATTTTTTTGGGGTGGAAGCAGAACAATACAATATTTCTGATTGTTAAAGACGACTTTCTCCTTGATTTTATAATAGATGGTGGTGGGTGTCTGTTATTTATATTCCAATAGATACATTCAAAGGAATGATGTAATTGCCGAGCCTTCAAATGTCAAGATTTGTTCAATACGCCAGCAACCTCATCCCTAGTAACTGTGGAGACTCCAATGGGGATGATTAGAAATCACTTTTGGAGAGAAGTAAGTGGGTGCCTGAGTTTGCGAAGTTTGCTTTTGGGGGACGTTGCAGAATCAGAAATACCGGAGAAACATTGTTCTTGGTGTTGGGGTCTCAAGCCTGGCTTACATAGTAGAGTCAACATGTCAGGACCCAAGCCCTGACAGTCACTTGGGGTGCCTCAGCAGCTCTAGCTGGGGAGTTTTAAAACTCGAGAAAGGCCCAGAAGCAGGAGGCAAAGTCACCATGGAGAGCCATCATGAGTGGAGCCATTAATGTATAGCGTGGAGCTCCCACTGTCCGCTGGACTTACATATGTGGTGTTTGGGAGGAGGACTAGGTAACTGCAGTGTAGTTGGAATGCAATAAAACTCCCATATTGTGTGTATTTGTGTGGACATGTGCACGCATGCATATGTATGCACATATGTGAAAAAGCTGAGGTTGGCATGGACTATTTTCTTCAGTCAGTTGTCTACCTTACTTTTCTTGACAAAGGTTTCTCATAGAATCTGGAGCTCAATGGTAGGACTGGATTAGTTAGTCAGTAAACCCCGAGGGTCCTCCTGTTTTGCCAGCACCAAGAATAGAGATGTGGGTTGTTGTGTCCATTTTTTTTTTTTAAACACAAGTGTTGATGACCCAAGCTCCTTGCAGGGCAAACAGTTAGCAAACTGAGCCATCTTCCTAGCCCTAAAACACGTCTTCTTATGGATAAATTTTGAGAATTTCATATAATCTAATGACCACGTCATAAACCGAACTATAGAAACTTCTCAGCTTCTCCAGATGTCTTCCTGTGGTACCAGGCGCTGCCCCTTTGCCCCTGAGAATGTCTACTCTGTCCTGATCATTTTGCAAGATGAGAGTCCTACTATGTGTTATCTCCAGAGCCCCTACTTATTTACACACCCTCCCCAGGCACAGTAGCACTCTTGGTATTTCTCCAGGTGGCTGAACGTGAGCGTGATCCTTCCCAATTCTAAGTGGGCTGACTCAAGAGTCTGCAAAGTCTTCCATGGATGATGGATGTCTCAGCTACTTCTTGTGAAGACGCTGTATGGTTTTGGCATGGATATCGTTTTTCTTTTTTTTTTTTCTTTTTCTTTTTTTTTTTTTTTTTTTTTTTTTTTTTTTTTTTTTTTGTTTTTTTTTTTTTTTTGGTTTTTTCGAGACAGGGTTTCTCTGTGTAGTTCTGGCTGTCCTGGAACTCACTCTGTAGACCAGGCTGGCCTCGAACTCAGAAATCCACCTGCCTCTGCCTCCCAAGTGCTGGGATTAAAGGCCTGCGCCACCACCACCCGGCGATATCGTTTTTTTCTTTTATCTCTAAGTAGATACTTAGGGATGGGGTTGTGGATCATATGTAACTGTAACGTTCTCTAACTCTGACCCAGACCAAAAGCAACTTAAAAAGGGAAGGGTTTATTTGGCTTACCTTTCAACATTATATACACTCATCATTGAGGGAAGTAAGGGTAGGAACTCAAAGCAAAATCTATGGACAAATGCTGCTGGCTGGATCACTCAGATTCAGCTACTTTCCTAATGGAGTTCAGGCCCACCTGCCTAGAAATGGTGCCGCCATCAGTGGGTTGGGCCTTCCCGCATGAATCACTAATCATCTTCACGGACATGCCCACAGACCAATCTGATCTAGACAGTTCTTCAATGGAGGCTTTCTTTTTCAATGACTCCAAGTTGTGTTACGTTGACAATCAGTGCTAACTAGGACATATGGGAAATGTGTTTGACATTAAAGGGACCGCCAAACTGTTTTGCAAACGAGGGGACCATTTGGCATCTCCTGCTGATCTACGTGCCTGCCAACACTTCTTTTCTGCACCCTGGAATTTTACCGTGTTGGCTTTAGCATGGGTATAATGGCCCCACGTGGTGGTTTTAATTTGAATCTCCCTAATCACTAATGGGGTGGACCGGGCCTTAGTGTGGTCATTTACCATCTGCAGATCATCTCTGTAAAAATGTCTGTTCAAATCCTTTACATTTTAAAACAGGCAACTAATTTGGGCCATCTTCCTGAGTTTGTGTATCACAATTAAATCGTATGTGTGATTTCAAAATGGTCTTCAATTTTCAGCCTCCTGTTTATCATACTTCTCCTTTTTATTTTGAAAACTTTGTACTCCTCTAGTCTCCTTAGAGAAAATTACTTTTGTTGAAGCATCTAGAAGCTTTCTTCTAAGAGTTTTGTAGTTATAAGTCACTTTGAGGTGTGTGACCCATGTTTGGTCATTGTGTGTTTGGTGCAAAATTTACAATTTTTTTTGTATCGAAATGATGAATTTTTCCAGTATTATTTACTATAGGATTGTTGCTTTTCTTCTTTTAAAAATTCTTATGTAGGTGAGTGTTTGTGTGTACGCTAAGTATATACCTTGTGGGTGCAGTACCCATGGGGCCAGAAGAAGGCATGGAATTCCCTGGAACTGGAGTTACAGGTGGTTGTGAGCCACCATGTGGGTGCTGGGAATTGAACCTGGGTCCTCTGGAAGAGCAGTCAGTGCTCCTAACTGCAGAGTCATCTCTCCAACCCTGTTAAGCTCACCTTCAGTTGGCTTTTGTATAAGGCATTTGGGAATCTTGTCCAGGGCTAATCTAGTTGTCTGTGGATCCTGTTGCCCTTTGTGTTTCAGTCTTCGCTCTCTTTGTTATCCTTCTTCCTCCTCTGTTGCACTGGCTACGATCTTCAGAGCGACGTCAGGTTAGAGTAGTTACCCCCTGCCCTATCCCAAGGTTGGGTGTTCTACTTCATGTCATGAAGTCTGATGCTGGTTCTAGGTTCTTGTAGATGCTGATTGTGGAGGTGGGATGAGTGGTCATCATCAGGGGATGTCCCTGATTGGCTAAGAGGCTTCATGATTGAAGTCACTCAACGCCATCCAGCTAAGAGGCTCCTCCATGGCACAAGATGCTCACCAGCATCCCGCTAAGAGGCTCCACGATACAAGGTGCCCAATGCCATCTATCTAAGAGGGTCCATGTAAAAGATGCTCACCTTCATCCAGCTAAGAGGCATCCTGATATGAAGCAATTAACATCAGGTCCAGTTGTCGAATTAATTGTTTTTTTTTTCCCCAAGGTCTTCTCTGGATACGGTGGGTTCCATTCATTTATCTTCAACTATCAACCCAAAGTATAGCCCTAAAGAAACCCAAATGATTCCTGCCTCTCAAATTAGTAACGTATTATTCTATTTTAATTGGCAGATGTATAGAGGCATTTGTGTTTTAATTCAGGACAGATATTTTCTTTCTTGCGTGCATAGATATATTTTCTTTCTTCTTTTGTGCGTGCATGTGTGTGGGAGTGTGTGTGATTGTATGGGCAGGTACACCTGTGTGAGTACACAGGGAGGACAGAGGCGGATTTGTAATCTCCTTCTGTCTACCTTGTTTTAAGAGGCATGGTCTCTCATTTACCTGGGGGCTTACTAATTAGACTAGTCTAGCTGGTTAGCTGCCCCAGGGAATCCCCTGTCTCTAGTTTCTCAGTATTAGGATAACAAGCATACACTGCCAGGCTAGGCTTTTTATATTTTAAAACCGTGAGTTCAATTCAGAACTGTGCTGGCAAGGCAAGCACTTTACTAACTCTGGTTCTGTGTTTGCTTTTGGTACCTGGGTAAAGTTTGCTTCCTGAAGCGAGGCAAGGCCTCCCTTCCTCCCACCCCGTTTGCATTTTGAGTCCATCATTCTTTAGATGTTTGATTTGTCTGGTGAAGCTATCTGGGTTTGGGTCTCCCTCTCCCATTCCCCTACCAGCTCCAAAATTGTAAATTAAATTTCTTTGATCATCCTAGGAGGGTTCAAAGGATTTATTTTATAACCGATGAACTTTGGTACTTAGTGACTGTTGACAATTTGTTCTGTGTCATCTAAATTGTCGAGTAGATAGGAATCAGCTGTTTGAGCTCCCGCTAGCCTTTTCTTGCCTCTCAGACCTTGGTGACAGGTCCTATTTCATTCCTGCCATTTATAATTCTTCTCTGCTTTTTCTTGGGCAGGCTGGCTAGAGTTGATGGGGGCCTGTCTATCTTTATAAAAGAGACAGCTTTCTGTTTCTATGGGGGTTTCTTTATTATTATTTTTTTCTGTCATTTTTTAATTGACTTCTCTTCAAATATTTATCTTTTCTGGCTTTGTGTTGAATTTTCTTCCGTTAGTACTTTCATTCACACACTTACATGATATATTGAGCCTTTTCTTTCCCAATACAAACCTCTATGATCTCCTGTAGACACTGTTTTAGCTCTGTCTCTCAGACTCTCCTATAATTTTATTTCTCACAGTTTATACTTATTTTGCTAATGTCTGGTATAGCTTGCTTTCGATTCATAGGTAGGTGGTGCCTATGGTTTCTGTGGAAGAGTTTCAGGGTTCCCGGCCACATTCCTGTCTGATTCTGAATCGCATATCCAACGTGGAGTTTACTTATGCTATGTAGACACTCTCCCATGGTACCTTATTGCATCATCAGTCTCTTTCTATATTTTGGAAACAAGACCCTCATCAAGTTATCCAGACTGGCCTTGAACTTGTCATACAGCCTAGACAGTCATCACCTTGCCATCCTCCTGCTTCAGCCTCCTGAGTAAATAGGATCAGATACCTTTCTACTGCAAACTTCTAGTCTTTTCCATTTTGCTTGGATAGTACCTTGTTAATATATATATTAATTATGTTAATATATATGTTATATATTATTATGTTAATATATATGTTAATAATATATTAAATATTATATATACATATACATATATATATCAAGTTCTTACCTTTTATGACAGAATCTCACAATGTAGCCAGGCTATCCTTGAACTTCCAATTCCTCCTCTTCAGTATCCCGAGTCCTGGGATTACCAATAGGCCCCACTAATGAGCTTTCCTGATTGCTTGTCAAATAGGGTCTATCTTGCTAAACCCTCACTGTGGTCTTGACAAGGACACCACTGCTGTTTCTGGATGGGATTCTCTGTAAGTGTCATGTAGGCTGGACAAGTCATTAGCTATTATTAGCTAATCTACATTAGCTGTAACTCAACCCCTAGTTGAGGTTTTGTTTTGTCGACATCTTCCTTCCATCACTGAGAGGAGGCCGCTGGCATTTCTAACTATTGATTGTGGATTTCAGTGTTTCTCCTCAATAGCCTGCAAGCTTTTGCTGTACAGCTGCTTACATGCTTAGCATGGCTATGCATTCTAGGCGAACGGACTCTTTCATAAATATGTTTTGCATCCTTCCCCCTGGTTTTACTTAGAAGTGTATTCTCACTTTAATATACACACTTCAGTTTTAAAAATTGACATTAAGTTGGTATATGGTCCCCCACATTTTCATTTTAACCAGTTGCCATCTCTGGGCTGCGCCTGGGTTTGACATTCTGACAAGCTCTGCATTCTAACTGACATCTTAACTGTGTGCCTTTCCTGTCATTTGATTACAGCTCGGACAGAGAACACTCTATTCCTGGTCACGTGTGGTTAAGTTTTTTTTTAAGTTTGATTGATTCATTTTATGTGTGAGTGTTTTGCCTGCCTGTATGCTGTGTACTGTGTGAATCCCGGTACTCCTGGAGATCAGAAGAGGGTACTGGATCCCCTGAAACTAGAGGATGTGTGGTTATAAACTCGAGTAAGTTCTGGGAATCAAACCCAGGTCCTCTGTAAAAGCAGCAAGTATTCTTAATTACTGAGCCATCTCTCCATCTCCTCCCTCCTTTTTTTTTTTTTTTTTTTTTTTAAGACAGGGTTTCTCTGTGTAGCCTCTGCTGTCCTGGAACTTACTCTATAGACGAGGCTGGCCTTGAACTCTGATCCAACTGACTCTGCCACCTGAGTGCTGAGATTAAAAGCATGCACCATCACTGCCCATCCAGTCGCATATTTTTAATTAAACACGTACGTTTTAGCTGCACGCATATGTGATCCACATGAATGCAGGTGCCCTTTGAGACCAGAAGAAGGTGTCAGATGCCCAGGATCTGCGGTTTAGTGAGATGTCCCCGCAGGATGCTAAGAACCTGAGTTGGTTCCTCTGCAAGAGCAGGAAGCATTCTTGACCACTGAGCCATCTCCATTCCCACACATTGTGCCTTTGGAATGAAGGAAGAGCTGGCAGCTGAACACAGGAGGTGAAGATGTTCCTCTCTCAGTCACACAGCTGACAGCTGCCATCTCTAGGATGATGAAACAATAGGGGAGGTGCTGTTCTTGGAGGCCAAACAAGGAGTGTCCAAGGGAAGTGAGTGGACCCGGGGTATGCGATGTCGCCATGTGTGTGGTGGGAAGCCGGACAGAGCTCTGGCTGTGTCCTTCTCTGCTGTCCTGTGGGTGGCTGCCACTGAGCCATTGCGGAAGGGAACAGCCCAAGTGGAGGAGATGTTATGAGGCAGAACTAGTCATTTCTCAATGGCCAGAGCACAGCTTCTTAGCTGAGCAAAGCTAACGTTCAGATTTTACAGTTAAGGAAGGAGCCATGTGAGTCTCAGCAGGCTGTCAGGGAACAGACATCAGGAGGTCTATTTGGAATTTGAGGGTCTCAGCCATTGAGGGTGGCTGATATCTCAATGTGTGGAGGTCAGCTAGATGTGGCCAAGAGGGGAGCTCACAGTGACTCTTGACACAGTCTTAAACAAAACAAAACAAAACAAAACAAAACAAAACAAAACAAAACAAAACAAAACAAAACAAAACAAAAACCAAACCAAGCCAAGCCAAGCCAAGCCAAGCCAAGCCAAGCCAAACCAAACCAAACCAAACCAAACCAAACCAAACCAAACCAAACCAAACCAAACCAAACCATGTATAGCCCAGTTGAGCAATTGCTTGTCCAAACCAACTAGTTTGGGGCAGTTTCCTAAAGCAGCCAGTACGACCCTTTCCTATTTCCCAGCTCCATGTTCCTGGCAGGAATTTTCTGGAAAGAGCAGTAAAAGTCATTTTGCTAGAGATGGCTTCAGTCTTGACTGTTGAGCTTAGTGGATACACACGGTCTTCACTGTCATGGAGATATTTCTAGAAGGGGATGCAGCCTATAACAACAGATTCTCTCTGTTCTAACTAACGGTCTCTGTGCACCGTTTTGTCTTTACACCTGGTAGAGTGTGTGCTACGGAGAACAGTTACTATGGGGACGCTAGAGTGGCTTACTGTGGTGCGTTTGGAGGACAAACTGCTTACCTCTGTGCCAGCACAGACATCAGGAAGTCAGCTTTTAGAAAAGGGTTGTTATATACCAGGCATCGCAGTGCATGCCTTTAATCCCAGCACTTGGGATGGGGGAGGGGCTGGAGGTATGCCAATCTCTGAGTTTGAGCTAGCCTGGTCTACACACAGTGAGCTCTAGGCCAGCCAGTGAGACCCTGTGGGTTTGCTGTCAACTCAGACAGCTCTATGGGGAGCCTGACGATGATGCATCAGCTTCCAGCTGTGGGTACACTGAGCAGGCCGCATGTAGCTGCTAGCAGGTCCCTGAGCCTGCTGTTCTGACCTCGTAGTCACCCCAGGCTCTGTGTGGAGGCAGAAGAAGTGATGTGTCATGCCCTTTTCTGCTTCAAACATTTGGGATATTTCTCTGCTGAGACAAAGGGTAGCCCTTCCCTCTGCTCATTGTGCTGTTTTCCTGATGTGTGCCTGGCCTGATGTGTGGGATTTAAGACTGGTCACAAGTCAGTCACTCGGCAATTCTCTTGTTTACAGTCTGGCTCTCCTTACATGTTTAAATCCTGGACTTACTACGATTCTCCCTTCTGTTTCTTTCAGCTCCGGGGCAGACTTCATAGTTCCCTGACTCTTGCTTTGCACTTGCCTGGCCCGGGGGAGGTTGCTACTTCATAAATATTAGGCTTGTTCTGGGCCATGGGTGGGGTTTGTTTTCCTTCTTGAGGACACGGATGTCATGTGTACATTTAGCCTCTGCTGTAGCTTCCTGTCACAGTATCTTATTTCGTTTTGGGGAGCCATCCCCCAGAGCAGTCCACACGGTGAGGTCAGGCTCAGATGCGGAAGGGAGGCAGACAATGGACCTTTTCCACTGCCTGACCACAGTGAATCAGAGGTTGGCATCGAATTCGTTCGCAGCGGAGGAAGCACAGGCTTGGTTCTTTTGTTGGAGAATTGAAAGGTGATAAGGCCAGGTTTTTTGTGGGGACTAGTAGCAGCAAAGAGGATTACATTGTAGCCAGGGCTGCCAGCGCTGCCAGGGCTGTAGCTTTGTTAGCATGCTCAGCATGTACAAAGCCCTGAGTTTGATTCCCAGCATCCTATAAATAGTACATGGTGGTGCATGCTGGCCATTCAAGCACTTGGGAGGTGGAGATGAGAAGATCAGAAATTCAAGATCATCTGTGGCTACGTTGTGAGTTAGAGGCCAGTCTGGCTCATATGAAGCCCTTTATCTTTTTTTTTTTTTTTTTTTTTTTTTTAAATGATACAGGGTTTCTCTGTATAGCCCTATGTAGACCAGGCTGGCCTCAAACTCAGAAATCCGCCTGCCTCTGCCTCCCAAGTGCTGGGATTAAAGGCGTGCACCACCACTGCCTGGCGAGGACCTTTATCTTAACAAACAAAATAAAGCAAAAAAAAGATGCAAGCTAGACCTGCTGGGACCTTGGACGGTGGCCTTGTATAAAGCTTGATGCAGCCATACCTGAAGTTACAGCTTTCCCACAAATGAGAACCAATGAGCTGTGTTTTAAATTTAAGCTAATAAGTTTGCCTCATTTGTGGTTGGAAGAGTTGTGACTGTCACATCAGGAGAGGAACAAGGAGCAGTGAGCCAACCACCTAATCCCGTCTCCCCTGGTTTTCTCTCTAGCTCAATTATGCTTCTAAGACAGGGCGTAGTGTCTGAGCTCGAGATATGAAGGACTGTTCTCTTCCTGTTGGGGCCTCGCTGCATTAAAGCCCTGGGTGTCCCTGTCCTAAATGGTCAGATCTGGCAGTGAGGGTGTCAAGATGACATTTGCACCAGCAAATAACTAACTGGGTCTGGTATGGGATCGACACACCCTGCTGGTGTCTCAGTTCGTTGGCAGAGAGAGTTCACATGGGCAATCACAGGGCCTCCCTTGGGTCTTTCTGCTCATGTGTTTGGCTTCTGTAGCTCTTGTTTTTGGAACTGGTGGTGTGTCATTGGAGACCGGGTAGTGTGTGCCAGCACTCTTGAAGGGAGGCTGGGCGTTTTAACCATGCTGAGAATAGAGCCTGAGGATACGTGAATGCTCTGGTCAGTAATGAATGCTGGATGGAAGGATGCTGAGCTGAGATACTGACTGCTCTGGAAATTGGACCTGTGCAGGCTGGTAAAGACAAAATAGCAGCCATAGGTCAGACGTTGCCCATGGGCACACCATGCTTGGCCAAGTGCAGGCAGCGTCCATTGCTTTTTGAACAGGAGTGTCTATGTTTTCAAATCAGAAGAACTGGCATACATTTGGACTTCTGGTAGCTTTTTGAAAACCAGTGACTGAGCTGGCTTCTCCAAGGCTCATGGGGACCTGGATGACTTCTGCCTGCTTTAGAAGAAGCCTGTTCTATTCCCTGGCTCACCCCACCCTCTGCCAAGACCACTTCGCTCATGTGTCATCTGACACAAAGCAATCTAGGCCATGAAGCCACCAAGGGCCACCTGTCGTCTCAGCTGTACCCACGGATTGTCCCTGTGTCTTTTCTCAGTGCCTGTGTATGTCTGCGCATGCCTGCTTGTAGAGGTCAGAGGTCAATGTCTTCCCCAACTCTTACATTACTTTCTGAAGCAGAGTCTCTCACTGAGATCTGGAGCTCGCCAACATGGCTAAACTGACTGGCCAGCGAGTCTCAGCAATCCTCCTGTCTCTGTTTCTCAGAGTTGGGGGTTAGAGATGTATACTTTTGTGCCCGGCTTTATGTGGGTGCCAGGGATAAGGATTCAGGTGTTCATGCTTAGGTGTCAAGCACTTCACTAACAGAACCATGTCCCTAGCGGAACCATGTCCCTAGCTTCTCCCGTTTCACGCTAACATCAATTAGAACCCGCCGACGTGTCTGTGTATGAGCGATAGGGCCACACCAAAGAGGAAAAAAAGTAAAAGTATTCAAACCGTTGTCTGCAACCCAGATGTGGATCTATCCCTGGAACAAACTGAGCTGCACCTGGACCCTGGGTACCAGACTCCACAAGTTTCTGTTGATTTTAGGCTGAATTGAACGGCAGATCACATGACTAAGTGTCCAAGAACTCTCTGGACCATATGCAGCCTTATGGGACAGGAAGCATCATGCCCAGGTCATCTCATTTATCATTCTTTCTCAGGATAGCAGTACAAGGGACTGACTAGGAGAAGACACCATCTCCAGTTAGCTGCTCAGCTCTGATTCTGTGTGAGAGAGAATAGCCAGCCCATAGGTGGGCATATCCAGTCCAGCAGCATGATTGTAGACACTGAGTTCACATGCTTCTGATGTCAGCGACCAGTGTGCAGAGGTTTTGGCTTTCTCAGACTGCGAGCATCATGTTCTCTCTGCAGTTGTGTGCCCTGGATCTGGGCATCAGGGCTTCCCAACCTCGGCTCCTTTTTGGCCCCGTTTTCTTAAAGCCTGACAGATAGCAACAGTCTTTAGAGTGTGCGTGGCTCAGATGCATGCATCTATTGGGAAGCAAGTCCTGCAACTCACAGACCCATGTCTTCGCAATTATTCTAAAACTTTGATTTTACTTGACAAGGAAAAAATCATTTATTTCTTTTTTAAAAAATGTTCAAAAGGTTTGTTTTCCTTTTTAATTATGTGTATGTGCTGGATATGCACATGAGAGTACAGTTGCCATGGAAGCCAGAGCTATCAGATCCTCTGGAACTGGAGTTACACACACACACACACACACACACACACACACACACACACGCACACACACATGTACACATATATATGCATACAAACACATACATACACACACTCATATCCATGTACACAAATACACATACATGTATACATATATCATTTACACCATACACACAAACACACACTTGACGTGACCCTCCTGCTGTGGTTGCTAGGAGCCAAGTCCTGGTCCTCTGGAAGAGCATCAAGTGGTCCTAATGGCTGAGACATTGCTCCAGTCCTGCAAAAATTTTTTTGCATACAGCTTAGAGGCCGTTGCTTTCAGATATGTATTTAAGCCGACTGGTAGAATCAGGCTGATGTGTTTCTCCGCACAACATTTATCAATTTGTGTGGTAAATACAACATGCAAATCTGTGTTCTCAGCAAATTTCTACTCTGGACCCTGGGCATTGTTAACTGCCTCATAGGGGCTTATTAGGCCCCTAGAATTCTTTCATCAGAGAAAGGAAGGTACTTGGCCTGAGAACTGACTCCTTTCGTGGGCAAGTTCTCAGAATTGGGAAATAGCTCGTAAGAGGCAGAACACGCCATGTTCTTATGTATGTGCGGGATCTTATGATGGAAGGGAGGTGGGGACCAGAGCCTGGGAAGGTATGAGATTTCCATAAGGTCAGAGCCCTTGATATTTTCACCATGGAAGAAGTACTCCCGAGGCCCCGCCCTCCCTGAGAGAGATAGCCTTGATAATTGGTGGCTGGGAGAGGGGCGTGGCTTTCTTCAGTGCCTTGTTACTGGCAGGCGGTCTGTGCTCCAGCTTCACTTTCAGAATCTACTATCTCATTAACAGCCCAGCCAAGAATACGGACGGACGTTCTGAAAATCGTGCAGAAAGCATTGTGAAGTCAGGCGATTGAAAGTTACTTCGGAGGGACTCTGCCCTACGGTTCACCCGCACACTCAGCCTCTTTATAAAGGAGGCTCTGAGGCTAAGCGGTGAAGATTCTCAGTGGGATGGCCCCTCTTTCCGGTGCAGGTTCAGGCTGGTTCAGGGTCCAACCCTTGAAGTGACTCTGCAGAGAGCAGGGATCCGGAGACTCCTGTTGTCGAGTTCTTTGATGTTTCTGACAAATCGGTTTAGGTCCTCATCGTTCGTGTTTGTAATAACACAGACAACTGCAGGCTGGCTCTCTTTAACCGCCTGTGTTTCTGCCCCCATCTGTGTACAGTAAATCTGGGAAACGGTATGATCAGAACAAACATTGCAGCCTTCTCCCTCCTGGCGAGCCATCGTCCCCTCCATTTTGTTAATTACGACGAGAGTAACACATCTGCTCTGCTTCAGGCCTCCTTGCCCATCAGGTCTCAGATGGGAGGTGGAAAAAGATCTGAAGATTGTCTGAGTTTTATATGTCTGATGCTGTGAGTTGAAGGATATACTTTGGGGATTGGAGCACACGTGTTTTCTGGCATCCTTCTTATGTACAAGCAGGGCCCCATGAAAAGTCCCATTCCCTCTCTCTCTCTCTCTCTCTCTCTCTCTCTCTCTCTCTCTCTCTCTCAGATTTTTTCATCTTTTGCTTGTTTGTTTGCCTGCATATATGTATAGGCACCATGTGTGTGCAGTACCCGAGGATGCCAGAAGGGGGCATTAGAGTCTCCCAGAACTGAAGTGACAGGCAGTTGAGAACTGCCATGTGGATGCTGGGAACTGAACCTGAGTCCTCTGCAAGAGCAGCTAGTGCTCTTAACTTCTGAGCTGCTTTTCCTGTCCCCTGCTTAAGTCTTTCAAGATGTTGTGATTGAGGGTTTTCCAGGGACAGCTGCCCACTCCATTCTAACTATAGGAACATGCCTTGCCATGGAATAGTGGTTTCTGACTTTCAGAGAAAGATACTTGAGTCCCTCTCGTCGTCCTTTATCTATTCAGAATGAAGTGTATGCAGCAGGGCTCCCAAGCTCTCGTTCAGCTCCAATGCACCCAAGTCTTGCAAAGCACATCTTGTATTAATGATTTTGTAGACATGGTGGCCATTACCTTAGCTGTTTAAGCAGAGACTTCCCACACTCTCCTTGTATTTTAATCTAGAGACTTTGATTTTGGGTCATACTTCATGGGGGAGGGATGGGTAAAATATCACACCTCTGGGTTTTTGATGGGTGTGTACCACAAATAACAAGCTTGTAGAAAAGTGGCGCATATAGTATTTATCCTCCTTCTCTTCCTCTTCTTCTACTTCCTCTTCCTCCTCTACCTCTTCCTCCTCTTCCTCCTCTTTCTCCTCCTCCTTCTCTTCCTCATCCTATCAGGAAAAAAAAGAAGCAAGACTGGTCTGTCTGAAGATGTTACTGCTAATTGTTCTCAGTCAGAAGAAAACACTGCCCAGCTGTTTTAGTGGGGATCCAGTCCGCTGGGTTCTGCATGGGACAGTGTGATGGTGGATGGGCATTTCCATTTGTAATCTGGAAGGTTGCCTGATCAGAAAGGTTACCTCACAGTGGTGGAAATGCCTGCTGTTTCCCAGTTCCTGCTCAAGCTGGATTCACTCTTCTGGATCTCTGAACATCTATGAGAAAATAGAATAGGAGGCCAGGATTGATGGGGCTTCAGTGTTGATCTCATGACAACTCAGTAGTGAGGTTTACTCCTGTGTATAGCTGGTGAGACCCGTGTAAAAGATATAGATGGAGGAAGACCTGTGGATACACATGACTTCCAGAGTGGAACTGGGGATGTTTCAGAAGGAGATCTTTGTGCATCTGTGCAGGTATAGATGCTTGTGGCTAGGCATTATCTCTGTCACTAGTCAGGTGACATCTGTGTCACCAGGTCAGTCCAGATACCAAGCCTAGGGCTGGAGCCCGAGGTCAAGGGTTTAATATCCCAACATGGCTGCTGCCTTTCAGCAGTGAGTGGAATCTCTTGCCTGACCCCTACATTTCTGCTTGTATTCTAGACTTATATATGTGGGACTTCATTCTTGGGAGTACATTTAGGTTTGATAACTCCATAAATGACCCCTAGACCTCATAAGAGTTAGGTTGTATGTGTTAGCAGTCCAGTGATAAAGTTCAAAGCTTAGAAACACCCAAATGAAAGAGACAGGTAGCCCAAGGTCCTATAGTAGAAAGTGGGTATAGCACGCCAAGAAATACCCAGGGATTCATTCTATGCTCACAGCAGAGTCCTGCTAGAGGACATTTAGATTAGAAACGTCCTCTCCCCTCCACCCCCTCCAAAACCCAAAGAAGTCAAGGGGCTGGAGAGATGGCTCGGCAGTTAAGAGCACTTGCTGCTCTTCCAGAGGACCTAGGTTCTGTTCTCAGCATCCATACAGTAGTTTACGATCTTACCTTTAACTCTACTTCCAGGGGATTTGACACCCTCTTCTGACCTCTGAGGTCAGCCACACATGTGTGGTATGCATACATACATGTAAGTAAGATGAAGTCATAAAACTGTTTAACTATCACACACCATCACCAAGGAAGTGTTTATAAGGATAGAGCCGGCCAATCCAAACCCCAGAGATTGATAAGTGGGGCTCAGATTTGTGGATATGTGTGGCTGGTATACATCTTTCTATAACGTGTCTTGTCCTTCATCAGATAGCTAACTGGCTTTTGACCACATGATAGCCGGAGTCTAGGGTGCAGGATGAGGATACGGGAACCACTAGGCCCTGAGCAGCTGGACAGAGGGATCCTGGGAGATTAGCTCCGTCTTGGGCTTGTGAACTCCCTCACTAGATCTCTCTTGAGTCTCTCTGGCAGGTGTAGACCTGGAGGTGGAGGGGTGGGGGTCACCCAGATTTGTGCTGGCATGCATCTGATCCAGGAAGGTTTGATTCTTCCTCGTGGTTTTCTGGAAGGTCCTGCTGGGGGCTAGGGTGGCCTTTCATCGTACATGGGGCCAGTGTTCACATAGGCAGAACTAAGTCATCAGAAGTGGCCGTGAACTTTTCTGAACACTCAAACCTATTTGCTTAAGTCGCTGTTGGCTTCAAAAACAGGTTTGCTTTAAGCGTAAGTTTGGAGGCCCTTTGTCTCAAGTGTGCATGGAGCTGCGTGAATGGTCACAGGTGAATGGTCACGTGTCTTATCCTTCGGGTAGACCCTTCCCATCACCCACTCAGAGCCCTCAGCCCCTTTACACTAATCCTATCTTCACCATGGCTCACCACCACAGCTTACTTTTCCCTTAAAAACACATATTTGTTTTTAATTTTTAAAACTCTTCTCAGCTTCGCGGCAGTCTAAATACTGTATCCTGCCATCTGTTAGATGCAGTCAGCCCAGTGGCTCAAAATATTCGCACACCATAGAACGGCCATCGAGAAAGGGCTAGCTCATGTGTGCATCACCTCCCTCGTTCTCTTTTCTTTACCTTCTATTTTTCATGATGAAAATTACGAAGGTCAAGTCTTCAAAGACGTCTAGAATAGAATCTGGTATCATAAATGGTGGTCCCCAGCATGCACATGTGACTTTGGGAAGCAAACGATCCTATTACTGGTTTGTTGACCTTTTGGACCAGAATCTCCCCCGTTCTCCCATCCACCAGCTTCTGGCAGATGGGGTCATGCTTGTGTGGCAAAGGAGGAGAAGAGCTGGAAGTCTGGCCTGTCACAGGGAAACTATAAGCCAACTGAGGATGGCAGATTCGGTGCTGTGTTTCCATGGGAAGGCAGGTGTTCCTTTGGTCTCTTCAGAAGAATTTATTTCTCATCTGGGACCTGTGAGTTGACTTTTCTGTAGCCGGGATGCTCTTTCAGCTGTGACTCACAACCGTCCTTTCCCGTTGGTCAGAGACACAGCATTGCCCTCCAGCGTTTCCATCTCCTTAGTAACAAGCCATGCAGGACCAATCTGAAGGCCTGGGATTCACACTTCAACCCAAGCTACAATGATGGCACCCTTCACATGACAGTTCACATTAGACCGATATGTCCAGCCCCATTCACTGGTCCATGTGTGTGTCTCTATGGATCTCTGAATGAATTGGGGAGTCGGTTCAAATTCCCATATCTGTCTGCACCAGAACCCTTCCACCTTGTACCCACTGGGAAGAAAGCACTGTGCCCCCACCCCCTAGTTTAGCTCCATCACCCTGCATGTTTGGCAACTCACAAACAAGCTGTTTTTTTTTTTTTTTAATCTCTTCCATCTAAGCTCATCTCTGTGTGTGGACCTGAGGTTGTTCCGCCTCCCCATGTGTCTTCAATATACTAAAGTGGAGTAGTTTTATTTTAAACAGCTAGAGTGCCTTTGAATCACAGACTCCGTCCCTCACTGGAGTCTCTTTGATGGAATTCAGATAAATGGCTTTGTGCTAGAATATCCTCCATTAGATTTATTTCTGAAGTCTTTTAGGGATGTCAGCATGCTGCTCCCGAGCTCGGAAACCAGAAGCAGAGCAGCTCAGTCCTGCCCCATGATCCTCCTAAGGGGCTGCTGTGAGTTGGTTTGAGCCTGTTGGGAATGGAGAGTTCAGAGGTCAGGGTTGAATAGGTTGACCCGGAAGCTGATGGGTAGAAAGGCAGCTGGGTGTTGAGTAGACAAGTGAATACTGTTAACCCATGTACAACCCACAGGGGGGGGGGAGGCGGGGAGTCACAAGCTCTTGGCTCTCATCAGATCTTTGGGCCTGGAAATAACCAGAAGGCTGTATCAAGGGTGATGGGTGGGTGTGAATTTCCCACCTGGCTTGAGGTTTGAAATTGAGAGACGGGAGCTTGATCTTGTTATGATACTTCTAGGTCAGCCTTCTAAAAACATTGGATCAGGGGAAGCTTTTCTAGGCTGATCCTGCTAGAATGGACAAAACCTTATCAGAGTATACTTGTTTTAGTTTGAGTTTTTATTGCTGTGACAAACACCATGGCCAAAAAGTAAATTGGGGAGGAAAGGGTGTATCCAGCTTACACTTCCACATTGCTGTTCATCACCAAGGGAAGTCAGGACAGGAACTCAAACATGATAGGAACCTGGAGGCAGGAGCTGATGCAGAGGCTGTGAAGAGGTGCTGCTTACTGGCTTGCTTCCCCTGCCTTGCTCAGCCTGCTTTTTTATAGAACCCAGGACCACCAGTCCAGGGGTGGCACTACCTGCAATGGGCTGGGCCCTCTCCCCTTAATCACTAATTGAGAAAACACCTTACAGCTGGATCTCATGAAGGCATTTTCTCAATTGAGGCTCCTTCCTCTAGGTGACTCTAGCTTGTGTAAAGTTGTCACACAAAACCAGCTAATACAATACTCCTCCAAAAATTAAGGTATATAGAAAGTCATTAAAATGGTTAAGATATAACATTGGATGAAGGTCAGTATGTTTATTATTTTCCTGTTGTTGTGAACAAATATCTGACAACTTAAGGGAGGAAGAATTGATTTGGGTTCACAGTTTGAAGGATGAGGAAGCCTCTGAGATGATGTAGATGTAACAAGATTATGCATTGATGTATGTATTTAAATGCACACAGATGTAAATATGCATATATTTGTGAAGTCATTATTAAAAGGATACAGAAAAATCTTCCTTTTATTCCAATTATGCAGTGGTTTCTGAGGTTGAGTCTTCTACAAGGCAATGATGGCTTTTCCCTCAGTGGACCAAAGTCACTTACAACTTCTCAGTCTTCTGAAGGTGCCATCTACACACAGAGTCTAGACGGGGAGCACTAATGAATGGCCAAGCAGAAGGAGGGCCTTCTTTGGAGTCTCCCATTGTGTTTGGCTTGGCATGGTGAACTTTACTGCCTGACCCAAAAATATCAAGATAACTGCTGTGTTTTGTGCTCACAGTTGGCACGGGGTATTTCCCGATTGGCATGTTGAATCCCTATAGAAGCAACTGGAATATTCCTGAAGAGATGGCAATGAATGGACAGGCAGAAAGGGACCATGTACTCTAGGGAATGTGTGCTCTGTTCAAGGGTAGCTGCTATTCAATGCCACACATTTGTCCACAGTTGTAGTAGGAAATATTGTGTTTGTAGAATGTCAGGTTTTCACCTAGAAAGGTAATATTATGTAAAATTCCTCAATACTTAAAATATGGGCAGTTGATTCATTGTAAGGAGACAGTACTGTCTTAGTGTGCTTGTAAGCTAGATGACTTATAGTTGGTAATGCTCACAGTGCTAGAAGCTAGATAGCCAAGATCACTTAAAAGCAGATCTAGTGCCCAGTAAGATCTTATCCTGGCTCACTGATAGTGGATATGTACTGTAACCTCTCATGGTGATGGAGGTGATATGGTTTCTAGTTTGTTTTGTTTTATAAAAACACTATTAATGTTTGAATGTGAAATGTCTCCCAGAGGGTCACATGTTTGAACTCTCAGTCCCTATTTGGTAGTAGTGTTTTGGAAGGATGTAGGACATTTACAAGGCAGAGTTTTGTTGGAAAAAGTGAGTCTCTGAGGGGCAGGTCTTAAAGGTTTTAGCCTGTCCTTGGTTCAGGGCCAGGAGGTAGAAAGACTTTTGCCTTTTAAAATTATGTGCATATTGTATGCGTTTGTGTGTGAGCATGTGCACCTGAGTGCATTGCCAGTGGAGACCAGAAGAGGGCGTCAGATTCCCCAGAGCTGGAGTTACAGATGGCTGGGAGCTGTCTAATGTGGAGATGCCGGGAACAGAACTTAGTTCTTAAAAGGCGAGTTACGTGCTCTTAACCAGCAAATCACTTCTCTGGCTGTGCAAGCCAGGACATTTTTGAAGCTGGGACCCTTCGTATATTCAGCAAACAGGATAACCCCTACACTATGAAAACCCACTACTTTTAAATAAATGCTTAAAAGTTCAAAATACGATCATGATTTCTTTTTATGAAAGGAGAATTATATGTACTTTTACTTTTAAGGTCCAGACACAAAGTCTAGACCAAAGTCTAAAGCAGGGCCAGTCGTATACCCTGACATGTTAAGTTGCTTTTCACTGAGGCAGAAGAGTTGAGAGACCAGGGGGCTTACAAAGCCTGGCTTATTTATGCTTTCCCTAAATGTTTGGCTGGAATGTGAATGTCTTTTTGGTGTTCATTGTACAACACACACATGAAAAGAAGTGGTACCACAGACCACTGTGTGTGACGTCTGCAACACACACACAGACACTCACACACACACACGACATATGTATGGAATTGTTGGCATTCAGCTGTGTCTAATTTTTCACTGTTATAAATAAGGCTTTGATCACCATTGTCAGTCCCTCACACAGCCATTCAATGTGACTAAAGTCACAATTATCTCCCACTGAGAGCAGTGTTAATGTTGCCATGTGTGCAATTTAATGAACAATGTGACGACTTGTGGTAAATGAACAATTTTTCAATTTAGTGTTTATGATGGCTGCCGGAGAGTCAAAAATTCTGTTTTTACTGGTTTAAAAAAAAAAGTTAATAATGAGTCAGGAGGTTTTGAAATTCTAAACGTGAAAAGCAAGTCAACTAATTTTCAAATAATTGAGGAACTAGTCGACATGGGGGGCAAGGGGAAACTTTTCCTGGGCTCAGATTAAGTTTGCACGAAAGTCTACCCTGGTTAATGTTCCCTAAGTTTCGTATACTCAGTTTTGTCTCTGTGCCCAGCTGGGCTTAGTATTTGGCTAGGACATTTTTGATATGTTCTCAGAAAGGCTGTGTCTCTTGCATGGCCAGGGTCAGCTCCAGTGCCCCCATACTTCCTCCCCCAGGTGGCTGGGTGTCCATTACATCTAGGGAGGTGACCTGTCTTCTGTGGAATCTGCTAGAACCAATAGTAATAGAGGACAAGGCAGGAGATGTGACCCATTGGTCGAGAGCTCATATAGCCCGTGCAGAGACCTAGGTTTGATTCCTAGCCCTTCATAAACTGGATGTAGTGGTGCGTGTCAGACACCCAACACTCAGGCGGTGGAAACTTTAGGATCAGAAGTTCAAGGTCATCCCTGGCTGTACAGTGAGTTTGAGGCCAGCCTGGGCTACAGGAGACCCTATCTCAAAACAGACAGACAAACCACAAACAACAACAACAACATGAAACCAACCGACAGCAGATATACCTGATAAAATTATCTACACCTGGCATTGGTGGCATATGCCTTTAATCCCAACAGAGGCAGAGGTAGGTAGTTCTCTGAGTTCTGGGCTAGCCTGGTCTGCAGAATAAGTTCCAGAACAGCCAGGGAAACACAGAAAAACCTCCCTGGGAAAACAAACAAACAAACAAACAAACAATCTACTTAGGGACCACTGAGAGGGCTAAGCAGGTAAGGGTACTTGCCACCAAGCCTCACGGCGTGAGATTTTAACTCTGGAACCCACACAGTGGAAGGAGAGAACTGAATCCTGCAAATTGTCCTCTGACCCCAATACTACCTCCTCACACATAAAACAGACCACTGTGAAAAATTTTTTAAAAGGCTCATCTAGCTGTGTTTTGTGTCGTGATCTCTAAGGGCAGATAACTCAGGAGGGATGACAATGACTTCATGATGTCATCAGCTCCTTGCTGCCCAGACCATCCTGCCAGGGGCATCAGTAAGTTCTCATAGTCCTACAAAAGCCTTTGAGCTGACCCCAACACCTCAGCCTGGTGCTGATGTGAGGAAACTCTCCCACACTCACTGCTAGCTAAACTCCCATTCACTGACACCCGTTTCCAGCCTCTAGTACTTCATTTGGCTCTGAGAAGTGATTTAGGAAACTTTATGTTTCCCAGGGCACCTCGTTGATAGAAAATCAACCCAATGCACGAACCCAAATTGTTGTGGTAAATATTTAAATTTTTGTCCCAGCTTTCTATCCCCACCTTTGACCCTTTAGTTCCTGCTTTATATTTATAATAAGCCATGAACAAACTGTCAAGGTTTGGTCTATTGCTATGTATCGTAATGCTAAATTCTATACCCGAAGGTATAGAATTTATGAGACTTCTCATGTTTACAAGCTTTTGTTGTGCAAGCCTTGTTCCTTGATGTAAAGCTATTTGGGTAAATAAAATTGGCTACAGCCAATTACTGGAGGGATTAGAGGTCTGGAGTGACCTGATTGGAAGAGGAGAGACTACAGGAGAAAGAGGAGGGAAAGAGAAAGAGAGAGAGAGAGAGAGAGAGAGAGAGAGAGAGAGAGAGAGAGAGAGGAGAGGAACCATAAACACATGGCCAGAATCTGGGGTACCCCAATGGGGAGGTAGCCAGGCCTGCAGTCAGAAGAGTAGATTAGGAGTGACCCCCCAATAATTATCAAAGCCAAATAAAACAACCACAGTCTAAGTCTCATTTATTTATAAGCTAGTCAGAGATAAGCTTAAATTGTTGGCAGTACACCTAATCAATATGGCCTTAGAAGAACAGGGTTCTGTGTCCACCCCAGCCCCTGAAGTGAGGGCCATACTCCCATGAATCTCAGTGTTGACTACACCTGATGTAGTAATCACGTTCGTGTGGCTGTGACATGGCAAAATTAACTTTTAGTCAAAAAGATTTATTTTGGCTCACTGTCTCAGAGGGTTTTGAGGGGGATTCTGTTCATCATAGTGGGAACAGTAGGGGTGGGGGCATCTACTTCCTGCATAGTAGAAGTGAATGGAATTTACATCAGGGCTGGAGAGAAGTAGAAAGGGCAGGTTAAATCCCTGAGTAGAAACAGCCTCCACAGGCCTGCCCCCCAGAGACCTGCTCCTTCCAGTCAGGCCACACCCGAGCTCTCTGTGGTCCCCACAGTAGCATCACAAGAGGACCAAATATTCCAAACATGTCCCTGTGCAAACAGGAAGCTGCAGCAGCTTCAATCTTTCTACACCACCTGTATCCCTCCCTTCCAATGGTCCAAGTGCAATGACGTGTATGGAATGCTTAGCATTGTGGCCACAAGATGGTGCCTGGCACAGAGCTTGGCCACTCCCTACCATCTGTCCCTCAGCTTTTACCCTCAGCAGCTTTTGATAAATGACTGGGGTCTTTTTAAGTGATGTAGATACTTCTTGTCAGGGGAGTTTATCAGTTGGCTTTAGTGTGTCTCCCATGGGCTTCCATACTGAGGGCATGGTCTGCAGATACTGATGTTATTTCGGGAACAGGTGCATTCGTTAGGAGGTGGGACACGTCTGGAAGATGCAGGTTGATTGGAATTGCGACTCGGGAACTCGTGCGAGGTCCTAGTCTCTCTCTGAATTCTCCACCACATGCTTCTTCTATCCTGCCATCAGACAGAGCCACCATGGTCACTGTAGTCTCTCCTAAATCATTAGCAGGATAAATCCTTCCTCTTTTGAGATGTTTCCTGGAAGGCATTTGGCTACAACTGAGTGAAGGTACCACATAGCGCTATGAGTCACCGCAAATGTGTGTAAGGTATTCATCACCGGAGGGAACTTCTTCTACAGAGCTCGCTTAGAGAGTTCAAGACCAGTCAATGCGTGTTTTAATTAAGGGATTTGTTTTTCTGTGGAGTCAAAGCCAACTGCACCCCAAGGCTTCTGTTTCTCTTTTCAGGTAGATGACTCAAACTCTAGTGTGCCCTTTTCTGAGAAAAACAGAGCTATGATTTTTTTGCATTTGCTTAATATTGTTATCAAGAGATAGTTCCTATTCTGAAGGATAGTGTTTTAAAAAACTGCATGCACATCTAGAAAAAAATAACAAGATGGAATGCATCTCAGTTTAGAATATGATAATTGATCAGATATGACCATGCCACTCTGAAGGCTTTGGGATCCTGGTCTGTGGAAGTGGGAGATAGCTTAGTCGGTAAAGTGTTTGCCTTCTACATGTGAAGACTTGAGTTTGGGCTCCGGAACCCAGGTAAAAGTGTTGTCTATGGTTGTGGGCTCTCATGACTTCAGGGTTAGAGACAGAGAGACAGGCAGATGCCTGAGGCCCACTGCCCAGCCAGCCTAGGCTACTTGCTGAGATTGAAGTCAGTATGAGACCCCGTATCAAAGGAAACACACACACACACACACACACACACACACACACACACACACACACA
>JANHMN010000023.1:24147567-24165482 GCA_030674055.1 Rhabdomys pumilio
GAGAGAGAGAGAGAGAGAGAGAGAGAGAGAGAGAGAGAGAGAGAGAGACTCTGAGAGTCTGTGATCAGTCAGATCTGTTGTTTACTGTGTGTATTATTTCTCTCATTGTGGTGACCAGATGACTTGTCAAAGGCGACTTAAGGGAGGAAGGCTTTGTTTTGACCTGTAATATGAAAGGATGTAGTTCTTCATGAAGGGGAAGGCAGCCAGGCAGGCCAGTGACTCATTGGTACCGTGAGTGTGTAGCTAAGACATCTCCTGGATGCACATCTGGGTAGGTAAGAACAGGTAGGATGGATAGGAAAGACCCAGCAGACAGGAAGTGGGGAGGGTTATAAGTGATCCCTTAGTGATTCACTTTCTCTAGTGAGGCCCCCACCTCCTAGTGGTTCCACAACCTTCTGAAACAGTGCTACTGGCTGGAGACTAAATGTTTATGCATAAGCCAGTGGGGGACAGTTCTGATTTAAACCACAACAGTTGGCCTCCTGGAAGAAGAGACTGGTCTACAGATTGTCCAAAGTTGTATGTCACTGAAGATGTTTCATCTGGATCAAAAACATCTAATTTTATTACTTAAAAAAAAAAACCAAACCCACAATAATTTAGTTGACTTATGTAGGAAGACAGCCTCAGTGATGGATGGTCTACACTGGGTTGGACTGTGGGCATGTCCATGGGGAATTGTCTTGATTGTTAATCTATGTTGGAAGATCAAGCCTACTGTGGGCAGCACCATTCCCTAGGCAGGAGTCCTGAACTATGTGAGTAGTCCAGCTGAGCACAAGCAAGTGAGTGAGCATGCATGTATTTCTTTCTTTCTGCTCTTGACTGTTGGCGAGGTGCTGCCCCAAGAAACTTCTACTGTGACCGCCCCTCATTGATGGACCATGATTCCAGCAGCAGTTCAATCTTTGAAATCTATTTCAGCAGTTGAAGCTGAAATAAACCCTTTCTCCCCTAAGTTACTTGTGTAATGACAGGGTGTTTTATCACAGCAACAGAGTTGAAACTAGATCAGCCAACATGTGTTTCAGGCCAATATACAACATGGTGCTTGTGACCATAAAGATGTCACATCTTCTGTTGTTTGCAGAGGCCTGTCACAACAGCCCATCACCAGCCAAGAACCAAGTCTAAGCTCCTCAGAAGGGAGAGGTGGTCAAGTTAAAAGGCACCTGGACTACCAGCCCCAGAACATTATTTCTTTGTAGTCATTATTTTCAACATGCACGCATTTCAAGTTTGGTTTATTTCCCTTGGTCCATTTACACATATTTTCCTTCTTAGATATTAAGATGAGACGAGTGTAGAAGATGACTGGTTTTCTCCATTCTCCACGCCCTAACAGGAGAACTTGAACTTGTTTGGAGAGAGCACAAGAAACCAGCCACTCAGAGATGTCTCCAGCTATTGCTATAGTTTCAGATTGGCTCCATTTGCTTTGTTGTGCATAGCAGGTGGGGGCACCCTGTGACTACCCCAGCCAGCATAGTAGCCATGTGGCTTAAAACCACTTCTGTCCTGCAAATTAGATGGCACCTTTTGATGGTGAATAGTGCTAATGTGACTCCTCCATTTACTCCTAGCAAGTGTTGTAACCCCCATTGCTACTGGTCTGTTAAGGATGGATTCAGTCTCTCCTTGATAAACCTTGGACAATAGAAAGGGAGGTGTCAGGGCTATGGTGGGACTCCAAGAATGCATCTTACCACTGGAACCTAAAACAGCTGTTTGTGCCTTTGGGGGTGGGGTGGGGATTTTCCTCAAGATAGAATTACTGTTTTAATACCAACGAAGTCACCTGTTTGCCTCTGACTCCTTCTGCTGTTGTCTCTCCTTTCCTTCCTGTCTGCCTATCTGCCCTTCTCTGAGGCTTCATCTATTAAAAAGAAAGGTCTGAGGGCCCAGAAGTTTGAGAAAGAGTCGAAATGAAAATTCCCAAATAACATTAACATTTCTGTGCACTTCATTAGGACGATATCAGAGGGGAGGGCGCACAAAAGGTAAAATTAACAAATTCTCAGTTGAAGTTCATGGCTTTGAGGAAAAAGTTTTCTCTGAGGAGCTATGGGGCCAAGGGTTGATTAAACCGGGATTTCGCCATCTCCCAGTCCCAAACGCGTGAAATAAGAAGTCATCTCATCTAATTAGGCGACTCTAGCGGGGCTTTGAACCTCCCACCTGTGGTTTTTTTTTTTCCTTTTTCCCCCTTTCTTTCTGTTTTTAATCTTATAAATAGATTTCTATAAGTAGAAGAGTCTCTTTTCTTTTGTATTGAAGTTTGATACTTTCTCAAGTAGAGCAAGTTTGATCCTGTCCTTGAAAAAGTGAAAACACTTTATTATTGAGACTTTAAAATGTGTACCTAAGAGATGGGACAGGAGTTAAGAGCACTGGTTGCTCTTCCAGAAGCTCTAGGTTCAATTCCCACATACCGGCTCACAATTGTCTGTGACTCTGCTTTCAGGCCATTCAACGCCCTCTGCTGGCCTTCAAGGGTACTGCTCACATGTAGTATACAGACATACATCCAGGCAAAACACCCAACCACATTGAAAACAAAGTTGAATCACGTATATAAGTATATGTGTTATGGATATACCATAGTCAAAGAGGTAATCTATGTACCATTCCCAGAACAATGTAGCAAATATATACATGTGTTATATGTGTATATACATGCATATGTATATTTAGCTTATCTGATAGTTTTATTGAAATACCAAGTGTACCATTGTGTGTTGCTTGTTTTTCAGTTTTTCTTTTTTAAACATTTTTTATATGCATCTGAAATATATTTTGATCTTTGTTAACCATTACTCTCTCACCTCCCTTCCCCTTTGAATAATCTCCTATTTATTTATTTATTTGTTTGTTTATTTATTTGATGATCCACTGAGTTTTATTAGGATTGCTTTTAGAAGCTGGGATTGAAGAATATTTTTGCACAAGCACAAACAACCTTATACCTCTCTCTCTCCCCTGGCTTCCTAACCAGTGAGCACACTCAAGTCATGGCTGAGTTTTGGTTTGTCTGGGTCTTTAGTCTTTAATCCAGGCTGGCCTCCAATGCCAAGAGATCCTCCTGCCTCCAATCTTGCCCCAAACAAGTCCCTGTTCTCCCTTCTTCATAGTGACTGAGTGTGGTTTGGGTCAATGCCTTTTCAAGACTAACCGTGACAACTTCTCAGAGCCACATTTTAATTAATTAATTAACTAATTAATTTTTGTGTGGGGAGGGTTTGTGCACCATAGTGCATGTGTCCAGTATCTTCTGTGTAATATGGATTTCACCCTCCTCAGACACCTAAGGAATGGGGAGAGACCCACTCCAAGCCAATGAAGGATTTAAGGATGGTGGTATTGACCTCCTGACTTAGGGAGAGCTCACCCCCCAAGCTTTTAATCCTGATTTATGGTCCTTGTTTAAGACCAGAAAGCCAGTGTAGCAATTTCTGTAATGGGGACAGTAAATGTTCTTGAAAGGCTTGTCGAATGATCAGATTTTACTGGCAAGTAAAACCATCCGAGGTTAATATCTTTGTTTGGTGGGACAGCTGTTAGATTCTAAGTCTGGGCAATTGGTCTTTTTTTTTTTTTTTTTTTAATCTGAAGCAGGAGGGGTGGGTACGATGTTTTTGGACTGCATTTTGCATGTAATTGCCCATGACAGATGTATTAAATTAGCCTTGCCGGGCCCCTTTGGAACTCTGCCGCCCGACGGTAAATTTTACTTGACTTTTTTCATTTGTAGGTGGCATGGGGATGGTTTCATGTATATTTCATGGACTGCAAAGAGGCTGGAAATCTAAGAATGGCCATCCTGTGCTGTTGCCCATTCATTTAGAGAGAGACTCGGGTGTGTGCCTGTGAGATAAATTATCTGCACTTACAGTCTGGGATAAAAATATTAGCAACAAATCAAAACAATGTCAGGAGCTTTACTTGGTGGTGGTGGGGGAACCGCACTCTGCGTGAGGTCCAGGCAAGAGTGGAAATTTATCTGCCTAAACCCCTGGTCAACCCTGAATGCTTCTATCTGAGGGATTTGCGTCATTGAGAAGGATCAAATAAAGGTGCTATCTGTCCCCCTTCTCGTCCTTTCTCCTTCTTCTTCTCCTCTTCTTGTTAAAATGAGAAAGAAAAAAAACTGACTTTACTGCAGAAAACTTTTAAAGACATTTATATACTTGTAAACTTATATATTTGTAACCGTAATGACTTAACACCGTGGATCTCACCTGCCCCAATGCGGTGATCCTTTAATACAGTTCCTTATGTTGTGGTGACGCCAACCACAACATTTAATATATTTTCATTTCACACTTTACAGGTACAGAGTGACCGCACTCAGTCACTATGAAAAAGGGAGAACAGGGACTTGTTTGGGGTTAAGATTGGGGACAGGAGGATCCCTTAGCATTGGAGGCCAGCCTGGGCTACATGACAAGTTCCAGCCAGCCTGGACTACAGAGTGAGAGCCTGTCATTAAAGACCCAGACAAACCAAAAATGAAATGAAATCATTTCATTGCTGTTTCATAACTGTGATTTTGCTACTGTTATGAATCATAGTGTAAATATCTGATAGATAGGATATCTGATATTTGACCCCCAAAGGGGTTGCTACCCACAGATTGGGAGCAGCTGAACAAGCCTATTTGCATGTATGCCATCTGTTATTCCACCCAGAGCTGTCTCCTTCTCCCCAGTAATACCCTAGACCCGAATTTGACTTGAGTATTAAACAAACAAACAACAAACAACCCCCACCTGAAGCACTTGAGAATAAGTTCTTTTAGGCACCAAATACGAATATTTCGGGGCATTTTCCTAAAGGGTTGGGTTAGGGATACTGTCTGCTTAGCCTATTCCTGGCCGTGGTCCTTAGCCATAAGAGTTTGATGGGACGGTAAGTGTGTGCAGTGAATATAATCGGTGGTACCTAGGTCAGTGCAGGATTCAGATAACACGATTTCCTGTCCAGTGTGCCCTCTTTAAGAGTGACTGCTAACCATCTGTCAGTCTGGTTCCAGCAGATCTGATGCCCTTCTCTGGCCTCCATGGCACTGTACATGTATGGAGTGTACATATTGGCACAGCAAGCCAACACCCATACACGTAAAATTAACTCTTTAGGGAGGGAGGGAGAGGGAGAGGAGAAACAAAAATATATCACATGCACATATGAAGTTGTCAAAATTAAAACATAAGGAGTTGGCAGACATATGTTTGAGCCGTTTGAAGGACATTTAAAAAAACATAAAGGCCACATTTAGGATTCTGGGGTAAGGGAGGCATTGAGCCACATTTCTTCCTCCTGTCAGTTATGGACAGACTATCAGAAAGCATAGTCTTGTCTTCCCTCTGCTTTGTCATTCTTGATTGGCAAAACTCGCAACCAGAAGTATAGATCCATTAATAGTTATCTTACGTGGTCTATGACTAGCTGTAGCTTCAAAGTATCTTTTAACGTGCTGCCAAAATCTTTCTTTGTAGAGATAGACGGATAGTGACATCGCTTTAGTTAATCTGCAACTATCAGCCGTATCTAGGGAGCGGTTTTCCAGTTTACCACATCATTCATCTTTTTCCCCCCCACTGTGGGGTTAGAGAGCTTTTTTTCTGATTTTAATGGTTTATGGGACGTGTATGCACATAGAAGGGAGAAGAGACTTTATGTTGTTATACAAACACCACTTTTACTGGATAAAGAGACAGTTTATACGTTTTTACATTTATGAAGTGTGGAGTGTTCTTCTGTTAGTTCATACTGTCTGGAGATTATCACCATCTCCATTCTCAGAGACACAAGGAGTCCATTCATTTATAGGGATTCTTTAATTAAAAGCCAACAGTATGAAGATACCTGTACCCTGTGGGTAGAACTCTCCCATGTCTCTTGAGGACTCAGCTCATGAAGACCCAGACCTCCAAATACCTGCAGAGATGGAGAGGTGTGTGTGTGTGTGTGTGTGTGTGTGTGTGTGTGTGTGTGTGTCTAGGACAGAGACTTCAGCCAACTGTGAAGAGGCAGCTGGGAAGAGAGGACTGTTTTAAGGACTTCATAAAAAATAAATCTCTCTTCTTTATAGCTAGGCTCTGCTGCAGTGGTATTAAATGTGGGCCGTGTGTTCTCTCTGTATTAGATGTGATGGATAGGAAATTGTCCTACAGTTGACTTGATATTCAATTGCTGCCCTGGGAGGGTTGTCTAAGTTGTGAGTGCCGTAATGTCTCAGACTAAACACTCCAGGTTTTTCTTCTTCTGACTACTACATCTGTAGGGTAGAATGGTAGAGTCCTGAGCTCTGAGAGATGGTTGACAGGAACTTGGGCATACTGGAGTTCTGCCCTCTGGCTCTAGAGGGTTCTGCTAGCCATAGGAGCAAGGGTGGGGGCTGTTGGACTAGGAAGTGAGTTGGTAACCAGGGGGCTTGGCGATATCCACACTTGGTCACAGCTGACTGTCACACTCATCACCTGACAGCAAAGGTGCCGAGGAAGCATGGGAGACCATAGGAGCATTTGGTACATGGCCAATGTCTTGTTGGGTTATAGTATAAGAGACTTTTCCTGGGGGAGATACAACACACACACACACACACACACACACACACACACACACACACACACACAGTCACCCCAGAAAGGAGACTGATGGTAGACCAATGTAATGACCATAGAAAGGTCCATCCTGGCCAACCAATGATTTATTGGGGTGACTTCTAGAAACATGGTGAGAGGTCTCTCACAGGGGCCTGGGTGAGGTGTTACTTTCAGGAACATGGGTGAAGAGTTTCCCACAGGGACCTAGATGAGGTCCCTCTATCAGGGCATGGGTGAGGGGTTTTTCACAGAATCCTAGGTGAGGGTTACCTATAGGATCAAGGGTGAGGTGTTTCTCAGAGGAACGTGGATGTTGTAAAAGCAGCTCCATCATTTAAAAAAAAAAAAAAGTCCACTCTCACAGGGGTGAAGACTCCAAAAAAGCTGTAAGCCAGGGGCTCTCTGAACAGCTTGCAGGCCGCTCCACAGGTGAGAGAGGCCTTCCCCAGACAGTTGTCAGCTGTGATTGTGTCCATAACAGTGGAGAGAGAGCATCTTTTAAGTTTCCACTTCCTATTTACCTATCTAGTCTCAGAAGCCTCTCCCCTCGTTTTAAGGGGAGGGGAGGGGGATGTTTTACATCAGAGGAAGCTGGCATACAATTCACATTAAGTCAGATACGTCTACGAGTTGGGGATTTTTGCATTTTCCCAGACAACGCACGTCTCGTCCATATTGTAGTATTTTGGAGCGGGGATTATAAACCACCAAATTGAGTTTATCTATCAATTTGAAGACAGGCTGTGTTTAACTCAGCCAAAGCTCAGTTGTGCTTTATTTTCTGCTTGTCTCAGAACTCCTGGGACTGTTTCTCCCCACCCACGAGTGCTTCATGAGACACATACCATTGACCCTCCAACAGGCGAGCATCCTGTGACACACGAGTCCTCACATTGTGGGTATGTGCTCAATGAACATCGCCAAGATGGAGTTTCAACTGTGTCCATCAGCAGCGTGCATTTGACAAGACCTTGGCACGCCACCCCAGTCCATCAAACTTCAGTTCCCACCGTGCCATGCTTGCCAGCTCAAGTCGATGCCAACAGAATGCCTAATCTCTGTAGGTTCCCTACCTCTCCCTGGGCTCAGATGCCCAAGGGGTCACATGGTCCCTGTGTGCAGGGTTTACAGCACAGAACACATGGCTCCACTCACCACGGTTAGATGCAGGCTGTTTTTAAGCATGGTGCTGGCCTCAGCCTCTCTGTGGACTCAGCTCCATCTGTAGCTCTGAAATGATATTTTTAGGTGTGCAGGCATTTGGGGACAACAGCCGACATCCCCGGACCTAGTTATCTTATTTGGTTGAGAAGCACTTCATAGGGGAGAGAAGGAAGATCCAAGGCTGTAGTTGGGGACATGTCCTCAGGGAAGGGGTGACAAAGGGACATGGTTGGTTGGATATGGGGGTATAATGTGCTCAGAATCTAGGTTATAAGCAGTTGAGGGAATGGCCCAGTTGGAAAAGCACTTGCAAGCATCCGTTCCTGGGTTCCATCCTCAGCACCATGTAGAAATTCTGAGTTCGATGGTTCTCACTTGTGATCCCAGCCCTGGGGAGGTAGAAATAGGAGGAGCCCTGGAGCATCTGGGCTTCCCCAGGTGACCTGGTCAATTCCAGGGCAGCGAGAGTCTTTCTCTCAGAAGGGGTAGACAGTTTCCAAGGAACGTGTAAGGTTGTCTTATAGCCATCATACGTATGCATATATGCAAGTACATATGTGTACCTGAACATACACTCACATGCACATACCTACACACATGATAAACTATAGTTTAATTGTGAACACCCAAAGAAACACGAAGACCACTCATCTGGAGCAATGTCTGAAGGGTCTAGTTGGAGAGGTTCAATTGGACTGTACAATCTCACCTGAAGCTGAGATGTCCTGCTCTTGAGCGGAAGCAGTTTGAGTCAGAAGGGCTTTGAATTTTCCAGAGCCATTTGCCATTTGCAAAGGATGTAGCTGTGAAGACTCTCCTGTGCCAGGAGAAGGGGCTAATAATGACCAGTCAGGATGGATGGTGGAATGGGGGCCCTAGCAGGCATTAGGTAGTGTTGCCCCTCCCCCCTTTCTGAGATGCAAGTTTTGCTGATGTGGCTCAGACCAGATAGAGACGGATTCTGGCAGGTGTGTAAGGCATTTTGGGCATGTTGTCTTTGTAGGACTCTACAAAACTAATATATATTCCAAAGGACTATGAGTCTAAGAGCAGCAGGCAGGCAGGTCCCAGCCGTAGATCATGGTAACTGTTCAATATGCAGAGTCCAGCCTGCACCTACAGGGGCTGAGGCAGAGATGGACAGACGCGGATGGCACCTGGATGCAATTTCCTAGAGCAAAGAAAGTCAGAGAAGGGTTTCCATGTTCCTTTGTCCTGTTTCCTGGTGAGGATGGGGATGCATCTAGGGCATAGGTCCTGCTTTGCCCATGCTCTGACGGTGAATGGCATTTTGGGCAAATGCCAGGCAGTAAAGGATTCTTATTCCAGGAACCCGGCTTCCTAGGACTTATTGCAAGGATGAGCATACCTTTGCTCTGGAGAGATTGACCTACAGCCCCGTCCAGCCTTTGGTTACCATGAGGTCATCATCTCTAAAGGTCACAACAACAAATATGGAAAAAAAAAGTTTTTATAAAGTATAAGCTTAGGATTTTGTGTCGGGCACATTGGTTGCTGTCCTTGGCTGTGTCCTGCTGTGTGTGGCCCATGGGCTGCAGGTTGGGAGAAGGAAGATTGTGTTTATTGTTCACAGGCGGTCACAGCTTCTCCCTTCTTTTCCTTCCCCTCTTTGTCTCCCTCCCTCTTTCTTACAACATCATATAACCTCTCATCCCCACCCCCGTGGCCCATGGAAACCATATGGAAACTTTTCTGGATGTCTGAGGTTGGCTGTTTTCCCCTGGTTTCTGGAAGCACTGTGCCCTGGAGTGAGGTCTCTGGGCTTGGATAGCAAGGCTGCTTGTCCCAAAATGGAAAGCAGGCAGCTAATACTGTTTTAAACAGTACACCTCTCATATCTCTTGGAAAGTAGAATGATGCATTAAGGAGACTATTGGGGAGCTGTGTACTAGAAAGGTCCACATGCACCATCTCATGTGGAATCCCCTGGGTCCAGCAGCAAGCCTCCCCAGTCCACTTGCCCCTTCCCTGAGACTCACTTTCAGTATGAGGCATCCTTGTCTTACACATTGGATTACATGACTTGTGGGAAAGAGTAGTGTCCACCCAGATGAATGACCCGGTACATGGGTACCAGATCCTGCTTCATCTTCTCACCCTGTGGCATGGCACAGGATCGCCAGCTTTGTCCAGCTCTACCAAGTGATGGTGGGTGGGACAAAGACCACCTCTCATTCCAGAGACGGTGTGTCACCTAGGGCTGGCCAGGGTGGACAGGCTTGCCTGACCATGGATGGTGGCTAAGGGTTCAGGGAACAAACCAGGCCAGCAGACTCTGTTTCAACTGTGTGGTAGGAATGCAAGAAGTAAGGAGCCCATTGGCAGAGACACCTCAAGGGCTGAGCCAATGGGGAAGGGAGAGAGAAAGAGCTAGGATGGGAGAAGGAGGGAGGGAGGAAGACTGAGTAAAAAAGAACAATTGGATTCTTTGTTTTATTGATTTGAACACGTGTAGAAGTAAAAACCTTTGATGTATCAATCAGTTATCCATCATTTATCATTTGTCTGCATATCTATCTGCCTATCATCTATCTTTTGTTTTGTTTTGTTTGAGACAAGGTTTCTCTGTGTAGCCCTGGCTGTCCTGGAACTTGCTCTGTAGATCAGGCTGGACTTGAACTCAGAGATCTGCCTGCCTCTGCCTCCTGAGTACTGGAATCCAAGGCACTGCCTGGTTTTCTGTATTGTTTATTAACCTATCTTTTTTTTTTATTAACTATCTATCTCTCAATGATCTATCATCTACTTTCTATCCATTTGTCACATATTGATCCACTTATCATCTTAATAATCCATCTATCTGTTATCTTTGTGTACCTATCCATCATCCGGTTATCACCTATTTGCTGTTTATTTTAGAATTATGTTATATAAATATAATAGCAACTACTCTGTTCAGTTACTGAGAGGATTGAAAGGTCATAAACACACATTATATATGAGATACAAATAAAAAGCATATATGTAGTTGAGGAAATAGAAAATGGGTTCATTGAAGGGCTATATTTTACAGGATGTTCAAAGAGCACACACATGTAAGTCCAATGAAGGACGTGTGTGGGAAGCACATACTAAAAGGGCATGTTGCAGACGTGTATATTTCTTTGCCTCTCCCACAATAAATGGAGCCGATCTCTTTTACGTCCCTACTTCATCCTTGGCCTGTGACATGACTTGTCTGAGGTCAGCCTGGTGTCTGATCCTTGGACCTGAGATCCTGCTGTCTAGAGAGGCTACCACAAGTTCCTTCTAAGAACCAGTTAACGAAATACACCCAAGTGGAGGCAATTTGATGTCTTGTTATGAGCCTCTTGGTTGGCATGTGAGCCTGATAGGATGAGGAGGCTTTGTCTGGCACTGGTAGGGTTCTCCTTGATCACCGAAGTCCAGAATTTCTTGGGAACAGCTTGGTTCTCTGCTCTCTCACCTTTGCCATTGTAGGTGGAGGGTCAAGTGGTCCCTCCCTTCATCCAGGCAACTGATGACTCCACAAGTCTCCCACACATCGGAGAATGATCGCAGTGATGGGTGAGGGAGAGGCCACATGGATGCTAATAGTTTGGGTCTGTCTGCGTGGATAGATTGCAATTGTTTGTATTATTTATGAAGATAATAATTACATAATTTCTAAATTCACAGGCACAGTTTGGCTTAATGATTTTTAAATGTATGCAATAGGACATTAGGTGGCTTTTATTAATTCTATTTATGTACAGAGAAGTGAGATGAAGGAGCCTGAATCTTAAATATGCCCAGAGAACAAATTAATGGAGTCTCGTGTCTTGAGAGCAACGGCTATCTGAGCCCTGCCACAGAGGGCGAGGTCACTGTTCAGAACCTGGCCAAGGGTTTCTGTTTCCCAGACTTCCTTGGGGCCCACATATGGCTGCTGGGGGCACATTTGCATATAATTTGTATACGATAATTTTTGCTGGAGTAAGAGAATCCAGTTATTAATGCTCCTGCCCCAAACTCGGGTGAGCATGAGCTTCCATTTATGGAGTCTGTCTTCAGGGCACACTTCGTTTCACTTAGAATAAATTATCATACATTTATCATTAGTTGGTGAGTTATTAACAGTAATATAAACAAATACATAGCCCGTCGCTTCGGGAAGATTACTTTTTTAATCACTTAGCCAATGCAGAAAGTTGCTTATTCATATTTTATTTCCGAATGGATCTGCTTTCTGGTTCGCACTCACATTAAAAGCATCGTTCCTTGAACTTTACATCTGTTAGCATGGAAGGTACTTAATTGAGGTGAGGTGAGGTGGATGCACATGGGGGGGGGGGGGGGGGGGGTGGTGGAAAGCATGTCAAAAAATTAACTTTTATAACGACAAGCAAGAACTTCCACAGATGCCTCTTTACACTCGAGGCTATCTAATCTGTTAAGAATGGCTCTGTCCGTGGTGGGGAAAGCTTGAAGATTTAATTTAGTGAAATGTCACAGCAGGAAACAGAATGAGCCTGGCTTCCTCAGCAGTACCTGCTCAGAACACAGGTTCTAACAACTGATAATTAGGCAGGACTCAGACTAATAAACCATAATGCCAAACCAACATTGCAAGATGTTGTACAAAGTCTGATTTTTGCTTACAGGGGAACCATGCATAAGAGGGATGAGCCAGAAGCTGTGTGGACACGTCTGTTCTCTCAGAAAACTCTCTAGACCCTTGGAGATCACAGACTACCCTACAGAGACCTAGCACTTGGCTGTGGGGCTGTTGGCTTGCTTGCTCATGCCTCAGTTTCTTCATCTTTAGAATGGGGATGGCAGGGGTGGGTGGGTGGGGGAGCAACACTTGTTTCACAGTTGTAGGTAGAGTTTTAGGAGCCAAGCTTGCAGAGTAGCCCCAGAAATGCCCAGTTACAATTGCTCTGTTTAGTGTTTTGAGTTTTCAAATGTTGTGTTTCCTTCTGAACACCAGCTACTGATAAGCCAATACATTTCTGCATCCGTTATTTTTCTTATCAATGTGACAGAGTACAGGACAGAAGCAACTTAAGGGAGGAAGGGATGTGTTGACTCATGGTTTCAGAGGGATTATGGTCCACCATGGTAGGGTTTGTGGCAGCAGGGTTGTGGGATTGGTGATTGCTCCCATCACAGCTGAGAGACAGCAGAGACTGAGCAGGAAGAAGAGACAGATCAAATCTTCAAAGCCTGCCCCAGTGACCTAGTTCTGTCCATCAGGCTTCCACAGCCTCTACAAACAGCGCCATCTGCTGGAGACCAAGTGCTCAAACACAGGTGCCTGTGAGGACATTTCACATCCAAGCCATAGGTCCATATTTAATATGTTGTGCAGTTTTCTATACTCTATTTTTTTTTTTTACAGTAAAGCTATTAGCACTGTTTCTCAGCTCAGGATGGAATTGTCACTTGGTGCTTCGAGAAAGACATCTCCAAGCTGTTCCTAACTCCCTTGTTTGACAGCCAGATTGTACAAGGGCTCCCCCATTTTCCTGTAATGCTTGCCTCTATCCCTGCCGCTGGCTCACTATAAGTTTCTCCCTGAACACTTCCATTCCTGCTAGTACATGACTGGTCTCTAGTGCATGGCTGGGCTCTAGTGCATAGCTAGGCTCTTGTTAGTGGGACATATTTTTCTTAAGTCCACTCTGTTTAGCTATATTTGTCTCTGCTGGGAAAGCTAGTTAGATTTTATTTTATTTTATTTTATTTTATTTTATTTTATTTTATTTTATTTTATTTTATTTTATTTTATTTTGCATTTGGCCTTCATGTCAGTAACTTTTCTGGTGCCATAATAAAATCCTGACCAAATGCAACTTGAGGAGGGAACAGTTTATTTTGGCTTACAGTTTCAGAGGGACCAAAGTCCATCACAGCTTGGAAGGGCTGGCATCAGGAGCAGGAAGTGGGCGGGTCACATTTTATTCACACTTAGGAAGCAGAGAGAGAGAACAGGCAAGTGGGATAAGGCTAGAAACCCTCAATTCTTCCTCTAGCAACTGCCCCAGACATCGACACCTACTAGGACAACATGTTTAAACACCTGATCCTGTGGAGGATATTTCTCATTTAAACTGCCACAGTCTTTGCACACATCATTGTTGGGACCCAGCTAGTGCTCGTGTTGGAATCACCACTGAGTAGCAGGCTGTCATCGGAGTCACCTAAGTGACAGGGTGATGCCCCAATGGAGGCATCATCCTGGGGCAGAGGCCTCAGCATCTCACAAGAGCTGAGTCAAGGTCAGGAACCCATTTAAAATTAGCTCTTGCCAACCAAACTGGGGTAGCAGCAGCAGCCCCAAGAAGGGTTCTTTTGGGTTCATCTTGATAAGTAAGATGTCACTCAGAGAGTGGAGGGTGACCACAGATAACAGTAGCATGTTCTTGAAGCCCCACCTACTGCCTACCAAGCTCCTGCTTTATTACATCTATCTTTTTATCTATCTGTCTGTCTGTCTGTCTATGTATCTATCTATCAATCTATCTATCCATCCACATGTGAACTGGGGAAGCATGCCACAGTGTGTTTATGGAGGTCAGAGGACATCTTTCAGGAGTCAATGCTCTTCTTCCATCACATGGGTCTCGGAGATTGAACTCAAGTCATCAGATTTGGCAGCAAGCACCTTTACCCACCAAGCCATCTTGCTGGCCCCCATGCTCCTGTTTATATGAGCTTAAGTCTACAGAAACGTTTGTGCTACTTGGTGCCCAAGGTATCTACCTATTCTTTTGCACCTATCCTTTCTCTTATCAGGAATTGTGCTGGTCTGGGTAGTCACCCTCCAACTTTAAGAAGGATGACTTGCTTGGCTTTCAGTTCAGAACAGCTAAATGGTGGCTTGCAGCCAGGTGTAGTTGTGGTGACTGGGGTTTAGTGCTGGGCAGGGTAATGTTTTTGATGGAGTCATCATTCTGGGTCAGGTGGGTGGGGCCCTGGGATTCGGTGCTGTTGCACCTCTTCCTTATACAAACAGTAACATTAGGCTTTTAGGATCCACGGGAAGCTGTGGTGTCACTCAGTCCCCCTGCTGCCTGCCCATAAGGATGCCTATCTTGTCTTCTATCTCTCCCTGGGTCTCTCAATAGTTTCCTTTAGGGAAAAAGTCTATTCTCACTTAGACTATGACCCTAACACTGGGATGGTACATAGGCCCCTTCATATAAGGATGATCCAGGAACTCAGGCAGTGGAGGCTCCACCCTGGCCACCGGGCAGTCACACAAATACTCCTAAGACTTTTTTTAAACTCCCAAATAGCTCCCGATGCCTTAGCTTACCCATCGTGGATGTACCTGCCACCCAGAGTCTCTCCATGTGATGCTCATGTCTACGAGGAGAGTAGCAGGGTACAGATTTTGATGGAGTCATCACTCTTGGGGAGGTGGGTGGGTTCCTTCAATGGGATTATTGAACTTTTGAGGAGACATTATAGTACACAGTCACATGACCCAGGCTATCTCATGCCATGGTGTACCTGTCTCTGGTTGGAGAAGATCAAGTTTAGCATGTGGGATGCTAACCCTTGGGATGCGAAGAGGGGCAGAAAGGACCCTTTCGGGTTTCATGGTGTGCAGGTGTCTCTTGTGGATTGACCCGGAGGGCATTGTGGAAGGTGCCTAGGACCTAAACTTCTCTCCAGCATTCCCATGGGTAGAAGTCAGGAAATGGATTAGGAGATACCATTGGCAGGAACCAGGGTTATGCACTGTCAGGTTAAAGGAGGCTAAGGAAGCGGCTGAGATAGAAGTAAGGCCGGGGACCATGTTATGTGGCTCCTAAGACATATTAGACAACCCAGAGAGAAGCCGTCATGCGCCCAGAGGAAATGCCTGCCAACAATGCCAGAGGGACAAATGACCAACCTACAAAACAGCTGACAAAGCCAATTAGCCAGGGACCATGCCTCAAAGACAGACTCCCTCCCTCCCTCCCTCCCTCCCTCCCTCCCTCCCTCCCTCCCTCCCTCCCTCCCTCCCTTGTATTCAGATGTTGAGGAAATACCTCATCACATTGGAGGGAGGGTTTGGAGGCAATTGGACCCCTAGTTTAGGCCCATGGCCAACACATGACTCCTTGACTCTTCTGTCTCAAGATCCTTGGCTGCTTTCAATGGTACAATGGACTGGGCAGTTTAGACAAAGGCACTTGTGTCTCACTGTTCTTGGGGCTAGACAACCAAAAGCAAGGTGTCATTAGATTCATTTACAGGTGGACACTCCCTCGTGCACTCTGTGCCAGAGAGAGGATGGATGCTTTTGTGTCTCTTCACCTCCTCAGATAGACACTAATCCCATCCCGCAGCCCCGCCTTCATGACCACACCTGACATGATCACCCCAACAACAACCCTCTTGAGGTCTGGGGCCTCGGCTGACAAATTTTGATGACTCAAGCATTCAGTTGTAACATGAGCTAGTGTCACCCTGCGGTGGATTAGGACATGATGGAAACCAAAAAAAAAAAAAAAAAAAAAAAAAAAAACAAACCAAACCAAACCAAAACAACAACAACAACAAAAAAAAAAGGGAACAGGGCTGAGTGTGTCAAAGCTTTTTTTAAAAAAAAATCAGAAAGTGTCAGGATGATCCTGTGAGGGCTTAGCCAGAGGTGCTGATGGAGGCTCTTCTCTTCTGCAGACGGAAGAGCATTGGCAGGACAAGGTCCAGAGCATTTTCCAGAAAACAACCAATTACTGCCTGACTCCATTTCATAGATTGAAATTAGAGCATGCGTGGAAGACAGAGGGAGAGCCTCAGCTCTCACCCTTGAGGCTCCTTCTGCCTTGCTTTTATTTTGTTTGAGACAGGGTCCCTCATTGCTAGCGAGCTCTGAGCACCTTGTTTCCAACTCCCCAGAGCAGAGATGACAAGCACGCACCGTCGTGGCTGGAAATTCATGTGTGGGTTCTGCGGATCAGAACCAGGGCTCTATGCTTACAAGGCAAGCGCCTTACTGATGGGGCCATTTCCCTTACCCCTTGAATTGAGAGATGTTTTCAGATTGGGTTCTCCCCTGTTTCCCAGGTTTCTTACCAGGCGTCCCTGCAGCTCCCAGCATCTGTAGCATCTTAAGCAGGCTGCTGCTCCTCTCTGTGTTCCATCTGTGCATTGTATTGTTGCCAACATGAGTTGAGGAATAAATGAATGAATGAGTGAATGAACCAGTGAACCATGTATCTTTACCCCAGAGCAAGGCCACTACGATCAGACTTTCCTATCGGCTTAAATCAGCTTCTGGTAGAAATGACAACATTGAGATATATTCACTGCCTTCTTTGCTCACACTTAGGTATTCTGCCTCATCCTTTACAGTAAGTCCTGTTAAATAGGTCTTGGTCCCATCTCATGGATTAATGCGCTGGGTTTTGAAGAGGCTAAAGGTGACATAGTGTCTTAGGGTTTTACTGCTGTGAACAGATGCCATGACCACAGCAACTCTTATGAGGACAACATTTAATCGGGGCTGGTTTATAGGTTCAGAGGTTCAGTACATTACCATCAAGGCTGAGGCATGGCAGTGTCCAGGCAGGCATGGTACAGGAGGAACTGAGAGTTCTACATCTTGCTCAGAAGGCAAATAGGAGAAGCTGACTTCCAGGGTGACTTCTAGGACAAGGAGCATAAAGCCCACATCCACAGTGACACACCTACTCCAACAGGGCCACACCTACTCCAACAGGGCCACACCTCCTAGTAGTGCCACTACCTGGGCCAAGCATATTTAAACTATCACACATAGCTATTGAGTGATAGATAGTTTCACCTTTGACCTCCAGTCCCCGCCCTTTCCAGCAATGCATCCTCCGTCCCTACTCCAGGGCTCTTACATACGCATCATGGTTTAAAAGCACGTGAACAGGACGAGTTGTCAGAACAGAGCTTACTTTCCCTAAAAGTTGTTGGGGAAGAGAACCCCAGTTGCAGGAAAGTTTCTATCACTCCTGATAAGGGGCTCACAACACTGCTGTTCTTTGTACAGATAAAGTTTTGCCAAACGTCTACTTTCTTACACTGTGAATCATGAGTTAGGCTTTGTGTCAGGCAGAGGAGACCATGTGTTACCCCGTTTGTTAAGCCCCAAGTGCAGTTTCTCTCTCTCTCTCTCTCTCTCTCTCTCTCTCTCTCTCTCTCTCT
>JANHMN010000023.1:24181888-24214484 GCA_030674055.1 Rhabdomys pumilio
CTCTCTCTCTCTCTCTCTCTCTCTCTCTCTCTCTCTCTCTCTCTCTCTCTGTGTGTGTGTGTGTGTGTGTAGGCTAGAGAATACAGAGTATAGATAACCTCAGCTATCATTCCTCATACACAACACTCTTTGTTTGACACAGGGTCTCTTACTGCCTTAGAGCTTGCCAAGTGGACCAGGCAGGCTTACCAGAAACCTACCTATCTCTACCTCCCTGGCTCTGGGATTACAAATGTGTACCATCATGGTGGGTTTTTCTACATAGGTTTTAGGGATATGTCTTAGTCAGGGTTTCATTTTTGTGAAGGGACAATATGACCAAGGCAACTCTTATAAAGAAAAATGTTTAATTGGGGCTGGCTTACAGTTTCAGAGGTTTAGTCCATTATTATCCTGGTGGGAAGCAGGCAGTGTGTAGGCAGGTATGGTGCTGGAGGAGCTGAGAGTTCTACATCTTGATCAGAAGGTGGTCAGGAGGAGACTGGAATTCTACACTGGGCAGAGCTTGTGCATAGGAGACTTCAAAGCCCACCTACGCAGTGACACACTTCCTCCAACAAGGCCACGCCTCCTAATAGTGCCACTGTCTATGGGCAAACATTCAAACATATGAATCTATCAGGGCCAAACCTATTCAAATCACCACAGGATAGGACTCAGTCTTTGTGCTTACAAGACAAGCGTGTCGCCAGCTGAGCTGTTTCCCCAGCCCCTACTTCAGCTCTTGAGTTTCACCCTCCTCTTGTGTATTCCTGCCCAACTGACTTAATGCAGGATTGCAGGGTTTGGATTTTTTTTTTAACCTGAATATATTCTGCTCCCACTGTTTATCCTTTAAAATCTTGAGAGAATATTATAAGATTTATGTTCCACAGAGGTCTCAGCTGTGGAGAAAATTCCACCTAGGAACATGGCTAAATAATATGGCAATGTTTCCTTGGATTCAGGCACTCTAGAGTCTTGGGCTAGGGCTGGATGGGTGATTGACAGTCTTCTGAGGGTTGGCATGCCAAGCACAACCTCAGCTCCAAAGCTTGTATAGAGCCTATGCAGATTGTGTCCAGGCAACATAGCCTGTGTCCAGGTTGTTTTTTGGGTCTCTGTTTCAGCATGGGTTTGGGCTGAAATGTAGCAGAGGCCCATGCGAAGAGCCTTGTGGGAAGAATCAGTTCATGCACTGTGAGAAAGCAGAGTCCCAGGGAGGGCAAATGTCCTCCTCAATAACCCGTGCCTCAGTTCAGATGCTGCACACAGGGTAGCAATGCCATGCTGCTTCCATGCCGAAGCCCCAGGGCTCCTCTCCTCGGTGGAAAGGATGGGATCACATAAACCTCTGAGGAGCAAAGGGTGTGAGCATCAGGGAAGGGAAGGGTAAGGACACTATATATCTCTCCAGCTGATCAGTGGCAGCTGGCAGCTGTTGCCAGGGGCTGCGGGCATGGTGGAGGCCCCAAGTCTTTACTACAGGCTGTCCTGCCCGGAGGAACCCAGTCTCATTTTCAACATTGCCCGAGATTTGATTTGACATTCGAGTTACCAATTTGCAATGCTCACCAGAGTCATAAACCAGGAATTCTGGAGCAGGTGTATGCTGGGAAGTGGTAATCTCAATCCTGCAACTCTGCTCAGCTTTCTCTCTCTCTGTCACCGTCTCTTCTATCCAGGAACAGGCACACCTCTGAAGAGTGAGGAAACCTAATGCTGGTCCTATGTGATGCCTCATTGTATGTATAAAACCCTCAGCTTTGTACTGTAAAGTACCTTGGAGGGGGCATACTTTCCTACTAAAATACATTTTTTAGTCTTTGCCCACAAAGAGCTTCCTGTAGGATAGTAGTTCTCAACCTTCCTGATGCTGAGACCAGTTAATATAGTTCCTCATGTTGCTATGAACCTCTCCAGCTATAAAATTATTTTTGCTGCTGCTTCAGAACTGTAATTTTGCTGCTGTTAGGAATCATAATGTAAATATGTGTTTTCTGATGGTCTTAGGTGACCCCTGTGAAAGGGTCATTTGACACCCCCCCCAAAGGGTACAACCCCCAAGTTGAGAACCACTGCTTTAGGGGACTTGGTGGAACCAGCTGACCTTGTGGGTTTTGCCCTGGAAACTCTACTGTATCCAGGGACACAGTCCCATCACACTCTGTGTAATAAGCATCCTCTTGCATGCTGCCGAGAAAAGGAAAGACAATCAGAAGACTTGAGTGAGGGGGCACAGGCCTAGAATTCCAGATCTCAGAGGCTGAGGCAGAAAGATGGAGAATTTCAGGCTACACAGCAAGAGCCTGTTTCAAAAAACAAATGGACATTGGGCAGGAGAGACGGCTCTAGAGAAGAGCACTGGCTGTTCTTGCAGAGGACCCAGGCTCACTTCATAGCATCCGTGTGGTAGGCCAAAACTATCTGTAATTCTAGTTCCAGAGGAGCTGACAACCTCTTCTGGCCTCTGTGGACATCAAGTATAAATGCGGTACACAGATGCATATGCAAGACAAACACCCAGATAGAATAAACAAACAAGCAGATAAATAAATAGAAAAAAAAAAACCTACAAACCCAGGATGCTCCAGAAACTCTTACAGGCAGTACAATCAGTCAGAAGAGGGCTCCAAGTAACATAAGGGCAAAGGAGAGAGGCTAATCCATCATTTTCACTTGGGCTTGGTTATTGGTACTGTGTGTGTGTGTGTGTGTGTGTGTGTGTGTGTGTGTGTTTGTTGCATGCACATGAGTGTGCAAACACACAGCATCATATGCATGGGTGAAGAGGTCAGAACAGGATATTGGATGTCTCCCTCATATCCTTCCTTGTCTTATTGCCTTGAGAGAAGCTCACTGTTACATTGGGTTTCTGTCCTATGAGTTCTGGATACCTTCCTATCTCCCATCCCTGCCTATGCCAGGTTACAGATGTGCTCATCTGTGTGCAGCTTCTTACATCGGTGCTGAAGATTCGACCTCAGATCCTCACTTCTGCACAGTGACCACTGTTGCCTACTGAGCCATGTCCCGGCACTACTAATGTTTTTAAATGTAAAGTTTTTTTTTAAATACATAGAAGAATATTGTATAAATCGTAACTCACTATTCATGGATACATTTCTCTAACAAAAACTGACAGGAGTGTTCAGGTTTGAATAGTCAAACAGATATATTCTGCCTGTCCGTCAAAGAGCCAGGGCAACTTCCCAGCAGCCTGCCCTATCACGTGTCCCACAGGTTAATGGCTTTCAGTATCTTTCAGAAATGCCTGTAGTGCTTGCATACTTTTTTATTTACATAAAAAGAATATCATTATTTAGAGAGGATACGATTCCCTCTCTAGATAATTAGAAGCATATCAGCATCTACTAGAATGTCATGATAATAATTTCCCCAATGATGGCAACAATTATTTTTCAAATAATGTGGTGAAAATAGATTTCATCCATGAATAACAGAACCATAAATGATTTAGGAATAACATAATGAACGTGTGCAGAAATGAAAGAACTGGGTAGCAGAATTAAAATCCATAAGACACACAGTCAGAAAGAACATACATAAAATATTGAAAGGCTCAAGATCTCCTGGCATAGTTTTCTGAAATTATAGTTTTCTCATTCTGATCCAAATAGCAGTCTTTTCTTTAAACCTAATTAAAGAAAAGCATTCTGAAGTTCATTCAAAAGTATGAATGCATAATTAGGAAGACTTGTATGCTATTAATTTTTAATGTATGAGTATGTGGGTTGGAGTACCATGTATGTGCAGTACCTGTGGATGCCAGTAGAGGGTGTTATTTACCCTGGATCTGAGGGTACAGGTGTTTGTGAGTCTTTGTATGGGTGCTGGGAATCAAGCTCCGATTCTTTGCAAGAGCAATGGTGCACAGAAATACGTGGCCACTGAGCCATGTCTCTAGCCTTGTGTGTACACAATTAGTACAATTTAATATATATCATTTTGCAAGGAAACATCCAGGGATGTGGGTGCAATTTTCCCTCTTGGCAGTGAATTACAGTGAGTATAATTTTTCTTTGTATTTTTCTATATTTTTCCTGCTATGAACATTGAAATATAATAACTTATAGTCAGAAAATATATGCTCAGACAGGGTCTTCCTTCCCTTTCTTCTCAAGGTCTGCTCAGATTATTATTATTATTGTTATTATTGTTATTATTATTATTATTATTATTATTATTATTATTATTATTATTTTTCTATGTCTCACTCTTACTAACTGAAGGAGGTAGTTTTGAGCATCCTCATTCAGATTCTCCTGTCAGTTGTTCCAGGAAAGATGCTTTCCTTCTTAGCTATTTTCACTGGTGTGGTGAATGGTTGGCTCGTGTTGAATGAGAAATATACCCCCCAGGCTCATGTGTTTTAACACTTGATACCCACCAGGTGGCGCTGTTTGGGGATGCTATGGAAGCTTCAGGAGGTCTCCACATTGCTAGAGGAAGCACATTACTGTGGGTAGGTTTGGAAGGTTGAAATGATGTCCCATTTTCTGTTCTCTGTGTGGATGGAAATGTGCCTGCTCCTTCTACCATGTCTTCTAAACCATAATGGGCTATCGTTATCCCTCTGGAACTAGAAGCCAAAATAAACCCGTTCTTCCTTAAGTTGCCTTCAGCTATGTAATCTGTCACAGTACCAGAGAAGGAATTCTACACATGGGTCGAGTTATTCCCATGGCTGTTGGCCTGCCTTGTCCTTTCTCACTCCTTCAGCAACCTGCACCCATTTATCCCGATTTGCAGAGCAGGGGACTAGGCTCAGAGACTGAGCAACTTGTTCTAACTGGCACAGAAAATCAGTGATGCATTCAGGATTTGAATGGCATCTGGATCCAGGGCTTCTGCTGCACCTTTCCAGGGGCCCTTTACATGGAGACACGTTTTATCCCTGACACCATCTGATACATGGAGACAGGTTTTGTTCACCAAAGAACCACTGAAGTTCTTTTTATTATTACTTTTTATTTCTTGTGCTCATGCATGCGTACATGCGTGCCTGTGTGCATGCATGCCTGCGTGCATGTGTGTGTGTTAGGGGTTGGATGATATACACATGCTTGTATGCATACATGCTTGTAGAAGCCATGGGTGAACCTCAGCTGTCATCTCTAGTTGCTGTTCCTTCCTTCCCTCTCCTTCTCTCCCCTCCCCTTCCTCTTCCCCTTCCTTCCTTCCTTCCTTCCTTCCTTCCTTCCTTCTTCCCTCCCTCCCTGTCTCCCTCCCTCCCTCCCTCCCTCCCTCCCTCCCTCCTTCCTTCCTTCTTTCCTTCCTTCCTCCTTTCTTCTTTCCTTTTTCCTCCCTCCCTCCCTCTCTCCATCCCTCCCTCCCTCCCTCCCTCCCTCCCTCTCCTCTTCCTTCTTTCCTTCTTTCCTTTTTCCTTCCTTCTTTTCTTTTTTCATTTCTTTCTTTCTTTTTAATTTTTGGAGCATCATTTCTCCCTGGCCTAGAGCTCACCAAGTAGGCTAGGCTGTCTCCCATCCTTGCGTTCTCCACATTCATATTTCAGGTGTTCACCATCATGTCTTCCTTTTTCCACTGGTTCTGGGGACCAAACTTAGGCTCTCATGCTTGTGTGGCAAACACTTGACCACGCCTTCCCTCTTTGCCCTGCTTTTGCTTTCTGCTCAGATAACTGAGCTTTGGACTTTAGGTGATACCCTAAGAGTTTAACTCTGGATCCTTATAATTTTTGCGTAGCCAAGAAAGCCATAGGTGGGTTGCATCTGGTATAGGAGGGGAGGACATCAGTGGCTTTGGCTTGGTAGCTTCTGTTTTCTCCCTCAATGTTCAGTGAATGTGTGTGTGTGTGGGTGGGGGGAGGAATGTTGAGCACACTTCTATAGATTGTCTGACTCTGAGGATGACTGCTAGACTATTTGCTTTACAAACCGATTTTTTTTTGTTGTTGTTGTTCAGCCCTGTTTCCAAGCATCAGTGACTAAAACCCCCAAAGCTGGGTTGAAATGAGGGAGATTCGTTTGGTAATTAGATTTTGAGACATCGTAACCTTAGTTCTTGGAAATGTGTGAGGGAGCCCAGATCTGTGACTGTGGCAGTCCCTTCCCAGGCATAAGATCAGAGGTGGGGGAGGGGAATCTAAATTAAAAATGTTCCTTTTGTATTGTAAAGTGGGAAGAGTTCAAAGGAGTGACAGTTTTTAAGTCACTGAAAACGCGCCACCCCTCCTCCATGACAATGACTCAGAATAAAATGATTTTCTTTCTCTCTGCCACTTGGTTCTAGAATCAATGTTTAATCTTGGAGGAGATAAAGCAGATTCCATCACTATATAGGCTGTCCTGTGCAGACATACATTGAATGTCCCCCTGAAAACCCAAGGTCTCTTTCCAGGACTCAAAGCCTCATTTTACTTCTGATCAATCTGTTTTCAGATCTTGGTTCTGTCAGCAACTCATATTAAAATATAAGCTTTTGTGATTCTGATGAGCTGAGCCCCTGGCTGATCTGGGCCCTCTGGTCCATCCTTCCTCTGCCAAGCAAGGCACTCCTAATTCAATTGTGTCTTGGTGAACAGTGTTATGCAGGCTATTGAAATTAAAGAAATGTGGGTGATTTATATTAATTACCCTTCCATCTCCAGTAGAGAAGAAATGGAGGTGTCCCAGGACCACAGATGTCAGAGATGAAATATTAAATACTGTAGTGCTTCTGGCTTCCGATGACAATCACTAGCCTGAGAATCTCCCTCCATTGAAAAGAAACTCAGTTTTCTAAATTGTATTTATTTATTTATGTGTGCCTGCATATGGTGGAAATCAGAGAGCTACTGAGTAAAGTCAGTTCTCTTTCTTCCACTCTGTGGTTTCCAGGGATCCAACTCAGAGTATCAGGTGCCTTTACCCACTAAGCCATCTAATCAGCCCTAAACTTAGAATTTTACAAATGTGGATATTCTGGTTATTTGGGAAGCTGTCAAAATGCATTTATAAGTTGCTGAGTCCTCGGGCTGATGGTCAGGGTCTCATGGAATGGTCTTGATTGAATTGGTGGGAGACTTCCTAGGGTCCAATAGGGTGGGCATGGACCCTAGGGCTGAGGCAGCTCATGTTATGGGTGCGGTAGACAGAGAGCTAGTATACCACCCTTAGCTTAAAGGGGGCAGAGGTGGTGTCTGGGAAGAGGGATACCTGGGGTTTGAAAAGAACTCAGGGAGGAGGGGGAACCTATTGTGTCCTAAGGAAAGGTTTCCTTGGTTCTCTCTGGTTCCTGCTGGTTTCCACTTGTTCTATGATCTAAGGCATTTTGGTATTAAGGATTTGAATTTAAATATGAAGGCTGAAGATTGGAGGAGCTCCTGGTGTATTGATGGGTACAGAAATAATTCTGGTATAGAGTGGGCGGCCACGTATGGTTCAGCAAGAAGAGCCAGGGACCTCACGAAATCCACGCAGGCAGTTTCTAATTTTAATTAATTAATTTATTATTATTATTATTATTATTATTATTATTATTTTTAAAAAAGACAGATTCTTGCTATGTATTCATATTTGAGGCTGGCCTCAAAGTTGCTGTTTTGCTGTTTTTACTTTGCAAGTGCTAGGATTAGAGGCTGATGATTTAGCCGGAGAACAATGGCGTCTTGGTGATGGAACCTAGGGACTTTTGCATGCTAGGTTAGTTCTTGGCCACTAAGCCCCAATCCATGCAGCCCTCCTGGCTTTGTAGAGAGATCTCTGCATGATCTCCACTCACATTGGGAATGAGGCTGCGTGCTTATATGACTTTTGGTTACATATATGGCTTTAAGGGAGGTGGAGATAGAAAACCAAATCAGAGGAGAGAGAGGTATTTGCTCTGGGCAGTGTGGCCAAGCACCTGCAGAGAGCTGGGCTCAGCTCTGAGGACCACAGATGATTCTTCTGTTCTTTCACAGGCCACTCCTGTGAGAAAGATGTAACTCAATAGAGAGAAAAAAAAAGAACATCATAATGGAAAGTAAAATAGATTTTTCACAAGTTAATTTAAAAATTGGCAGTATGAATATGTTAAGGAATGAGGCCTTTATAACATCTGACCCTGGTCGAGCTTGCAGTGAGCTGCTTCCTTGGAGAGTCATGCTGACATTTCTGGATGGATTTTTTTTTCCTGCAACATTGTGCCCGAGGGCCAATGTTTCACCTGGTAGTTTCACCTGGGAGTCCCTCAGCAGCCAGCCTTGGCTTCCAGCATAGGGTGCTGATGTGGTGTGGGCGGAAGTAGGAAGAGTGTGGGCTGAAGTAAGCCTGGAATCTGGAGTTGCTGATCTCACTGGTGGTTGGTCCTCATCTTGCTCAGGCCTTGGGGTGGTACTATGGATACTTCTCAGACACAGCTCATAGAGCAAGGGGCACTCCTCTAGAGCCCCTGCAGGCTCTTCCTTTCTATAGTGTGATGTTCTTGTTGATAGCACCTGGACCATCCACTGCCTTCATTTTTCACAGACTCCAAATACAGAGGTCTTGAGAATTCAAAATTGAATGCGCCAGACATCAGTGTAAGGGGAAGTACCATCAGACCGTGTGTACATGAGACCTATTCTTTCAACTCAGTTCACCTCTGACATCTGTACACTTGGCCCCTGCAGTGGAAACTGGGGATATAGTTCTGGTTTGGTTACATATCAACCCAACAAGGAGTATGGCTATTTTTTCCCCCAAGTAAAGAGTAAAGACCCAGAGGTCCAGGGGCTGGAGACATAGCTTAGTGATTAAGGACTTCCCCAGAGGACTCAGGTTTGATTTCCACTACTACATGGTGGCTCACCTATCTGTAACCCCAGAAAACCAATTTATTAACAGGGATACTTTGCAGTCGATATTTTAGTGTCTATTCTAGTCATTGTTCGGGCTTCTGAACATAGGAAAATTTTCTGCTTTGTTAGGAACTCTCTGGCCTCTGGCTCAGTGGAAGGAGGGTAGGGGAGGTTCTTATATACTTGAAAATTCTGAATACATCAAGCCATTCTGGTCCTATAGAGCTGATTTTTATAGCACTGTCATAGAGGGCAGAAGGAGCCTTCTGCTAGTAAGGTACTGTCCTTGGTTCTGAATTCCAGCTTTCGAGCCCTTGAGGGGAGAGGCCTCTTCAGAGAATCAGACAGAGGCTATTTCTAAGCTCAGGGTAGTACTTTCTAGACAGGACTTAACTAACCCATGGCTATAAAAACCTAAAGGAGGAGGAAACTATTGTGTCCTAAGGAAAGATTTCCTCTGGTTCTCCCTGGTTGCTACTGATTCCTACTGGTTCTTACTGATTTTCTGGTCAGGAAACTTTGAAGAGGATCTGGATTTAAATGTGAAGTCTCAAGATTGTTGAGCTACTGGTGAATTGATAGGAAGCTATACAGTTGAGTTTCAGACTGTCTAGACCAGCCTAGGTCTTGGGGGGGTGTTCTTAAATCTTGTATAAACCATTATATCCCTGGATTGCTTTTTAGAGTAGTTTTAACTGGTTAAAAAAACCTATAAATTTGTATTTGGCAAGATAATAGGTTTTGAAATATGTTAGAGACACATGTGAATGGCAAGCTGTCACACTGAGAAATCTGCCTCCAAGGTGACATTTCTCTAAATCACCTCAGTTAGCTTCATGGGGGTTTGTTTCATTTGGTGTTTAGAACTGTTTCTATGGTGTGGATAGCAGAAATACTGTCACACACTCAAGGATAAAGATGGATGAGTCATGTCCACATTTATACATAGGGACACAGGGATATCTGTATCGTTGGATCTGTAGAGTCTTGAGGAGACTGAAAACCAGACACCACACTAAGAATTTAAAAGGTTAAGAATGTATGCTGGATGCGGTGGCACATGTCTTTAATCCCAGCACTCAAGAGGCAGAGGCAGACAGATCTCTGTGAGTTTGAGGTCAGCCTGGCCTACAAAGCAAGTTCCAGGACAGCCAGAGCTATTACACATAGAAACTCTGACTCTAAAAACCAAAACTAACCCACCAACCAACCAACCATCCAAACTGATTAACTAATTAATAGAAGAATGTAATGGATACAGATTTTTATTGTTATTCATTTTGCAATCTAAAGAATGCACAGCATCCCTAGACCTCCCGCTGCCTCCTTGGTCCAGGAGTCAATGACATCCAACTCCATCCTGTTATCCCTCACAATCCAGGGCTCAGGAACCCTGCTCAAGGTGAATGCCCACCATGGGGGCCGTTAGTTGAGCACTGTTAAGCATCTTGTAAATAAATCAACACACCCCCAGAAAGGTGGATACTGCTATCTCCTCTCTAGGGATCAAAGACAGATCCTAGCCACAAGCTCCATGCTCCCTGTAAGGGATGAAAAGTTGGGGGATTAACAGTTCTTCCCATCTTCCCTTTCTGTTATTTATCTGTCCAGTGGGTCCCCAGCAGGATACCCTTGGGGGAGCAAGGGAACTGTGTCACTTTCCTACGACAGGTCACAGACTCAGCTGCTGGTGGAACCAGGTCACAAACTCAGCTGCTGGTGGAACCAAGCAAGGTGTGAGTGGGTCTCCATGGAGACAAATCCGAGCTGAGGAGGCTGCTGCTTCCTGAGGGTTGCTGCTGGGGACACGGAGCAGGTCACTGTGTCTTCCCTTCTCCTAAGAACAGGTGACATCCAAACTTCTGTGACATGCCTCAGCTTTTACAGGCTAATGCCTGGCTTCTCACAAAGGATTTGTAAACCATGGGAGGCCAAAGGCCAGGAAAGTGTGGGCTTCTCCTGTGGGGTCTGTCTGGTCATCTGGGAGCCTCAGCAGGTCAGGGCTCTGGGATCTGGTTTAGTGATATTCCCAGAGACAATGGTTGTTGCTACTCAAAATGAAGAAATAAATGTATTCTCAGGCCGGTGCACACCAAGGCAGTTATGGTTTAGCTACTGGAGCACATGAGGAAAAAGATGAATTAGTGGAAGGACCAGGAAGAGGAGGCATTGTGGAGGAAGAGGGGAAAGGAGGAGAGGAAGAGTTAGATCATTTACCACTGTCCTTCAATTATTAAATCCAGAACTTAATTTCTTTCACAACAGTTATAAATTTTATAATCAACCATGGAGACTTAGCTAATTCAGACCATCTGGAACACCCATTTCCCAAGATAAAAAAAAACAAAACAAAACAAAAACAAAACAAAGCAAGACAATATTCAGAATTTAAGGCCCACAATGCCAGGGTTATAGCAACATCCTATAAGTAAATAGAAAGCCATGGCAGGATCAGAGTTCAAGCTTCTGCTTTTCGTAGTCACCAGCGAACGGTGTATTTAGCTCGAAAGTCTCCAACTATCTAAAATTAGCCCCGTGCAAGGGTAACCTGCTAATGATTTTCTAAAATGCTGGTGCCCAGGGTAACTGTACCCAGAGGTCTCGCAGAATCCACAGTAATGCCAGCTAGACAGTGCAGAGCATTCAGACGAGTCTCCCAGGAGCCACAAACAGCTGGAGATAAACGCAGGAGAAGCCCCAGATGTGCTTTCCCTAGCATCAGCAGTTTGAGCCTCAGGCTCCAAACATTGGGATCAGGACTCTGGGAGCCGCTTGCACAGTGAGGGAGGAAAACTTGTAATTTACAAGAGATAATTCTTGCTAACCATGATTTTTTTTGAGAGTAGGAGGGAAAGGAGAAAGGGTTGGTTTGTCTTTTTATTATTTTTTTTTAACCTATTCCATTTTTTTCTTATATTGTTAAAAATGCCATGAGTAAGACAACGTGATATTTCTTCGGCTGGTGTTCCTGTTTCTTTTGGCTTTTAAATTAGGTCATATTTAAAACTTGTTCATGTGTGAGATTTTTCTGTTGGATGCTCGGGGTGTCCCTGGCACTTCGTGGAGGTCTGTGTGTTCTGTGAAACGTGGAGAGCTCAGGAATACTACGGTTTGGGATGCTGCCTGGAGCCACGGTCATGGGATGGGACAGGAGATTCTCTGGTGACCCAAGGATGGAGGAGGGGACAGGTGGAGGTCTTCAGAGATGCTGCAGATCAAAGCTCAGAAGGGGATGAAGTGGAAACTTGAGAGTTCTTAGGAAAGCCCATTGGATGGTGGTTTGCTGGGGAACGTTTTGTTAAAGTGGACACAGGTGTGAAAGGCTGAGGCCGACTCGTGAAAGATTTGTATCTCTGAAGCAGACACAGGAGAGAGGATGTCCTGCTAAAGCAAGCAGGTGAAAGGACATGTGATGAAGGATTCTTTGCTAACGACATGCATGTATTGGTCTGCTTTATATTGCATAGTTGAACCATATTTGTGGGGACTCCATAGAGAGAACTGCACCAAAAAACTTCTGGTGGTGTGCTGCAGTTTCTTGCCACTTCTGCTGACTCGGGTTGATTGGCAAAGTGATGTCAGCTGAGACAGATGCACAAGCTGAGGCATGACCCGTGCTAAGGCAAGGCATGTGGAGGACACGTCATGTTTGGAGGGTATAAATAGGACTCCACAGAGTGCTGGAGACAGAGCTTGGCTTGCTGGTACAGCTAGCTGTGTAAGCTTATGGGTCTCTTGTCTTCGCTGATCTTTGCTTCCCTGAGAGAGATACAGCAGAGAACTTCTCCTGGTGTCCCTCCTGTTCCCTCCTGCTGACTTGAACTGAGGCTGAGGCCTGGCTGTCTCTGCTAGGTTGTGCTAGTGCTGTTGCTAACCCAAGTCTACCAAACTGGACTGCTGGTGTATCCGTGAAGTGTTTTCGAGTGGATCGAGTTGCCACTGCTAACCTGGCAATGTATAAAGGATGACTGCAGTGTCACAGTGGCCAGTGTGGGACCTGACTGTTCCTTATCGTGACAGCTCCTTCTTTCCAAGCATAGCATCAGGTGAGCTATGGTCACCTGTCAGGAGAACAGGCCATTTACATCCTGCCAAAATCGATGTCACATAGAATAACGGTAAGACATGCCTCCCAATAGCATTCTGCCCTGGGAGAGGTGCCCATCTCATGGCCCCAGCTTCTTGCAGCTCTCGGCTCTCTCTAAAGCAGTGGTTCTCAACTCGTGGTCATGACCCTGGTGGGGTGTCAAATGACCGTTTCACGGGGGTCGCCTAAGTTTCTTGGAAAACACAGATATTTACATTACAATTTATAACAGTAGCAAAATTACAGTTATGAAGTAGCAACAGAATGATTCTGTGATTGGGAGTTGGGGGTCACCACACCACGAGGGTCGCGGCATCAGGAAGGTTGAGAACCACTGAGAGAAGGCTTTCAGAATCCACTAACTCAAGTGCACATGATTTGGATAATTAAGGATGTCTTCCTTAACAAACAAGGCCAGCTCATAGACCACGCGCAGCTGTCGGCAACTCTGGTCAAAGGCACGGGTCTGTTTTTCTGCTCAAACGTAGAAAGGTTGACTCAAAGTAGCTAATGAGGAAATAGGCTTCATGATAAATAATAAAAAAAATAAATGATGCCTCTTTCTTCCTCCTCACAAAGGACATTTCACTTTGAAGCCTATTGTCTCATACGCAGGCATTGGATCTGTTGAGTCGTTGCTGCTGCTTTTCCCTAGTTAAGAAGTGAGAACTTGCATAAATAATTAAGATGCATGGTCTTTGTCTTCGTGAGTATCAAATTTAAATACGTTTATTACTAGATGGCTGCTGCTGCTGCTGCTGGAAGAAAAATGGATTAAGCAGTTAAATAGCTACAAAGACTCAAGTAGGAAGCTAGAGTGTCTTTTTTTTTTTCCTATGATGTATCAGGAATAAGGTTGATGTGTTCTTATTCCTCTGTGGGACAGAAGTACTTCTATACATATTTGCTTCAGGTGGTTCCAACACCTGTGGCCATCTGAAAACATATAGAAAGTTCCAGAAATAAACAGTGTGTGCACTTTAAATTGCCCACCCACTGGGTAGTGTGATGGAGTGTTGTTAGTCCAAATCACCCCGCCTGGTATATGAATCATCTCTGCAGCGTGTCTCTGCTGTGTATTGGGCCCTCCCGTTAGTTCACTCGATGGTCAACTTAACAGCTGTCTCTTTGATCAGACCCACTTTATCCTGTTATCAAAGTTTTGGGTATTAAGTCACTGCTTGTTTTACTAATAACGGTGATTCCCAAGTGATAGGCAGTGACGTGAGGTGGCATCTGGGCATGAGAGCTGGAAGAGAGGTTAGCTACAGTGCCATGAAGCTACACAAAAGACTTAATGGATGTGGGGTTGTTCAGTCTGTATTTGGAGTCAGGAAAGGATTCCAGAGGGCTTCGGTATTCAATGGTTACTGCTAGGGAAGGTATAAAGAGATGACTCTGGGAGGCTCGGATAACAGCGGACCACAATATTTGACAGATAGAAGACAACAGTGAACTAGGTGTGTTAGCACATGCCCACGGACATGGCATCATTCAGGAAGCAGAGGCAGAAAGATCATGACTTCAAGATCAGCCCGTGCTACAGAGGAAATTCCAGAGCAGTGTGCTGGTCTAAATAGCAATTCCCATGGTAAAACTCACTACTTCATATGTTAATCTAAAACGTGTAAGCAACAACAATAAAGTCACAAGAGCCTGTCTCAAAACAATAGCTCCCCAAACCCCAAATAGACCAGAAAATTAGACTACCAAAATCTATAAGCAGCTCAGAGGTTAAGAACACTGGCTGCTCTTCCAAAGGACCTGAGTTTGGGTCCCAACACCCACATGGCCACTCATAACCATCCATAATCCATCATCGAAGGAAGTCAGGATAGGAACTCAGGCAGGGCTGGAACCTGGAAGCAGGAGCTGATGCAGAGGCCTTGGAAGGGTTGCTGCTTACTGGCTTACTCCTCATGGCTTGCTTGGCCTATCTGCTTATAGAACCCAGAACCATCAGCCCAGGATGGTACCACCCACCACTGGCTGGGCCCTCCCCCATTGATCAATAATTGAGAAAATGCCTTACAGCCGGATCTCATAGAAGCATTTTCTTAACTGAGGTTCCTTCTTCTCTGATGACTCTAGCTTGTGTCAAATTGACACACAAAACCAGCCAGTACATAGACCAGTACTGTTGGAAGGCCAGGCTCCTTCCTGTGGGCTTCTGGAAGGCCTTACCAAGAGCCGACTTACCATTTTGTAAGCAATGAAGCCTGAAGCTGGGAATCTTCCCCCATAGAGTGTGAAGCCAGCAGGCTCTTTGCTTTCCTGTGATGAGCAGACCTGGTTCTGGGACCACTGACTGTTTAGATGGGCCTGATACACAGTGTACCAGTGAGACATCTTCTTATGCTTGTTCCCCATAGCTCCCCCTTCCTTTTTTTTTTTAAACCAAGTGTGTAAGTGCAGACTCCACTCCCTTCAAACCCCCAACGCTGCTGCTCAAGTTCATTAGGTGGTGGGTCTTGGTGTCTAGCCAATGGAAGACCAGAAGCAGAATAGCCCAGGTTACAAAGTATCAAAATGGATACAAAGTACCAAAATGGATACCTAGGCAGGCAGGGGTGGGTGGTTCGGGAGAATGTTTTATAGCAGATAATGAAGTATTTTCCAGATAGATGGTAGGCAAGCCGATGATAGGCCATTGTATGTGGCTGGGCAGCTGTGTTTATGAGCTGGGATTTTCTTCGCTGGTGAATACTCCGTTTGACCTGAAACTCTGTCGAACTCTTACTGTCCACCCTAGGACCATCACTGTATGAGTGTCATGGCCGTCTTCCTGGACTGATTTCCCCAGAATGCAGTTCACTAAAGATAGGCTACTCACAGCTTATGGGTTTCTTCCTGCTCTGTCTTGATAGGACCTGTAAGTAGGTCCTTAGTAGCACCGTGAGATCCAGTTCTCGGCAGCTTTTATAATCCTGGGCTACATGACAGCAGCAAAACTGTCTTTTGTCATAGCTCTTGGGCGGTGAGCAGCTGTGACTGTGTGTAGCTTCCTCAAGATGTCTGTGGAATGCTGGCACCAGGGATGTTCATTTGGTTATTTGATTGATTATTCTTTGTTCCAGGCAGCCTGCCCACCAGGAAAAGACCTATGGGCTATATCCATTTAAAAACCAAATCACCTCCATCCCCAGTGTCTTAGCTTATTTAAAGGAACATGTGCATCTGGATGAATGCTTATAATAAACTTATCAGTGTCAATATGATTTTTTGCAGTGCTCAGTATTGCTTAACTTAGGCCGGATGGCCCAGGAAGAGGTAGAGCTACCTCGTTTATTGACTGTGAAAAAAAAAAAACGTGTTATAGATAGAGGGCAGACAGAAAACATATCTGCTTGCTTGTTTACTTATACATGCATGTAATTATTTAATATGCATGTGTCTCCATGCCTGCACATATCTGTACACATGTAATGGAGTCAAGAGGCCATGTTTGGATGTTGTTCCTCACAGGATCTACTCGGGTTTTGAAATGAGGTCACTCATTGGTCTGGAGCTTGTGGAGTAGGTTCAGCTAGCTCATCCGTAAGCCCCAGGGATCTGCCCGTCTCTGCCTCCCCAGTACTGGGATTACAGATGTGTGTCACCATGCCCAGCCTGTCTCTGCTCCTCCAAGGCTGGGATTACAGATGTGCACTATCATACCTGGCTTTTGTGTGAGCTCTGGGGAATTGAACTCAGGTCGGCTTGCTTTCGTGGCAAGCACTTTAATGGCTGAGCCACCTTTGTAGCCCTAAGTGTACAGTGATGGTCTCACTGCCTTGTGGAGATGGGTTATGTGTGTATTTTTCTCCTGCAGGTTTCCTGTCCCAGGTGTGAACTGGGGCAGATCAGGAGATGTAGCTTGCCCTCTTTTATGATTCCTAGATGGTTCACCCCCCACCCCACAGACTTCTTTTCTTTTCTGCAGTTGCTGGTCTGCTGTCTCCTCTTTGCAGACACATGTTTCTTCCTATCCCTTTGTTAATGGGCCTCCACTTCTGTCACAGAAATGCTAAGTGATGCAGAAACATGTCAGCCCCCAAATCCCAGCAAGCACCTTTACCCCGAGAACGGCCAGATCTTCCTCCTTTAGGTGGCTGAGATGTTGTGCAACTTAACCAAAAGGTTTATCAAATTATTGTTTCTCCTTTTATGTGGCAGAAGAATCAAAAATTCAAAACCAGTGTTGGCTTTAGAGTGAGCAAAGGCTCAGCCTGGACTATGTGAGAGCTTATCTTAAAACAAAGCAATCAATCAAACAGAAAGAGGTGTGGGGACAGTAATGCCACATGCCCCGTCTGTGGCTCCCGTCAGAGCATTTACCTTTCTGAATCCCTAATGATTAGATAATGCTGTTGTTGCTGGGATAAAATACTAGCAAAAAGCAACTTAAGAAAGGAAAGTTTACTTTAGCTCCCAGTTGAGGGTTCAGTCCATCATGGTGGGGAAGGCATGGCGGCAGGAGCAGTGAGACAGCTAGTTACATTGTATCCAGTCAGGAAACAGAGAGAGATGGCTGCAGTTGCTCCTTTTGCTTTCTCTGTTTGTTTATTCTGAGACAGGGTCTCAGTTTGTAGCCCTGGCTGCCCTGGAACTCACCATGTGGCCCAGGCTGCCGGGGAATCCGTCTGGACCTCTCAAATGCTAGGATTAGAGCTGTACACCACTACACCCAATCTCATTTTCTCCCTTTCATATAGTCTTATGTTCCAAGCTCATGGGAGGGTGTTGCCCATTTTCAGGATGGAACTAAACCTTTCTTGAAACATCCTCACAGACTCACCCTGAGATACATCTCCATGGTGATTCAAAATCCTGCCAAGCTGACTGGTCAAAATTAACCACCATACCAGTCTCTTCCAGTTCCTTTGTATTTGTTTATTAGCAGTGTGACACAGGGACTCTGGTAATGCCTATATTTACAAGTGGGGGAGACCCAGTTTGCTCTGGCCTCTTGTATAGTTGAGTGGTTCGGATTCTAGCTCTCAGACTCTGGAGGCTCAGCTGGCAGCTGTGTTAGTAAATATATCTCATGTCACATCTCCCTTGCTGGTCTTTGCCAGTACTGACACATGTATAAGTTTTTGCTTCCGCTCATGTCATATCTTAGCACATACTTCGCTCTGGTGTCTACTCTCTGAGAGTCACCATGCAAGCCTCAAAGTCATATATTTACTGTCTTCCCAGGGTGAGGTTCAATCCTGCTTCAGACCACTAGTCCCTGGTTCCTAAACCCTGTTGTCCTCATCTCACCCAGCAAGCTGGCTGGAGGCAGTGGGCTCCTTTCCTGGTGACTCAGATGGAACCCACTTTAGATTGACACCTGATTTGGTGGAGGCATCAGAGAGATCTCTCAGGAGAATATAGACCTTGAGCCCAGACAATTGATGTTGGTATGGCTGCATGCCAGGGAGGTCACCTTGTGAGCTATAGAGTAGACCCATGAAGCAGAGGGAGCTATATGTGAGAATGAAGGAGGAGACAGGGAGATGGTCCAGAAGCTATGAATTCTGGCTGTTCTTGCAGAGGACCGTGTTGACAGCACCCACATAATGCCTCACAGCTGTAACTCCAGCACTAAAAGATCTGACGCCCTCTTCTAGCCTCTGAGGGCACTACTCTCACCTCTCTCTCTCTCTCTCTCTCTCTCTCTCTCTCTCTCTCTCTCACACACACACACACACACACACACACACACATTAAAAAAACAAAGAAGGATGGAACTATTCTCTAAGGAGAAAGAAAACGTATCTCCTGGTGGACCTGTGTAAGATGGCCTGTGGGCTATGTGGTCAGGGACGAACTGTCATTCCTTCAGGACCCTTGGTTAAGGTCCTTCTGCCTCTCCCTGGCATCACCAAGCTCATGACGAGGCCAGCACTCAGTAGGTCTGCATTCAGCCCCTCCCCCTTCCATTTCGCAATCACAGTAGCGCACTGTGCCAGATGGCTGTATTTCTTGCTGTCCCTGTGACCAGCTGAGAGCATTGAAGACATGAAGACCACCCCAAGTCCCTCGGGCTGGGAAGTTGTGTGACTGTGATTTGAGCAAATTATACTCAGGGAGGCTCTGTGTCTTTTCCAATATATCCTTACGGGGCTATTCTATACCACAGTGTAGAGTCACATTTTATTGATGTATTGTTCTTTTGTATAGGGTACTGGTTTCATAAGGGTATTTCATGCTGGTAGGCAATGTCCTCCAAGTATGTATCCCTTATACCCTCCAACTACCACATCACCCCATCCTTACATGTCATAGGCACACATATGCTCTGACATAATATCTAGGATCTGCTTTAATGTGGTAGTATAATCCTCCTGAGGTACCTCCACTTTCCAGCAAATGACACAGACTTGTTCTTCATGGCTGAGCCAAATCCCATCATGACGAAGTAGCAACTTTTCTCTTTTGACATTCCACTGTTGATGGACACCCAGGTTGCTCCTGGAACAGCTCTTATGAGCACTATGGCAATAAATACAGGCACGCAATACAAATGCTCAAAGGTGGTAACGCTGGGTCATGTGGTAGGTCTCTGTTGTTAGGGTTTGAAGATCCTCCATGCTGATTTCCATGGTGGCTGTACTCAGTTACAGGAACCATCCTGGTACCCACTGGCTTGGTTTGGTCTAGATCTTCCTCCGTCCAGACAATTCTTTCTGCCCTTCTTTAGGATGCTTCCCACAAACCCTCCCGCCTCATGAGCCTTCTCTCTGTTCCTGGGAGTGCTTACACTTACTCCTACCACAGGACCTTTGCACCAGTTCTTCCTGGAATGAGTACCTTCTTTCCTCCCTAAGCCAGTTCCTTCTGGGAAGCCAGTGTGTCCTTCTATGGAGAAGTATTCCTGGGTCTCTTGAGGACAGCACCACCCTGCCCTGGCCTGCATCTCCACACAGCTCCCTGAGTTGTCTGTTGTGCTTACCTGTCGTGGTTTGTGTCTCTGCCATACCCTGTCAACTTGCTCACTGTGTTCTTAACTCTGGATGTCAGATGAAGGGATGGCTGTGCTTTTCTCATTGGGCTATTTCATGAGGATGGATTTCCCCGGGGAAGGGGGCTTGTATTCCCCAAAGGCCATTTGTATCCAGGATGCGTGGGTAACAAGAAGTGGCTGCTTCCCAGAGAAGTGGCCTGTGTTCCCTCAGGCCGGCTCTAACAAACCCCTGACTTCTTCCCTGAACCGCTCTGCCACACAGAGATGAAAAGGGTTCTGTTTACCCTGGCTTCCTTTCCCCCAGTGCATCAGCAATGAATCTTATGCCCTCTGTCAACCCTTACAACTTCTCACCTCCCTGTAGACCCTGAGAAAGAGAGACGGTGAGCAGAGATGTCTACAGCAGGCTCTGCTCAGAATGCACCCAACTTCCGCCTCACAGGGTCCCAGGACCTGGGCTCAGCCAGCCTTGGGAAAACTAGAAGGGCAGCTGGCCCTCCTGCTCTCAGCTGCTTTCAATGTCTCCTTTCAGAGTGGCTGCGTCTCTCCACTTCCTGCCCTGCTTTTTAGAGACGTGTAGAGTCTGTTATCGGGAGAGATGGAGGCAGTTGGCAGACACTAACTCACTGGCTCACACATACAAAGTGGTTGAACGGTTGTGTTCCAGAGGTGTCTGCAGAGAGCCTGAGACTGGTGGATCATGGGAAACTCACACAGCTGTGCCTTGGGTAGGATGTGCTTTCCCTAGACAGCATCAGGATCTAGACCCTAACTGAAAAAGCTGAGATCGAAAGACGTAATGACCCTGTTCAGAATAACCGAGTTTCTTCCTACACCATGCAATGATTTTTGCAAATTATTATTATTGTTTTTCAGTCAGGGTCTCATATGGTCTGGGAAGGCTGCAGATTTGCTACGTAGCCAAGGATGTACTTTAAACTTCTGATCCTCTTGCCTCTGCCTCTCCAGAGTTGGGATTAGAGGCATGTCTAGTTTATGTGATGCTGAGAACCGAGCCCGGGCTTTGTGCATGCTAGGCAAGCGTTCTGTCTGTTGAGCTACACCCCAGCTCCAAATTCCACAAATTAAAAGACCCAATTCCTTATGAAATATGGAATCCACTTCATTTAATTAAAACAAATATAAGTTGTTTTCTAAAAGAGTTGTGCTTTTTTTTTCCCTCTCTCTCTGTGAAAGCCTCAAATGATATAAACTGAATTTTCCATGCATATCTAACAGCTAAATTCTTTGGGTAAGAAATGACTTAGCTAGTTCTGTTAGGTCTGTACCAACTGCGCGCTATGTACTTCTGAAAGAGGCTGAGATAGAGAGATAGTATCTCACACAGAATGATTATAGACTTCACTGAGGAAAAAAAAATGAAGTGTGTGCCGTCACAGATCATAGACAGCTGCTTCTGTGCTCTACGTGCCTCAGTTTCCCTATCTGGTAAATGGAATTTTATTTGATTCAGTTGCGTAAAGGCAATTGTGGGACAAGCATGAGAACCTGAGCGTTGTCTCCCGTAGCTTGGTACATAAACAGGCGTGGCTGTGAGCTGGAACCCCAGTGCCAGGGCACAGAGACAGGAGCATCTAAGTGTAGAAGAATCAGGGAGTTCCTGGTTGAGCGAGAGCCTCTGTCCCAAAAGATGAGCAAGTGAGGAAGACACCTGGCATCGACTTCCCGTCTTCATAGGCCTGCACACACTTATGTGTGTGCACACACCTGTGTGCATTCACATGTCTACCTGCACATGGATGAATAAACTGAGCCAAATGATGCAATAAGCTGTCATATCCACAGTGTGTGTCGGGGCATGGCTGATTGGCAGCACTAACCATCAGGTAACCTATAGTCAGAGCATGTAGAAATTTCTTTCTGTCTGTGGCAGTGTCCTCTGACTTTGGCTCTGCATGGTGGATTTTGTACTCCTTCATTGCTTTTGAGATCCCTGTGTGGTTAGGACTTTAGCGGCATGCATGAGTGAAAGACTGTTCAGGAGCACCCGTGTGGCATGGCTTTGCAAGTGGTTCAGTGAGTGGGGAATGGTCAATTACTGCCCCATCTGTGCTGTCTGAATATCAGATCCCAGGCTGCACAGTGATCAAAAACACCCAGCTGGTGAATGCCAGAGCTAGGATTTGAACTCACGTCCTGTTCTGACTCCACGAAACAATTAATCAACACCCTGTCTGCCTGGGGATCAAAAATGCCCAGCAGGGAGGAATAATCCTTCACAGGATCAGTGCACTGATATCTAGTGGGTTGTGGGTGTGCGTTTGGAGAGAGCAACACACCCCTCAACATGGCTGCCCCTGCACCAACCTCTGCCTACAGAGCCCTGGAATGATCTTGAGATAGATGGGAGGCAAGGATGGTTGTGTCCCTTGGGGCCTCAATGCTGTTGAGTGTAATAAGAAGCTGACAGTACTTTGTGGATCCCCAGACAAAGGCTCCCTTCACTGGTTTTAGAAAGGCATTCTAGCAACCGAGAGACTGTGCTCAGCAAGGTACATAAATGCTGCATGCATGACCACACATGCGTTTACACACACACATGCACATATGCAACTATACACATGCATCCAGGCACACACAGACACATACATGTATGTACACATATGTACATACAAATGAAGCTGAAACAAGAACCTCCTACCCCCACCAGAGGTTCTGTGGTTTGTGCTTGCACTGTGTAACCATCCCTGCTGCCAGGATAAAGCCTGCAGAGATTACAGAAGCCTTGCTGGTTGGCTGGTGGGGTATGGTCAGCATCCCTTTATAATGATTCCCCAGGAACAATTAAGTCCAGTGTGTTTCCCCACAAGGTCCCATCATCTCCTCCTGTGTGACAAAAAGGTTGTCACTGTCCTGGACAAAGCCATCTTGGAAGGCAGCCTTCCATCCTCAGGCATTCTAGAAGCGTCGAGGAATTCCTGTTGGATGGAGCCCGAGGGTGGGGGCCACAGCCTGCAGCCTGTGAGCACTCCCACCTCAGTCTCTATGGTGTGCTTCTTACATAATTCGAGGCTCTTCTCTTTAGGCTGTGAGTCTGCAGGCTATTTCTCCCCTGAGCCACTGCTGTGCAGACAGCCCCCGTGCCCCACACGCACCGTCCTCAAGGCATGTACGAGAGCTTCTCAAAGATAATTGGAAACAAATGTGATTTTTCTCCTTACCTGGGAATGGTAGACACAGGCTGTCGAGCAGAGAGGAAAGCCACTTGAGCCTTGGCGTGAGGAAAATCCTCAATAAATCTGCGTTGCCTCGTGGTTATGAGGTTGCGCTGGGGTAAGAATGTGTATGTGTATGCATAAATGTATGTGCATGTATTCACGTGTCTACATGCATTTATGTGTGTATGTGTGCATATATATGTATGTGTGGTTACACGTTTGCACTTGAGCTTATGTGTGTAAGTATATGTGTGTGATCATGCAGGTAGAGGCCAGGCATATATATGTATGTGTAGCTACATGTGTGCACTTGAGCTTATGTGTGTAAGTATATGTATCTGATCGTGCAGGTAGAGGCCAGAATTCAGTTCATCCCTCAGGCATTTTCCAACTTGGTTTTAGAGACGGTGTCTCTCATGGGCCCCATTTGTCTGTGGCTGGGGCAGAATGCCGATACGTTTTCCCAGCTTGGTCTAGGGAGGCTGTGGCTAGCAGCTGACACCAGGCTCTGACCCTGTAACTACCATCATCTTCAGTGATGGCCGCCTAGTGTTGATGCTTTATAGGCCTTTGGTGTCTCACCTAAAGTCACTGTTTACTAGGATGGCCATACACACACACACACACACACACACACACACACACACACACACCACATCATGGATGATGATGGGGGTTCTGGAGAAACTGGAAAATGTGTGACGCTGATACGGAGACGGTTTGGGGTTTCTTCAAAAGAAAAAGTCCGGGACAGGCCTGGGTTGAAAGCTCCCACCATAGAGTGCACGCCTTGCAAGCAGGAGGACTCTGGTTTGATCCCTAGTTTCATGTAAAGAAGCTGAACATGGTGGCATGCAATTGTAATCCCAGCACTAGGGAAGCAGATGTAGGCAGATGCTTGGGACTCACTGACCACCCAGCCTTGCCTGCCTGGTGAGCGCCAGGCCCATGAGAGATACCGTCTCTGAAACCAAGTTGGAAAATGCCTCAGGAATGACCTGAATTCTGGCCTCTACCTGCATGATCACACACATATACTTACACACATAAGTTCAAGTGCACACATGTAGCCACACATACATATATATGCACACACAGACACATAGATGCATGAAGACATGTGAATCCATGCACATACATTCATGCATACACATACACATCGAGACGCATGTCCCGTGCATGTATGCATGAGTGTACACACACACACACACACACACACACACACACACACACACACACACGCTTCTTTCTCACCAGGCAGATGTCGTTGATCTCTTAGCAGCTGTTTGTAGTGAAACTCTGTAGTCTCCCTGTGTGTAACATGAAGACAGCTGCGGGAGAAAGGCCTGCAATTTGCTCAGCTCTTTTTAAATTCTTTTCCCGGCGTGTTGAAGTAATTTTGCTTTTCAACCTTGCCTGACCCTACAGTGGTGGTGTTGTTTCGATTTGGGTAGATGTCCAGGGGAGTTGGGGGAGGAGAGGCAGCACACTGGGGCCTCGGTAATTTCATTTCCTGCTTTTCCAGGTTGGGGGGGGGGTGGGGTGGCGGTGGCAGTGGCGGTGGCGATAGGGAACCAAGGTGGGTTGTGTTAGATGCTCCATGAACTTCTAATTCTTCTGAGTCAGGGGAAAGTAAATGGAAAGGAAAACAATAATTTTATCATAGCTCACAGCACAAATGCATGGAGCTCAAGTAGTTTATGCACTCATAAAGTTTTCTCAAATGTTTTACCAGGAAGAATGCTACAGATATGTCTCAAAAGTTAAGGTCCTACAGCAAAAAGCACCTGCAGAGCTTGGCTTCGAAGAAACCGTTGTCCACTCAGGCTAGCAGAGCAGGCTATGCATGTGTAAAGCAAGCTAAGTGGGGTGGAGGTAGGTCAAACGGGCTTATAGTTGAAGGTCAGTCAGATGTTGACATTCTAGCTCCCACCCTCAAAGATGCTGAGGTGATATTTTTAAAAGAAAGGCCAGGCATTGAGTGTTAAAGTTTCTTAAGTTTTAGAAGTTGACATAAGATAGAATACAAATCAGATCAGGTTTAGTGGTTTATACGTATATTCTTAGCTTCAGAAGTCAGGAGCAGAAGGATTGCAATTCAGAGTCTCTCTCTCTCTCTCTCTCTCCCTCTCTCTCTCTCTCTCATCTTAATGGCCTGGATATATAGCCCAGCAGTAGAGTATTTACTTAGAATCCCCCAGTGAGGGACTGGAGGCGTGGCTCAGTGGTAGAGCATCTGCCTAGAATCCCCCAGTGAGAGGCTGTGGGCGTGGCTCAGTGGTAGAGCCCCTGCCTAGAATTCCCCAGTGAGGATCTGGGGGCGTGGCTCATAGTAGAATACTTGTCTAGAATCCCACAGTGTGAGGCTGGGTGCTGCTCACCTGCTAACCAGCCTACCCAACTTGTCAAGCTGAAGAGGTGAGTGAAAGATCCTGTCTCCAAGAATAACATGGATGGCATCTGAAGTTACGCAACTCCCCACCACAATACACAGCCTTAGTTACTTTTGCACTGTTGTAAAGAGACAACTTGGCCAAGGTAACTTATAAAAGAAAGAGTTTAATTGAGGGGAGGGCTTGCTCAAAGTTTCAGAGTGTGAGTCCATGACCATCATGAGGGAAACAGGGCACTGAGGATGGCGGCAGGCAGGCAGGCATGGCACTGGAGCAGTAGCTGAGAGATGACATCTTGAGACCAGGAAGCAGAGAGAAAGAAAAGAGCTAATTGGAAAAAGGTTGGGATTTTGATATCTCAAAACCTCAGTGACATACTTTCCACACTTTCTCCAATAAGGCCATACTTCCTAATCCTTCCCCAAAATAATTCCTCCAAATGGAGACCAAACATTCAAATATATGAGCCTATGTGAACATTCTTATTCAAACCAGCACGTGCACACACACACACACACACACACACACACACACACACACACATCCCTTTAATCCTGCCAACAGTTATATAATCCCAACACTTGTAAGTCAAGTGGCAGGAAGATCAAGGTTAGCCTGGGCTGGGATTCCTTTTAGTTAGACAATCTGCCGTAGTGATTTCAGGTCAGAGATATAGTAAACATTATTTTTAATCCAATATTTGAATATAATAGCACTGAATTCACTGTGGAAGGTTCCGTTTTGGTCACACACTGTCAGGAGAGCAAGAGTGTGACCGTGTACCTGGGTCAAGATGGTCCAATGGGTTTGTAATGAAGCAGCAGGGTCTCAGGAGCCCAACACAGCCAGCATACTTGCTGGAGTTTGCATGAAGGAAACAAAGAATGGAAATGGGTGGTCGGGACTCATCTTTATCTGAAGGGGGGAGTTGTCTCTACAGAGGTAACCATGAGAGAAAAATGTATACCTGGTGTCTTAGGATATAACTGCTGTGAACAAATACCATGACCAAGGCAATACTTTTAAGAATAACATATAAGATCTCTCTCTCTCTCTCTCTCTCTCTCATATACACACACACACATATATCATATAACGTATGCTATAACTTTTAATTGGGCCTGGCTTATAGGTTCAGAGGTTCAGTCTATTATCATCAAGGCAGGAACATGGCAGCATCTAGGCAGGCATGGTGCAGGAGGAGGTGAGCTTTACCTCTTCGTCTGAAGGCAACTAGGAGAATCCTGGCTTCCAGGGAGCTAGGATGAAGGTCTTAAAGCCCATGCCCATAGTGACACATCTACTCCAACAAGGCCACACACAACCTCCTGATAGTGCCACTCCCAGAGACAAGTGTATATAAACCATCACACCTAGTATCTCGTTTTCAGGAGCTAATAGTGAGTAGAGGAACAAAAGAAGACAGAGTGCATGGAAAGGGGAAAGATAAACCAAAAAGACAGAATTGGGGGCTCTCTTTGCTTTCTGAGGAAGTCCAGGGCTGTTCACTCCTATGGGGTTATGTCTAGAGAGACTTGTAGAGTACAGGCATGTGGGGACAGTTCAGCAAGGTAGATGGATGGGGTGCTGCTGCTAGCTTTAAAGAGACAGAACACTCTAAGAAGCATGAACTCCTGTCCAGTTCCAGGATGCCACTAGCTCTTCTGTGTAGCCAGGCTTCCCTCTGATCCACTATGGTGGGAGAATGCATCTTTCCCCTTGTTCCTGCAGGTTCTAACCCAAGGACTCAGTCCAGGGTCCAGGAGGCTATTGTTAATAGCCAAGGCATGGAACTGAAATCAAGATACGTTTGTCGGCCTGAGGCTGAGGATGAACCTCAGTAGATTTATGCCTCTTGTCTCCTGCGTTCTGTCCTGTGACTCTTCCTGATTGAAGCTTTAGTTGTTTTCCTTTTTAGTGTTGCAGCAAAGTGAATACAGTTGAGAAGAGGGAGGGAGAAAGGGAGGGAGGGAAGATGCAAGGAGAGAGAGCAGTCATATTTTCCAGCCTTGGGTTGCTTTAGTTATTCTCTCGGTTCTTCTAAAGGCATTTATTTTCTAACAGATTAAAAGAAAAGAAGGCACATAAGCTTCCGGTAAATAACGGTTCCTGGATCCCTCACTGCACAGATACTGCGCTAGACTTGGTCATATCCGTTTAAGTACATGGGCTGGGGATAATGTGCTCAGCTTGTCGCCCAGACTCCTCTGTTTAGAGCATGCTGTCACATAGCAGACTCTTTTAATGTAGATTTGTAGATCATAGGCTCAATGCATGACGGTTAGCCCTGGAGTCAATTTGACTGGGTTTCTTTTGCTGCTTTTTATGATGTCTAACTTTTAGTAATCAATTAAATGTGATTCATTTATAAAAGCTACTGTCAGCATAAGAGGAAATCATTATGAAATACAAAAAAACAAAAAACAAAAAAACAATCCCCCCTTCCCCCGAACAGCCAAATAAAATCTGGTTATAGTTCATTAATGAGACACAATTATTAAACCTCTGTAAATATTGTTTCAGATTTTTTAATGTATAATATGACTAATTGTTTGAGACCATACATATTTATTTATTTGCTATATCAGCTCATTTTCTTTTTATAAAAAATGATTTATTTTTATTGTCTTTATGGGTATGTGGCATGCATGTGAGTACAGTTGCATGTGAAGGCCAGAAGAGGGCAGCAGATTGTTCTGTAGCTAGAGCTACAGATGGTTGTGTGCCTCCTGTCGGTGCTGGGAACTGAGTTTGGTTCTCCCGCAAGAGTAGTCAGAGCTATTAACCAAAGGGCCATCCATCAAATCCTTATCTTTTGCTTTTCTCATTGCTATGACAAAATGCCTGTCAAAAGCAACTGAAGGAAGGGAGGGAGGGTTTAGCTTAGCTCACATTTTGAGTGTAAGGTCCACTGCAATCATGAAGTCATGGCGGCAGGAGCCTGAGGCAGCTGGTCACATTGTATCCACAATCAGGAAGCAGAGAGAGATGAAGATAGTTCTCAGCTCACTGTCTCCTTTTTATTTAATCCAGGACCCCATCCTATGGGAGGGTGTGGCCAGTATTCAGGATTTGACCTCATTTAACCCAATCTAGAAACTCCTCAGACATGCCTCCAGGCTGATTTTCATGGTGATTCTAGAGCCTATCAACTTGACAATCTAGACTTCCCAACAGGCTTGCTATTTTATTATATGTATCCTGGTGAAACCATCAGTATGGGGATGATTGTGTTGGAAAAACAAAGCCTACAATATTAGCTCTTTTACCCACCGGGGATGTTAATCTCTTAGGCACATGAACTTCTCCATGTGAGTCTCTAGTAGGAGTCTTTCCTGAGAGGCAGTCCCCAGCTGTGGCCTGGTCTAAGGCTCCTACCCCTCTATATCTTCCAATATTAACATAAATAGTAAGAGTGGGTGTTGCAAAGACAGATTTAAAAATTGTTTAATATTTATTTTAGTTTGTACATGTGAGAATTTTGCTTGCATGTATGTCAGAGCACCATATGTATACCTTGGGTCCATAGGGGCCAGAAGAGGGCATCAGATCTCCCAAATCTGGGGTTATAATTGGTTGTAACCCATCCTGTGAGAGCTGGGATTTGATTCTGGCTCCTTTGTAAGATCAATAAGCATTCTTAACCACTGAATTAAAAATTCAGTCAAAAGATCTCACCAAGATGTCTAGGGCCATAGGGAAAGGAGGATTCCTGGAAGCTCCAAAGGGTGGGTGTGTTATAGCAAGCAGCCACACCAGCTTCACAAACATCTCTTAGGAGCCTGGGGGAAGTAGATCAGCTTGGTTCTCACAGTGGGTCAAGTTCTGAAAGGGACTTTGCTCCAAGGTTTAATTGTCATGATATGTATCAGTAACCATGGTGACAGACATCCAGGATTGACAGTCTCTGATTCTCTTTGCAAGATAGACTCAGAGATGTGGGGCAGATGAAGATAATGGGATTATGGTGTGCGGTTATAAATGGGATGTTCCCTGCAGTCTCATTTGATGGGCAAGAAATTATAAGACCCCTCTCCATAAGGAAAGGCTGAGCAGAGGACTGACTTGCTCACCACCCACAGATCCTGAGAGCTTGGATCAGCATCGAGTGTCTCTGTCCTTGTAGCAGGGCTCTGATAACCAACTCCTTGCTTGTGACAGCTGCACTGGTCTACAGCATTTTAGAAGTCTTGTTTTATCTTTGTAAATTATATTTATGTGTGGTTCTATGCAAGTGAGTGCAGATGCCTGTGGAGGCCAGAAGAGGGCGCTAGATCTCCTGAAGCTGGTATTGCAGGTGGTTGGGAACCACCCAGTGTGGCTATTGGGAACTGAACTCAGGTCCTCTGCAAGAGCATTATATGCTCTTAGCCTCTGAACTGTCCATTGCTCCAGCACTGATTCCCATTTCTGTTGAGTATATGGAGATGACTGGTGGCCACACGTGCTAGCCTAACTCAGTAGCTAAGGAGCACAGTCAGTCTGCGGTGCGAAGGAATTCAGGAGAGTATGTTTTTGTCAGTTTTCTCTGTGCCTGTGAACTTGCTGGATCACCCCAGTGTTTTTGAAGCTAGGTCATCATGCAACATTGCTCTGAGGTTCCCAAAATGTCCTCCAGAAAGAATAATTAGTAAGCACGGGAATCCCAGTACTTCTAATTTTGGGTTCTTCTAGAAAATATTTAGGTTGCAATGGCTTTAAAACAAGCACAAAGGCTGCCAAGTAAATTAAATTTCATCTCTGTTATTAGAGGAATTGGCGCCACCTGCAATACATTCTATCCATGCCTGTGCTCACCGACAAAACAAATCCACGTTATGAATATCGATTGCCAAGCACTTTGGATGTCCCATGAATGCAGAGTAGTGAAACAGGCGTTATTTCTCAGACTTTTTATTCTAGAGTTAGAAATATGCACCAAATTAAAACACACACACACACACACACACACACACACACACACCCCAAAACAAAACCAACCAAACAAAAAACTGCATGGCATTAATATTTGACTTTAGTTTACTAAGGGGAAGGCACTGTTTCTTTGAGAGATTATGAGGAATTTGCTCTAGAGGGAAACAACCTTTTTCCTGGGTGAGTTCTACTTAAGTCAGTTGAGTTGTGGTGTGGATTTGCATTCACACGTGCATGGGTGTGTATGTGGGTGCTGTGCAGGTGTTCATGCACGTACGTGTTGCTATGTGTGGAGGCTTGAGATCAGCCTCTGGGGAGGAGGGCCATTACTTGTGTGCCATCCACCTTGGGTTTTTGAGACAGAGTCATATTTACCTAGAATTCACTGATTAGGCTAGACCGACTGGCCAGCGATCTCCCAGCCTCTGCTTTCCCAACACAGGTGTGCACTACCACACCTGAATTCTTATGTGAGTTCTAGGGGTCTAATTCAGATCCCCATGCTTGCACGGCAAGGGACTTCACTGGTTGAGCTATCTCTCCATCCCTAAGCTGAATTTTAAGGGAGAAAAGGTAGATATGCAAATAGAGGAAGGAGAGATGTCCTGTTGGATAGAGGAATAACGTTTGACAGAGATCCGAGGCAGGAAGGAAGTTGGTGTCATTGAAACGTGATCGACTACAAAGAGGGCTGATGTGATCGGGGCGCCAGGCTGGTGATGTTGAGGTCCAAGTTGACACCTTTGCATCTTTCCCAGGTGATGGGAGCTAAGAATCTGTGCAGTTTTCCGGCAAGACGGTGATTATGTTTGCAATCATGAGTATGTTTACGGAGAACCAACTAAAGATAAGCCACTCTGGAGGCCCCAGATAGTGTCACGTATGCTTGAAGGAGCCACAGTGGCGCGGCTTGAACCACTGTAGAGAGGAGTGGGTGGAGGAGGCTTTACACCCGATGACCACTGAGATTAAAAGAAAAGGATACAGCCAGCACATGTCCCAGATTCCTAGTCTGGATGCAAGGTGGCAGAGTAAAGGTGGGCAGACTCATGTGGCTGACTTTTTAAGAGCCAGCAGACATGAAGTAGAGCTGCTGAGTAGGCAGCGGGATCCAAGGGTCCGGAGCTCTGTGGCAGGATTTTGGCTGGGGAATCTGAATTTTTGAGTCATTGGCATATAGCTGGTATTTGAAATGACAAACACGTAGTCGGAACAAACTGAATTGGCAACCTTTGAGCGGCGAGCCCTCTGCAGAAAGTAGCAAACTAAAAGGGAACCGACAACCACAGGATGCCCTAGTCCCATCGTCCCAGCGTCCCACGGACGACATTAATTTTGAAATGATGACAGGTGGGGTATGCAGCTATCTGAGGCTGCGTGTTTAGCTCCTTTTGATGCTAAACTCTTAGACAGGGTTGACACTCATAAAAGACAAATTGGATCACAGACTCTAAGTAGGCTTTTTTCCCTTTTCCCATGACGCTTCACTCTGACTTATATTTGTCTTCAGAGCTCCTGCCGCACGTTCTTTTACTTCTCTTCTGTAGGACCAGGCATCTGTGGAGGAATAGCATCCTCTGAAGAGAAAGCTACAGAGGGCTCAAGGAGGGAGTGACACAGTGACCCCCACCAGGAGAGCAAGGCCAGATCCCAACTTTGCTACACACAGAGGAAGGGAGGGAGGTGAAGGGTGTGGGTAGTGGGTGAACAGTGGAAGTGTCAGGACAGTCACCTTGGGAATCCAGTAAGTGACAGACACCCCGGATCTGAATGCTTCTGGCACGGAACAAAATGATTTCTCAGGACGTGTGTGCTTTTTATGGTTTACTCTTAGTCGTGCCCCTCCAACTCATAGGATTTGCTTCCATGGTTGTCTCTAGTAAGTGTGCATTTGTAGCTTTAGGTGTCTCCATCGTAGTGGGCAACCGTGATCGTGTCTACTTTGGAGGTGGAGTTTTCTCCTCTCAGAACATTAAAGCCCAGTAACCACTGGATTAGTCTTCCCTGTTTTCTCCTCCCTCCTTCCTCCACCCCTCCCTTCAATCTTTTCTCTGTTTCTGTCTTTCTCTGTCTGTCTGTCTGTCTGTCTGTCTGTCCCTCCCTCCCTCCCTCCGTCCCTCCGTCCCTCCGTCCCTCCGTCCCTCCCTCTCTCCCTTCTTCCCTCCCTCTTCCCTCCCTCCCTCTTCCATCCCTCCCTCCTGTCCTCCCTCCCTCCTGTCCTCCCTCCCTCCTGTCCTCCCTCTCTCTGACAGGGTCTATAGCCCACGCTGGCTGGACTTCACAATGTAGCTGAAGAGAACTTTGAATTTCTTATCCTCCTGCCTCCAC
>JANHMN010000023.1:24215048-24228210 GCA_030674055.1 Rhabdomys pumilio
ACACCCACCCACTCATCCATTCATACACCCACCCACTCATCCATTCACCCACTCATACACCCACCCATTTACTCATTTATACACTCACCATTCACCCATTTATACACCTACCCACTCACTCGTTCACCTACCTACCCATTCACTTACCCACCCATCTATTCACCCTTTTCCTCTGCTCTGACCCAGCCCTGACTCCTCAGTTCAGATCCCATTCTACGACGTGGGTCTTCATCCAGATGTCATGATTCCATCAGAGTCTGGTTCTTGGGATTCAGTCTTCCTGAGGTCACAAGACCTCGGTCTCTCCGAGTTCCTAACGTATCAGTTGTTTCTTTGCCATGGTGGAGTGTGGACTCTTACGGTTTTTGAGTCCCAGGGTTTAACATAGAAATGTAAGGAATGGATCCTGCTTTGAGGGCCCCTAGCTTATCCAGAACGGGTGTGGGAGAGAGAGCTTCTATCTACCTTTTGCCAAGACTTCCCCAGGAGGTGGCTGAGCGGGTGAGACTCCCTCTCTCAGCAGCTCTTTCTGGCATTTGTTTCCTGGCATTTTAATTCATTTATCCTTGTTGTCCCCAGGTGTCCATGCAGATTAGTTCCAGATGCCACCTTGGTAATAATATCTACAACGCTCTAGTTTGTCATATAAAACCTCATGGAGTTTACATATACTCTACACACGTCCTCCTGGGTATTTACACTCTCTCCTGATGCTTATAATCTCAAATATAATGCAGATGTACATAAATAGTGTTTTGCTTGGGAAACACAACTCAAAGGGACATCCTCCTATATTCCACATAGCTACAACAACCCCAGGGAAATGACAAAAGGACCTGAGATGAGATTCCCCACTACCCACGTGAGAGCTAGGTGTGTGGGGTGGTGGTGGTGAGAGGTTTGTAACCCCAACAGTGCAGTGGTGCAAAACCAGGCAGATACAGGGGTTCTCTGGCCAGCCAGTCTAGCCACATGGGTGAGCTCCAGGTTCAGCGAGAGATCCTATCTCAAGAAAATAAGGTGCGTGCTTTTAATGTCAGCACTCTGGAAACAGAGGCAGGTAGATCTCTGTGAGCAGGCTGGAGAGGGACTTCAGTGTGTTACCAGAGGAATGCTGATTCAGGGCATTCCCCTGCCTCACTGCATCCAAAGGGACCCATGATGTTTGGGAAAGAGGAAATTCAAATTTGGCTTTCTGCAAAGTTCTGGAATTGTTTTCCAAATGTCCACGGAGAAAATTGGTTGGATCTACTGATGCAAAAGTTAAAAATCGAGAGGCCACATGGTAGCCTCGAGAATTGAAGAGAGGAAACATGTGGGGTTTAGAAATCTACTATTTCTGAGGCTCAAAGAACCTCACTATTTGCTGGTTTGTGTATGTATGCTTCAGTATGTACGGAAGCCAGAGATCACTCTATCACTCTATCTTACCTACATATCTACTTAATTTTGTAGACAGTGTCTCATTATCCCTGGCAGGCCTGGAATTTGCTATGTAGAATAGGCTGGCTCTAAACTCACAGAGATCTACCTGCCTCTGTCCAGAGTACTTGACTTGTCCAGCTCTACCTTATGCTTTGAGATAGGATCTCGCACTGAAGCTGGAGAGCTCGCCCATTTGGTTTGATTGGCTGGCCAGAGAGCTAGTATCTGCCTGCTTTTGTACCACTGAACTTCTGGGGTTACAGACCCTCCCCCTCCTCACCTAGCTCCCCTGTGGGTGGTGGGGAATCTCATCTCAGGTCCTCAAGGTTTTGTAGCTAGCACTTTGTTCACTGAGCCATCTCTCAAGTACAGATCTTAGGTTTAAAATATCAGAGGCTAAGAGCCTCTCTTTGTTGTGTGACTTAAAGGGACTATAGTGTGGTGTGGTTTTAGTAGAAGCCACAGTGTGAAAGGTTAGGGTGAAGAGAAGAAAGGAATTATGGGAAACTATCTAGTAGTCCTGAAAACCATTACCCCTGCAATTAGCTGAGTTTGCTCAGCACACAGTGGTTCATGTGTAGCCGAGAGTCGCTCCACTTTGCCTTGTGTCATAGAAACCAGGAAATGCACATTTTAGTTTCCTCTTGTTGATGGATGGTAAATGTCCCAGGATTCACCCACTGTCATGTAATTGTGTGTGAGTGTGCATGTCTTTTCTCAATTAACTTGTCACCGTGCCAGTAATTTTCGAGGAAAAAGGAAAATCGCTTTCAATTATCCTAAAATTGTTTAAATAAATATGCCTGCTGATCTACGGAAGCGAGGTTACTGTGGTCTGGAGTGTTATTACCAGAACCTCCGTGAAATCTGCAGAGACTGGGAAGTCCTATAATTTAAAACAATTCCTAATTGGCTAAATTGTTATAAATTTAGGGGGAAAGGCTTTTCTGATTCCTTTTAGCTCTTCAGGTGACTTGGTACCCCATTGTCTCTGTTTTCTGGATTTTATTTTTCATGTCACAGCCCCTTACACACTGTTTGGACAAAGACTTTTGAATGTGGTACCTTCTGGATGTGAGTCTGGGATGCTTGGGTGTAACTGCCAGGCATGGGTCAGAGGGATGGCAGGAGGGCGTTACACTTGTGTTCTGGGGTTCACTGAGCTGACAGAAATGCCGAGTCCATCTGGTTTACAAAGAAGTGACATTTAAATGGCCATCTCTGGTCCTTCAAAAGATTGTGTTCAGCATTCCCTGCTTTAGGCAAGCCCTGCTCACCAGGCACTATGGTCCTGAATGGTTATGAAGTTTGCTTACAAGGTAGTGGGCACCTGTGACTTTTGCATAATCATCCTTGAAACCTCTACTTTTCTGTGAGTTCTCATGAAGTTGCTTTGAAGGTACTTCCTTTCCTCCTTTGGGTGTCATCTTGATGGGAATCAAGCGAGGTGGTTAGTAAGTCAGGCTAGTACAACCTATGCCACTCCACAGACAAATGGTACCCAGACTCCAATGAGTACTGACTTTTTTTTGGACCTAGGGCATCTTGATGATGTGTATGCTCCTGTTTCGTATGCCTGCATCTTACAGCTTCCTTGGATGAACCACTCACCCACCCATTGATCCAACCATGCAACCATCTACCCATCTACCTCTCCATCCATCTATCTACCCAGCTACCTTTCCAGCTACCTAGCCCACCCATCCACTGGCCTTATCATCTGACTTCCCACCCTACCATTTATCCAGTCATCCATCCATTTAGCCATTCATGCATCTACTCACCTACTTATGCATCCACCTATCCATCTTCCCACCCATCCATCTACCCACATATCTATCCATTCATCCATTCATTGATCCATCAATCCATCCATCCATCCATCCATCCATCCATCCATCCATCCATCCATCCATAATTTGTTTCAGTAACCCACCCCACAGCCTTCTGGGAACATCCCACCCTGCAATTAGCTAGGCCTGTCATTCAAGTATGAGGGGGAAAGAGAATTTACAGATATCATTTTAGTTGCTTCTCACATAAAGGTAGGAGGAGAGTTGGAGGCAAAATTCTGAATGTATGCATTGAGATATAAGCAGTCACTACTCTTTGACAGCTTATCACTTATTAAATATAAACACCCTTGGGTGTCCCCCCACCTCAACAGATGAGCCATAACCCTTTGAAAAGAATGTCCCAGTTGGGCGAGGGACAGAATAGTGCAAACTGACATTTCTTTCATTATCGCTTTAAAAGAATTAGGGATTTTTGCTGAGTCAATAATAAAGTTTGGCAAGGCATTAAAAGAGATTAATCCCATGTGAGTCGGTGTCTTTGGTGAGCTTAGTTTTAATTAAGGTCCCAGGAAGGAAAGCCGTCAGGAGGGTTGTTGTGAGAAAGAGTGACTCGCAGCTGAACCAGCTTGATCTCCCCCGGAGTTGCGTGGGCATTGCTGCTCAAGTTCCCGGAATTTTCCTGAGCAAAATCAAAGTCACTCCAGGGGTAAAGAAAAGCTTCAGATACAGATCCCACCCAGAGGCACAGGTGGGTGGTTTTGTTGTTGTTTTCCATGGAACACGGAATCTAAGACAAGCTTTCTACCACTGAGTTATGATCCTAGAGATGTGGTCTCATTAAGTTGCCCAGATAAGTCTTGAACCTATAATTATCTTATCCATAGGTCCTGTCTGAGTTCATATATTTAAGGCACAAACACCAAGATGTTCTCTGTGACTGGCATGGCGGAATAGTACCATGAGGTGCGTGACTTTGACCTTTGGGCTCCACAGGTGAACATCTTCCAATGGGATCTTTGTATCCACTAGTGTTCAGATGTCAGGTACAGAGTGGATACCTGTTAGAAGGAAATATCTTGAAGGCTATGGATCAGGAGGAAGTGGTATGAAGAATAGTGTGTTCGTTAGGGTTCTTTAGTGTCACAGAACTTATGGAATATCTCTCTATATAGAGGGAATTTATTGTGATGACTTACAGTCTATAGTCCAACTAACCCAACAATGGGCAGCTGTGAACGGGAAGTCCAGGAATCTAGTAGTTGCTCAGTCCCAGGAGGCTGGTTGTTTCAGCTGGTCTCCTGTAGAAGGAGGTTCCAACAGATGTGCTGGCAAGTAAATGCAAGCAGGCGAAGAAGAGTGAATCTTCCTTCTTCCAATGTCCTTATGTAGACCTCAGCAGAAGATGTAGCCCAGGTTAAAGATGTCTGTCACCGTGGCTGGATCTGGGACTGGCTTTGTCCTGGGCTGACCTTGAACTCAGAGATAGGGAATTAAGCCTCAGTCTTCTGGGATTAAGGGCATGTACTACCTTGCCCGGGCCTAAGCTTTTCATGGCCATTATGCCTCAAGATCTTCATGCCAAGATCCAGATATCAGACACTTGTGGCTTCCAGCCTCAAGATCTGGCTCTTATGCCCTCCAATTTTGGGTTGTAGTTCATTCCAGATATAGTCAAGTTGACAACCTGGAATAGCCATTACAAATAGGTACTCATCTGAGGAGATTGGTGGGTTCTCAGTCACTCCTCAGATGTGAATTGATGGGTAGAAGGGTAGATAGATGGATCAGTGATTGGTTGCTGGAAGGATAGATGGATGGAACTTTCAGCTTCTGCTGGCCAGCCATGAATTCTGTTTCCCAAATGCAGACCAGTCTTGTATCCTCTGAATGTGGGTCTTCACCTCAATGTGGACACACGATTGCCCCTGGGACAGGTCCTCTGTGTCCCATTGTATTGACAACACAGAGGGTAAGACCGAGGGGCATTTAATTAGTTGTTGCTGTTGTTTTTTTCTCAGCAATACGAGCAAATATGTAGCAAGAAGCAACTTGGTGAAGAGTTCACATAGGGTCACAACATAGGAAGAGATACAGGTAACCACTGGGGAAGTCCTGGTGGTAGTGGGGAAAGACTGCTGTTCACATTGCATCGCATCCATAGAGAGTGAGTAGGAAAATAAAGCCAAGGTCTCAGACCTCAAGGCTTGTCCCCAGCAACCCACTTTCTCCAACAAGGCTCCACGTCCATGAAGTTCCACAACCTTCCAGAATAGCGATGCCAGTTTGGGACCAAGTGGTTCAAACACATGAGCCTGTGGGAGGCGTACTATGTTCAGTCCACAGCAAGCACTTACCAAACTCAACTTCAGCTATGCTAATGATTCAGAAAACAGAGAATGAAGATGTCTCTCTTCACTCTCTAAAGGGAACCCTATGACAACAGCTGCTGTGGGCCTTCAAGGTGACAGACCAAGAACTTTCTGAGTCAGAGTATAATGACAGCAGGCTTTTCCTCCTCACATCAGCCTAGGCCCAGTAGCCATAACCCATATAGTGAGGACAGGAAATGGACAGGCATCTACACTGGGAGAGATCCATTAACTCTGGCATTACTAGCAGATGACAGAAGAGGCAACCCCGAGGATCTGTGCATGAGTGCATTGGGTCTACATGCTGTTTGTGTGTTCTGAAGAAGGTTGGCATGTCTGAGAAAGAGTGGTTCTTCCAGACTTGGTTGTAAACAGAAGTTCTGAGGTTCAAACTTCTAATGCACTCTGAGGACTTTGCAGACGGAGGGACACACAGGCTGGACCTGCCTATAGCAGGGGGATAGGATGAGTACCTGGGTGTAAGAGTCTATGAGCCACACCCATTCCTTAGCACTATGGGTAGCAGTGGCAGCTCCAGTGGAATCTTGTACTCTGTCACCTTCTATCTGAGACCTGATTTAAATTGAATTAGATTGAACTCTATGTTATCTGTTTTCGTGAATACAGAGATAATTAAATCACTTTGTCAACATTCTTAGAAGTAGAATCAATTGATATCCAATAGCAAAGCCACCAAAACAAACCAACACACCAAAGATCTGTGGTCTTGGGCCAGCTTTGTCCAGTCTGTGTCTGCAGCTGCTTCCTATGGTCATTCCTCGTTCCCTTCTTTTATCAGCTTGTACTGACCCATGTTCCCTTAGCCCAGAATTATGAACACAAATGCAGAATGCAGGCAGGTGACATTGATGCCTAAAGGAACTTGGGCAAGAAGCCAGGATTTGATGAACAGATTCTGAACTTTTTACTATGACAAACCTGCTCTTGTTTCTTAATCTAATGATGGGCTCACACTACTGTGTGACTTTACCTTAGGATGCAATGATGTATGAGTTTATTGGGGTTATTGATAGGAACATGGGTGATTCTAAAGCAGCTGCATCACCAAAAATCCTATTCCAGCATGAGTGATAACTCATGAAAGTTGCATCCCAGGAGCTCCCTGCCCATTATGCAGGCAGCTCTACTAGAGAAAGTCACCTCTCCTCAGTGCTTCTAAGGGTAGAGCTTAAAGGAGAGGTCTTGTAAATCTAATAGCTTTCTGAACTTCCTGGGACTTGTAAGTTGTATGATCTTCTTGAGTCTTATGAATCTCTCTCCTCTCTTCAGAGGTGAATGTCTATGGTCAGTTGGTCTCTTGCTTTGGGCAAGAGGTTGTACTTCATGGTGGAAAGTGTGTGTTGGCATGGGCGCTAACCTGATGGTACAGAAATTTAAAAAATAATAATAATAAAAGGAGAGGGGATAGAGGACTCAGGCCCCATCTTTTAAGTGCAACTTCTTTTAACAGATAAAAGACCTAAATACCTCTACCCAGAGCCCACCACTCCAGAGCTCCATCCCTTCCCACTTGTACCAACTGGAGACCAAGCCTTTAATCAACAAGGACATTTCAGCTATGAACTATGACCAGGCTCCACCACTGCACGAACTCTAGAACCTTCTATTCAAGTCCCCGTTGGACACTTCAGTTGGAATGCTACCCAGATGCTTCACATTCAATTGTCCCCATTAACTGCTCTCCTACAACCCCACATTCCTTGGACCTAGTTAGAGGGAAAGAATTCCAGTTTGAACCACTACCTCCCCAAGGTCTGCCAGTCTCTGTAGTTCTCAAAGCCAAAGTATTTGCTACTCTTCAGGAGCCATCAACTTGTTTTCCTCAAGGCAGGGGCTCTTTACTGTCCCACTGTCCTGAAACTCCTTAGATCAAGTGTGGTTTTTGTACCATGCTCTAATCTTAGTGGGCTGGGGATGGAGTGGAAGAAGGTTGTGTGGTGGGAGAGGTGGGGGTATGGTCATGACTGTCTTTATGCCTGTATACTTGTGATAATGCATGTAGCTTCCTGGATAGGTATCCATGTATTCTCAGGTACTTCAGGCTATACTCTTTCACAGTTGCGTGGGTGCCATGTACCATGTCCTATCATTGACACACAGGACCACTCCAGTTTCTTGCAATGTGAAAATCACATGGCCATGAGGGAAGCAGAAGATGCTGACACAAACATGCAAGTGTGTGGATGGGTGTTAGATGGTGGAAGGAGCTACATAGGAAGGTCAATAAGGTTCTCTGTAGATGTGCAGTACAGTTGAACAACACATGACAACGGGGAGCAATTAGTCAGCTGAGCATGTCCTGAAGGAGATCATGGAGCCATAAGAGCTCCCAGCAGAGGAAAAGGCAAGAGGCTTGTGCTGGCTGGCTTCTAGACTGTCACCATCACTGCAAGGAAGCTAGTATGGTCTGATGGGTGAAGTGTTGGGGACCTGTCACCAAGCACTGATGACACAGATGGCCATTGAAAGAGCCCAATTAAATGGCCTCTCTGGAGGAAGCAGGAGGGACCCTGTTCATTGACTGACTTCTGTGCAGATTTCCTTCAGCTGCTGGATGGGTAGGAAAATATAGAGAGAAATGGGCTATACAAGAGTCTCCTGGGGACCCAGGTCAGTGATGACTGTGCACTGTAGGTAGGAAGAAGTGGCGTGTTGGTGTCTTGTTAAGGTGGAGCAGGAGAGGTTGGATGATGATGGACAGCGAGGTTGGATGATGGTGGACAGAGAGGTTAGATGATGATGGACAGGGAGGTTGGATGATGATGGACAGAGAGTTTGGATGATGGTGGACAGAGAGGTTGGATGATGATGGACAGAGAGGTTGGATGATGGTGGACAGAGAGATTGGATGATGGTGGACAGAGAGGTTGGATGATGGTGGACAGAGAGGTTGGATGATGATGGACAGAGAGGATAGATGATGATGGACAGAGAGGTTGGATGATGATGAACAAGAGTTAGAGGTGTGATCGATGACCCCTAACAAGTTGGGAGAGATAGCTGCCACTGCCAAAATCAAGTCAGGAATTCTAGAGCATCTTAGAAGTGGAAGACTAAGGTTGGTGTGGTCTTCTTCTGCATGGCTCTCCTTACTTTCTTATTCTTTCCAGTATGCAGTGCTTTCTTATCGTCACCAGGTACCCCAGCTTTGGGAAGCAGTTTAAGTGCAGGCTGAAATCACCCCCTCCCACCAGTGTGGTTTGTGTAATAGAAATGGTAACTTGATGTGGGCATAGGATCAGCTTTGTTCAGAGCAAACCATCGCTGTCTATGGTCCCATTGCCCAGGTCCTTCTTAAGATTCTTTTCAAGTCCTCAGCTGCCTAGATGTATCTTGAATCTGATGATGTCTTCCCAGCTCTAGTTTTACCACCATGGTGTGAAAGTATGTCTTCTTTTTCCTTATTCTAATCTTAAAGGGTCCAACCAGGTCTGCTCTCGACTCCTTGCCATTCTCATCCTGGCAGACGCTGTAATCTGAAGCATAAATGAAATTGAAAAACTCCTGTCTAAATCCCAGGGTGTCTTTTCACTGGGGTGGAGGTAAGATGGGGTCCTTTACCAAAGTGTCTTGCTGGCTCAGATTCTCTCCCAGATTCTCTTCTTCTCATCTGTGCCCCTTCCCAAGGCTTTCCCTTATCAGCTCAAGCCTTGGGTTTCTCCTAGGTCTCTGTGTATGCAACCTCTTTATGTGCTAGAGTGGCTCATGGGCTTGTACCTCCCACCCCTACTTGTGGTTCCTCCCCTAGGTAGCTCATACACTCTCTGGCTTCATGGGTAAAACTGGAGAGGAGAAGATATCAGCAGATTCAAGATACATCCAGGCAGCCAAGGACTTGTAAAAGAGGTCATTGATTGAATGTGCCTGACCCCTTCCACTGAAACTGCCCACTTTTGCCCCTTGGTTACTCAAAACTCCATTGCAATCTTAACTCAATGCGACCCAGAAAGGTCTGTGTGTATATGGAGAACCTGGATTTAAGATAGTTTAGCTCTACATAGATCATGTCATTTTCTTGTCACCCTTTCAAGTCAACTATTTTGTTCATTAACTTGACTTTTCTGTCCCCACCCCCACAAACCCCACATGAAGTACATGCTGGATTCTATATCCTGAGAAACCTCCCAACTGAACAAAACAAATAATATTCTTTATGGGGACACTGCTGGGTGACATTTCAAAGCCCTGATTCATGAGCCTGGTCTGTGTGTGCACAGGACCCAGACATTGTCTCATTTAATCTTATCAGGCCTGAGTGATTGACTGTTGTGAAGACTTCCATCTGAAATGAAGACATTGGGGGACGGAGGGACCAGAAATAGCTAGAATTGGGTGTGGACTCATGCATTTGGGTTCCTGCTGCCTGCATCCTGCATCCCTCAAGGTCAGACAATGTGGAGGATATGGCTGGATGGAGGAACAGTGTGCCAGAAGGTAGTCACAGCCAGCCAAAGTAGTGAGAGCCCTATAGTCTGTAACTAACTCCATTTGGAAGCTGCTAACAAGGACCCTAGGAGGTTTGGTTGTTGTGATTTTTCTGTTTCTTTCAAACATATTTATTCTATTTTGAATTCCGTGTGTGTGTGTGTGTGTGTGTGTATGTGTGTGTGTGTGTGTGTGTATGTGTGTGTGTGTGTGTGTGTATGTGTGTGTAAGTATGTGTGTCTGTAGTACAGAAGCCTGAGGAGACTAGAACGGGACATCAGGTCTCCTGGAGTAACAGGTAATTGTGAACTGCCCAATGTGGACCCCTTGAAAGATCAGCAAGTGCTATTTAACCACTGAGTCATCATTCAGGCCCCTGGGTTTAGAATCACTTGGGAGACATACTTCTCGATATGTCTTTGAGGGTGTTTCCAGAGAGCTTGGGAAGAGAGGTCCCACCCTGAATGTAGGCAGCACCCTCCCATGGCTGGGGTCCAGAATTGAATAAAAAGGAGACAGTGAGCGGAGCACCAGTATTTATCTCTTTTCTGCTTCCTGACTTTGTCACAGCAATAAGAAAAGTGAATAATACAGTAACCGTCACAGGGAAATGTGTGGGAATGAGCAACTACTGAGAAGTGGACCTGGCTGCTACTATACCCAATCCCTTAGAAGACACTGACTCCCCTTCCTGTGAACCGTCTATTTGTGATCTGGCTGCGAGACTAACAAGGCGTCTAACATATAGAAACCTAGGAGCACTCATGTTTAGGTCTGTGGTCCAGAGTCTGTGCCTGAGAGTGTCCTAGGTACTGCTTTCTCAGACACCTAGGGTCAGTTAGCATTAGCTGCCTTGTCTGGTTAGTCTGGGCCTCTGTCTTCATTGGCAATAGACATAGAGGGGCCCAGCCCACTGTGGGAGGCACTATTCCCTAGGCAGATAATCCTGGGGTATAGAAAATTAGCTAAGCATGGGTGCATGAGCCAGTAAGCAGTGTTCTTTTACAGCAGTGGTTCTCAATACAGTTTCTCATGCTATGGTTACCCCCCAGTCATAAAATTATTTCGCTGCTCCTTCACAACTGAAATTTTGCTACGGTTATGAATTGTAATATAAATATCTGACTTGCAGAATCTCTGATTGTGGAATATCAGGACCCGTAGTAAGAGAATCACCACTCTATAGTCTATTGGAAGCTCCTGCTTAAGTTCCTGCCCTGACTTCCCTCAGTGATGATCGATGACTGGAAGACTAGTTCAAATAACCCCTTCCTCCCCAAGTTGCTCGATGTTGTGGTGGTTGTCACAGCAACAGGAAAGAAACTAGAACATCTGGAGATCTTGAAGACGTGATAAAAACAGATCCTCTGTACTCAAGACTGCTTCTCGTAATTATCCAGACACGGACAACACAAACAGGCCTCTATCCCAGGTTTCTCTGCAGCCTGTTTCCTTTGGCTGGGAGAAATACAAAGGTTCTCTCCCCTCTCACCTTTAATAGTTACATAGGAGTCTTCCAGACATATGTGATTCCTGGGTAGGAAATCTTATTTTTAAGAGAAATACCTTCTTTGTAGAGCTAAGCAGGTACCCCTAAGGCTTCTTTTCCTTGTTAGCTTGGCATCATGAAGGAGTTGAAAATGGTATCAGATACAGTGTGGGCTTAGCCAGCTAGCATTGCCTCTCTTGTATTCGATAAACACTTTCAGAGACAACAACTCGTGGGTTTGCTGAAGAGGTTCAAGCCTGTGATCCTAGCACTTGGGAGCCGGAGGCAGGAGGATTGTGTGTTTGAGCCATCCCTTGCCGGGGGCCACATTAGTGAGCTAGCTTCAATTTCATTAGTGAGCTAGCTTCAAGTTTTTCCAAAACAATGGTTTGTGGGCTTGGAAGATGGCTCCGTTGGTAAAACATGTGGCATATAAACGCAGAGCCCAAAGTGTAATCGCCAGAAGCCTTGTGAAAAAAAAAATTGTGCTGGCATGGATTTGTATTCCTACTGGCTGGGGCATAGAGATGTGCAGATCCCAGGGGCTGCCTGGCCAGGAAGGCTAGCCGAATGAGTGCGTTCCAAGGGAAAGCGAGGCACCGTGTTTCAGAAAATAAAGGGGAGAGTGATTGACAACCGAGGTTAATCCCCCTGATACACACACACTATTCTAAACTCACTTATGAGATCAAACTACTATACCCGATTCACAGATCAATAAATTAAGTCATCTTCTAGCACTGCTGCTGGAATCTTCTCTCATGTGCTTTGGCACATGGACTTGGCCCCGAACCTCTTCTTTGGCCACTGCCACAATTGCCACCAAGCAAACAGCTTAAAGAGTCACACATATCCGTCCCTCCCTCCCTCCCTCCCTCCCTTCCCCCTTCCCACCTCACTTTCATGTCAGAGGGTAACCTGGTCCCACTGAACTGAAGTCTGTAGGCTGGCTGCTTTTTCTTGGCAGACTCCAAGGCAAAGTGTCTCATCTTGCCTTCCTTGGCTCCCAGAAGTGTGGGAGCTGTTTGCCTCTGGGCTATATTCTGTAGGAGCATCCTCCTCCCCTCAGCTTCTGCCGTGTCTGCTCAGAAAGACTCCTGTAACCTCCCCTGAGCCTATTCTATGCTCAGGACTTCTCCCCATCTCAAGGCTACCTGCTAAGGTCCTTTAAGCATGGAAGTGGAAACACATGGTTTTCTGGGTCTTGTGTGTGTGTGTGTGTGTGTGTGTGTGTGTGTGTGTGGTGTGATGTGTGGTGTGTGGTGTGTTTTAAGACCAGATCTTATGTAGCTCAGGTTGTCTTTGATCTATGTAGCCAAGGATAGTTTTCAACTCCGGGCACACCTGTTTCTACCTCCCTAGTGTTGGGAATAAAAGTATACACAGTCATGCTCAGTTTATCTGGTGCTAAGGATTGTTGGTATGTCTTCTAGGCTCTGCCCCACAATTACCTGGCAGCAGCCAGGTGTGCCCGACTCACTATAAAAGGGGCTGCTTGCCCCCTCCCTCTCTTTTCTTCTTTTCTCTTCCCTCTCTGTCCCTTCTCTCCCCATTTTTCTTCCCCTCTCTCTCCATGTGCTCATGGCTGGCTCCTCCTCTTCCTCCTCTTCCTCCTCTTCCTCCTCTTCCTCCTCTTC
>JANHMN010000023.1:24230805-24259868 GCA_030674055.1 Rhabdomys pumilio
GTGTGTGTGTGTGTGTGCGTGAGTGAGTGTGTGTGTGAGAGAGAGTGTGTATGTGCAGATGTGTGCACAGTACCCACAGAGGGAGAATGATGGAAATAGATTGCCTTGAAATTGGAATTATAGGGGTTTTTGAGCTGCCACATTGGGTGCTGGGATGGATCTGAGGTCATCTGTAAGAGCAGTAAGTGCTGCTAACCACTGAGCCATCTCTCCAGCCCCATACTTACTTTCTCTGTTTTGTGTGGCTGTCTGCTGTTCTTTATACATGGTCATCCCTGAGAGATGGGGGTCCTGAGAAATTTAAGTTGCTGTATTCAATACAAGACTAACTCTGAGCTTAAAGAAACCTGTATCTGTATCACTTCCGAGTCCCAGTCTTGTCTTTCATGGATGGAGGTTGACTGAACTGGTGGGACCAGGAATAACAGGTAGTGTTAGCCAGGGCCACAGGTCCTGACAGACACCACTTAAGGGAGGAACCATTTATTTCAGCTCATGGTTTCAGTGGGGAAGGTATGAAGAGTGGCTCAGCTAATGGTGGTTGGAGTGTGTGGCCTAGACTCTTCACCCAATAGCTAATCAGGAAGCAGAGAGCACGACCTGGAGGAAGGAATGACTCTTAAAGCTTGGTCTCTAGTAGCCCTGACTTCTAATGGTGTACAACTTATCAAACTGTTGTTGGGCATTTCACATGCAAACCTTAACCACACAGATGTCTTTTTCTTTATCACAGGCGTATTCAACTAGCAAAGAGTGAATTTGAGTGAACTTGATTTTGATTAAATTTATAGAGTCGCTGGGTTGATAAAGTATTGTGTTATTTGTAGCAATTAATACTCAGCCTAGCAGTTCTGTGACACCCTGCAGCTAGCTGAACAATGAGGGGGGGGGTACAAAATAGCTGTTGAAAAGATTAGGGGGGAATGGGGTTAAAGATGGTTAGAAAATGAACTTCACCGAGGAGACAGAGCTTGACCTGAGAGTTAAGGGGTGAATAGCGTACTGGTGGGCGGGGACAAGGAGCCGGAAGCTCCAAGAGAGAGGGTGGGATGCCAGAGACAATAGAGAAGATAGCCTTGTGGTCTCTGTAAACACGCTGGCATTGTTGATTTTTGCTACAGGAACAGTTTGAATAGAAAGGACAAGATAGCTCATTAAGGCCAATTAAGTATCTCAATTGTTTCCCTCTGCACGAGGAACTGGCCCTGGGTCTCGCCCTCCTGGACAGCCTTGTCCTTCCTCTCTCACAATCGGATGTGAGCAAAGCGGGTCTCGGGTCAAACTGCTTATAAGTTATTCTGCAGAGTCTCGGCTAGATTGATGTCTGTGATTGGGAATGGAGGCAAAGCTGCCGCGTTGTTTTACTCTTGAGTCCTCAAAACAAATCAAACTATTTATTTAGTGTACGTGTGTGTGTGTGTGTGTGTGTGTGTGTGTGTGTGTGTGCACGTGCTATAGCATGAATATGAAGCTCGGGGAGAGAAGCCTTTTGGGCTCACTTCTTTCTTTTCATCACGTGAGTCCTGGGGATTGAACTCAGGTCTTTGGGCTTGGCAGCAAGCATCCATTTACCCTCTGAGCCATCTTGCAGGCCCACCTTCTGGTGCCTTGCAGTGGAAGGGAGATAAATCTGTAAAATAGAGTGCTGAGGAAAGATGAGGAGGGGCTCAATGAGAAGCGGGTCCCTCCACATCTGCTCAGTCAGCAAACCCTCCTGTCCACCTGAGATATGGACACTGTTTATATATAAGTACCGTTATCTCTTGTACCTTCTACTACTCTGTCCCGCCTTGGCTGACTTATTCTGCCAGCTTCTTGGCTTCCCTTCACTTTTTACCTTCCATCCCTTAAACCAAGTGGTTGTCCTAAAAATTTGTCAGAGTCTCTTTACTATAGGTATTCAATGTTTAATAAACAGACGCAAGCCTAGCAAAGTGCCTGACGCTGCTAACCGCGGGTATGAGGCTCATGAATCTGTGATCATGGCAGGCCTTATGGGGCAGCCTGTTCCCTTTCCAGTGGCTTGTGAGGCTACAAGATGGTCCTACCAGAGATTGGATGCCTTTGTGATATCTCTTTGGGAGCCAAGCAGAGTTATATCTGCTGTATTCTGGCTCACATTCTGGAGAGAGGCGCTAGGCTCTGCCTCTGGGTGGCCATGTTTTAACATCACCACAGACTTACACTCAAAAATCCCTCGAGGTTTAGAATCTCAAAATATCCGGGTTTCTCACAAGGCCCACAGTACCTCCCAAGGCCAAGTTCTTCCTGCCACACGGTTCCTGTGGTTCTTCTCACACACCCAGCAGGGCTTCCAGAGCTCAGTGGTTTTACCTGGAGGCTCATTCCTCCTCCTCAATGCCTGCCTTTCCCCAGAGACCATGCCTTTCTGTTATCTTAACCCTTGAGAGATCATGCCTTTGCCTTCTTTGTCGCCTGACTGTCCCCAGTGCACAGAAGGTGCAGAGAGGCCTTCTCTCATGCATCTGGGACATTGCAGTTTCTGCAGAGCACACGCCTTCACTCAGTGTGTTTCAAGTGATGAGAAAGAAGCCAAAGACAGAAAGGAGAAAGGGGGGAAGGGAGGAAAGGGCAGGATGGAGAAAAGAGAAGGAGAAAGGTAAACTGGGCTGCTCTGCTTAGCTCTGAGAAACACACCTTTTTCCTTTCCTGTGACCTCAGTCCCTGCAGCTCATGTTACCCTCAAACTGTATAAAGGGAGTCAATGACTGAACTGGTCCTCTGGTCTCTGTCTCTTAGCGCTGGGATTATAGGCTTGATGTATGGGGTGCTAAGGATTGCCTTCTACCAACTGAGTTGCATCCCTGCCCCTACTAGCTCTGTGTGATGCTACCCTAAAATCCCAAGCTCTCAGCTCCTGGCCACTTCTTCAGTTTGCCCATTTTACTGCAACCGTGTTGCTGCCACCGGCTGTCAGGCTTTGGAGTCTTTGCCGGAGAAAGTGTCTGATTGTTCCAGAAGAAAACATCTCCAAGTGACACTGAGTGGACTGCCCATTAATTATAATTTCTCATATTAAAGAGTAAAAATATGTTCTTGCTCAGAAACGGGGTTTGTTGGCATCTGGAAAGAGAAAGAGTTATCTGCGAGTTTCTGACACGGATGCTGCTTTAAATAAAACAGCTCGTTTTATTTCTGTCCTGGTTTCGAGGGAGCTTTCTGGGCCGGTGGATACATTCTCCTGCTTGTCCATTACGCTACAACAGAGTAGAACAGAACAGGGTTCTTCGAGTGGGGGGGGAGGGATATAGGAGAGACGCTGGAACAATGGTTCTCAACCTGTGGGTCGCGACCCCCTGGGGTTTACACATCAGATCTGCTGCGTGCCAGGTATTTGCATTACGCTTCACCACGGTAGCAAAATTATAGTTATGAAGTAGCAGCCAAATACTTTTATGGTTGGGGGTCACCACACCATGAGGCACTGAATGGAAGGGTCCCGGCATTAGGAAGGTTGAGAACCACTGATCTAAGGAGACTCTCCCTTCTCCCTCCACCCAGCACCTTCAAGGTCCCAAGCTTTTGGAGGCTTTCAATTTATCTTTTATATTTGTGTATGTGTTCATGTTTCCTCTACATGTGCACCCTGACACACACACACACACACAGACCGGAGGGCATTGTTAGGAAGTCTTCTTCAGTTGTTCTCCGTGTTACAGGGTATTTGATCACACTGTGAACCCCAAGGTCCTATTGTTTACTGAGGAAGAAAAACAAAAAAAAACAAAACAAAACAAAACAAAACAAAACCCCTTGTTGTTGTGTGGCACAGCCCTAGCACACATCTGTTATCCGAGAGCTAAATAAAGTCACCTCTAGGTCAAGAGGTGGAGCATGTAACCTGCCCACTAATATAAGTAAACAGAAAGAGGGGGTCTTTGAGTTGAAGGGTATTTAAGGTGTGGAGAAGAAGCCTTTTCCTTCTGGGACATTGATGGATGATGGAGTGGGAAGGTCAGCTTTCTCTGTCCCTCTGAACTTGCAGGTTTTTACCCCAGCCTCTGGCTCCCAAGTCCTTGGTAAAATCGAACAGCTGAAGTTTTTGTTTTAAAAAATCAAAAATTTTGATTTGATTTGTTTTGTTTTAAAGAGAGGGTCTTCAGGTGAGTCAACAAATGTATTGGGCTCCATTCACTTGTGCATAATTTGTTGGCCACAGGTTGGAAGTACCTGCCTGAGGCCAAGCCCTGTGACAAACTATCCAGGGGTGTGGCTGTCACTCCTCTTGCCTAGTGGGACTGTAAGTCAAGGAGCAGATCCTAGGAGAAACCAATGCTGGCATCCATGTTACTGTGCAAATATATGTGTGCGTATGTGCCTGTGTGCATGCATATGTGTGTGTGTGTGTGCGCATGTGTGCATTCATGTATGTGTGTGTGCAAATATATGTGTGTATGTGCCTGTGTGCATGCATACATGTGTGTGCATGTGTGCATGCATCTGTGTGTGTGCGTGCATGTATGTGTGTGCATGCGTGTATGTGTGTGCATGCATGTATGTGTGTGTGCATGCATGTGTGTGTGTGTGTGTGTGTGTGTGTGTGTGTGTGTGTAAAACACAGTGTCTACTAGGCTCTAAAACATCCGTTCCCTGTGCTCATTTGCCAGTAGGGCTTCCCTAGACAATCCTGAGTCCCTGTTCTCAGATGAAATTGATCCTAACAGATAAGCAGAATACAACCAGTCTCAGTGAACATCAGCTCATTGTGCCCTGCTCAAAAGCCCTCCTTGGCAGACCCCATCGCTAGAACACCTCCTGTTGTTGGGAATCCCTCCACTTTCTGTGCAGAGTCCTTATCAAGCCCGGACCCTTCTGAACGCCAGAGAAAGGCTTCCCTGTCAAGGCCACCGTCACCTTCATTGTAGAGTCAGTTCAAAAGTTCAAGACCTCAGCTCCTCCTGTGGGCAGAGCTGTCCTGGGTGTGGATCACGACAGGGGACATGAAAGCAACAGCTGGAGCCTCTCTCAGGCTTCTGAGGCCCCATGAGTATCAGTGAGGTCCAATGATCAACTTTTGTTCTCAAACCCCTACCCCTACGTAGACATCCACACTTCAGTTATCTCACCAGCAGCCAGCAGCTCTTTACCCAACTGCCAGCATCCAGCTCTGGTGCCATGTCTTCTGGGCTGCCTTCCACTTCTGTTGGTTCCACCACACAGCACCATGGCGTGGCCCGCAGGGGATGCTACCTCCCTGTCCGCTGCCATGGTTCTTCCCTATCTCTGAAATTATGGCCATCTGTCAGCATCTAGAGCAGAGATTCTCAACCTCCGGGGGTTATGACTCCCACGGGAGTTGTGTATCAGCTATCTTGCCTATCACATATTTACATTACAATTCCTAACAGCAGCAACACTACAACTATGAAGTCACAACAAAAAATTTTATGATGGGGGGGGGGGTGTCACCACCACACAAGGAACTGTATTAAAGGGTCACAGCATCAGAAAATTGTGGAGAACCACTGCTCTAAAACATGACAGGATCTATAGCTCAAATTCTATGTCGTCAGGATGTATACTGTGATACCAGAGTGGTGGACCACCCACTGTATGTTTGGTAGACAGGGTCCAAGCCACATTTGGACCATCTCAACATCAGGAAAGGTATCTTTTGTACCTTAACATCCACCAAATCATGGATACGCTGTCTTTGATGGACAGAATGTCTTTGATGGACAGGCTATTTTCAATGAATGTAATATCTTTGATAGACAGGCTATCTTTATAGGATGAGATGTCTTTGATGGACAGGATGTCTTTGGACAAAAACCTGTCTTTGATGGACAGGTATATTTGATAGACAAGTTGTCTTTGACAGTAGTTCATCCCGATAAACTTTTTAACTTTTAAAGATATTTCTAAGTCATCGGGCATAAGAGATTGTATCTATTTCACCAATACCTGTAGAAAATATCCCAGCCAAGTAATGCCACACGGGTTCTAGAACCTTCGATGTGACCTGCCAGCATGCTGTAATTAACCAGGATTCTGACTTAATCTCTCTCTAGTCCTTTCCCTAGCAGTTTTATTAGGAACACACCTTTTTTCCCCCTCTGATATCAGAACACAGTTTTTCAATATCTTATTTCAATTAAGGATACTGTTGTTATTTGCTGGGCACAGGGTACATCCTCTCTCCACCTTCTCTTGGATGGTGTACTTCATACCTATAGGAATTCATCCCTGAGAGACATCTGTGGCACCATGCCTTCTCCTAGAATGTACCGTAGACATTTTCCTCATTGGCCAACTTGAAACTTCTTTTTCCTCCCTTTCAGTTAGATAAGGTACCAGATGACTGGTTATAAAAAATTTGAATACTAAAGAGCAGCCATTAAATAGCGTGACAAAAGCAGTCAGGAAAGCTTAGTTTAAGATTCTGGGTCATTGGAGAACTGGGTATTTCCCTTGGCAGAGTGAAATAAACTCTTCACAGACAGGTGTAACATTGAAGTCTCTTGAAATGAAGGTTGCCACGTTAAACAAAATCTCTACCGGAAAGGGGACCTCTGAAGTGAGTGCTTTCCGTCACAGTAAGCAATTTACTTCACATTTTCGAGTGACTCTGGTGTTGATAGATTTCAGCACGTAAAGAGTGCTCCATATGGGATTTTTTTTTTTTTTTTTTTTGTAGTTCTTGAGGTTCGTGCTGGGATCCCTGTGTGAGTGCCTGATGCAAAACTACACAGCGTGCGTGCGTGGGTGCATGCGCGGGTACGTGCAACCAAGATACACGCGTGCGTGCGTGGGTGCATGTATGCATACATGGGTGAGTGCCTGCATTGGTGAGTGTTTACGAGCATACATACATGGGTGGGTGTGTGCACGCGCGTGCGTGTTAGAGCCTTTTAGAAGGGACCCGCAGAAAGGCTGATCCCTTCTGTCTCTGAGTACTTTAATCGCCGTACTCCCTGGTTTTTACCGTATTTACATCACGGAGTTTGTTTTCCTATTGGAAGAGACACATTAATTTTTTTCCTTTCACTTCCGTAGAGTGGATTTTGTTTTCTCCTTTATTTTCAGGTTTTGTCCAGAGGGCACAGGCAGCTTTGGGTGGATTCTCGTTAGAATGCTTAGGCTGCCATGCCTGGAAATATTAATGTTGACTATATGCTGGTTAGTCATCCTTACAGGAGTAACTCGCATAATCTTCCCAGTTGATTATGTGAAACCCATAACTCTGAAGCCCATAACTCTGAAGCATCTTTGAGACTCATGTTACAGATGAAGAGACTGGAGGACAAGTGTAGTTGAGGCATGTGTCCAAAGCCATCCCTTAGTGAGAAGAAAAGTCAGCACCTGGGTATGCCAGGTGATGATATTCTGACCCGACAACTGGGGAAGGAGACATGAGCAGCAAAGCACTCTGGGAATACTTGATGATGTAACAGTCAGACGCGTGCAAACACACAATAGATAACCCTCTTCCCTTTCTCCCTCATTGTCCCCATATGACACATTTAGAAATAAACAGATGTCCAAGGAGCGCCAAAATGCAAATGGTTAAGCAGCATCTGAAAGGGTGAGACCCAGAGTCGGGGATGTGGTTAGGTCTGCAGAGAGAGCTCGCCACACATGCACAGATCTCTGGGTTCCACTCTCAGCACCATATGCAACAGGTGTGGGGATGCATACCCAGCAGGAGGTAGGGGGAGGCAGGAAAATAAGAAATTTAGAGCTATTGGATACTCAGGGTTTCTAAGACGCCTGGGCTTCAGGAGACTGGGGGGGGAGGGGTAGGGAGAGAGAGAGAGAGAGAGAGAGAGAGAGAGAGAGAGAGAGAGGGAGAGGCTAAAAAAGGACTATAAGCCTTATAATGTTCTTGCCTTAAACGGGAAGAAGCCCTCATGGTCATGAGACACCCAGCATTTATGTTAAACCACACACCCAGAACCCAGAGGCCCCTCCCTTTTCATTCCCCTTAGTCAAGGTCTGGGTGTAGCCCACAGTGTGGTGAGGAAGGGTTTGGGACTGGTGATGGATACAGTCCATTTTCTCTGTTCCTTGTATTTAGTGATGGGCCCAGACCAGCGTTGCCTCCTTGATCCACGGTATTATAAGAGACAAGCCACTATGTACAGACCCGGGTCCTCATAGGAGTTGGGATGCACCCAGGCCTCTAGGGCCATGTAGTATGAACTGCTTGCCCTGATAAATGAGCTGTTTGGCTGTGGGAGAGGCAAGCTCAGGATGGAAGCCTCAGATCCCTCTGGGCTCTTAAGTTTTTGTGGTATAATAAATTCCTTGCCTCGTGTAAGTTTCTTACATTTGGATTTTCTGACAGTTTTTTTTTTTTTTTTTTTTAACAGACAGGCAATCACTTCTCAGCCTTTTGGGTGAGATCAAGTGCAGAACTGAAAAGGCAGTATGTCTAGAATGCTCTCTGGGGAGGCCTCTCGTTCATGAGCAGACTTTTACATTGAAACATAAAGCCTGCACATGTGAAATAGGAGAGAGATACATGTCATCTATCAGGAGGTACAGAGTGATGGCTCTCACGTGCAGGAGGAGCTAGGCATCTGCTGCTCTTTTAAAGCTGAATATTCTTTCTTATCTTTTCAGAGGGAAAGCCTTCTGGGTGATGGCTTTCTTCCCTCTCAGGGCTGCCATGTCTGTGAACGGCACAATTGTTCTTTACAGGGCTTAGGATGGGTCAGTATTCCATTTGGTGGTTTACAGTAGCTGCTGGGGGGCCACAGTGGCCTCGAAAGCAGGATAACTCTGACACAAGGATGTCTGCCATGTTTGCTGAGCTTTGAGAAAATAGCTTGTACTTGTCATGCTTGCTGGCTCCTTTCCCACCTCAAGATGCATTGTACATTAGTTACTCATCTGATCAGTGTGGCCAGACAGCTTCCGAAGAGCAGCTTCAGGGAAGGAGAGGTCATTTTGTCTCAAGTTCTAAGGATGTAGTTCATCATGGCGGAAAGGCAGGAGTGGTTAATGTCCATGACATCAGAGCGTGAGCCAGCTTGCTCACATCTGGAGGGATCAAGACTCATCAATGGGACAGAAATCAGAGTCAGGCTGTGAACCTTGCAGCTCCACTTGTGATGATACAATTACTCTAACTAGTCCCAATTTTCGAATGATCCCCCAAACAGTAACTCCATCAGTACCACCAGCTGTAGACCACACGCTCAAATGCATAGGTGAGCATTGGTGGGTGTCTCACACTTAAACCATCATGCTAAAGTGCCCATACTAAGTCTTTGCAAGTTTGTGCCACTGCTAACTTTCTGTCGGGTTTGTGAGTAGTCACCACATACCCAGTAGTTCAACACATCTGTTTGCACTCCATGTATCTCTTCCTCCAAAGTCTGCTGCAAAGACCTTGCATGATTGAACCCCTCTGCCATGTAATCTAGATAAATCCTCCTGTATTCAGCCCCTAATCACATTCCAGGAACTCTGTGGTCACAAAAGATAATAGATTTATAGATTAAGAAACTAAGTCATGGGTGTATGGGGTGGGAGGCAGGGCTTTATTCCCTGTGGCATGCTACTCTTGGGCAATCGGCCGGCCAGTTGTACTTAGGATTCCCTCTGGTGTTGTTTCACAATTCTGAGTTAAGTATGCATTGCTGTTCAGGGATGGCTTGTAGAGACATCTGGTTGAATGTAGCTGGTATCCCCATACTAATTGCTACTCTCCAGATATCTGGGGAAAAAAAATGTCCACACTTGCTTCGGTGTTGGGGCCCTGTATTAGTTACTTTTCTGTGGCTATACTAAAACACCATGACCGAGACAATTTATAGAGTTTATTCAGGCTTACGATTCTAGAGAGATAAGAGTCTGTCATAGTGGGGACTTTGCAGCAAGGGGTGGGCATGTCAGACTGAACAGGAAGCAGGGAGCTCACATCCTTCTCGGTGACCATTAGGTAGAGGGAGTGAACTGGGTGGTAATGGTTCCAGTCTTTAAACTCTCAAAGCCTGGTACTTCTTCCTGCAAGAACACACCTCCTTAATCTCCTCAAATAGTGCCATCAAATGGAGACCAAGTATTCAAATATATGAACCTATGGAAGACATCTCATTCAAACCATCACAGGCCCTGTGTGCACCAAAACTGATGGTCTCCATGTAGACTAATCCCATATGCCCTTGAATGTCCCTGCCCTGCAGGGCACCGGCTGTTTTCTTAGCCATTATTGCTTTTGGTCTGGCTGAGTTTTATCATTTCAAAACTGTGCCCGATGCTTTAGAGTTTACATTTGAAGCAGCAGGAATGGAGAGGCGGCTCTTAGCATCATCTGTCAAGCTGCATCTGTCTGGGTCTGCTTGCTAAACTCCCATAGATGGGACAAGGAAGCCACAGGACAGTGTATGTGCTAGTTTACTGGCACAAAAGTGTCACTGTGATAAAAATACTCTGACAAGGGCACCTTAAGAGGGAAAGCATTTGTTTGCCTTGGGATCCTGGTCACAGCCCTTCACTGTGAGGGAGTCAAAATGGGCAGGAACTTGGAAGCCAGAGTGATGTATATATGTGTGGAGGTGTCCACTTTCTCCTTTCCCGTACATTCTAGAGCGGTGGTTCTCAATCTTCCTACTTCTGTGACCCTTTGTGATGCCCCCACCCATAAAATTATTTTGTTGCTATTTCATAATTGTAATTTTGCTACTATTATGAATCATGATGTAAGGGTCTGATATGCAGGCTATCTGATGTATGACTCCCCCATGAAAAGACCATTCATCCCTCAAAGGGTTCTAGACCCGCAGGTTGAGTACTGTTGATCTAGGGAATGGTGCCACCCACTTTTGCCTGAGTCCTACATCAGTTAATACACTGAAGACACCAGACCGCAGGCCAACTTGATCTAAATGATCCCTCGTTCAGACTGTCTTTCGGGTGATTCTAGACTATATCAAGTTGACAGAACACACCATTGCAGCCCAGGTCAAAAAAATGTGAGATTTGACTGGTGACCACTCTCATTCTGGGAGTGTGGTCTCCTTCAGAGACCCTCTGGTGTTTATTTGGAGTCTGGCCTCATACCTTGTTGAATGACATGATGCTTATCCTCCCCTCCCCCAACCCCTGCCTCCCCTCCTCTTGTCCTCCATCTTTTCTCCTCTGTCTCTATAACTCAGCCTCTCTTTTTTGACTCCTCTCCCATCACATGCATGTCCCTAAGTGGAGTTGGAGGTGAGAGACAGACATAGATAGGATGCAGATGCAACCATAAGAAACACAGAAATACTTATAACCTGGCATCCTCACAGGTCTATATCCACAGAAACTCCAGTATCTTTCTTCTTTGCTGCTAAAGTTAATTGTTATAAGAGAACAGAATACAGTTCACATATATAGACACAGAGCAGACAGACATGGGTCATACCACATAGGCATCAGGATCTTTGCAAAGGACAGGCCAGACAGGCAGGACTTTCTATGGAGGAGAGATGTTGTTGAATTGTATAGGTGAAAGTTTAGGGTGGAGAGGAATCCTTCCCCTGTATGATGGAACAGTTTCATGTGTCTGCAAATGAGGCTACTTTTCTAGTAATATCTGTCACGTTTCAAAGCCTAACACACTTCCCTTCACTTTAGAACTGGAAAAACCGGGGCCAAGAGATACAGTGCACACCTGCAGTCCCAGTATTCAAGAGGCTGAGGCAGAAGACTAGAGAGTGCAGGCCAGTCTGGGGCTATTGCAGAGATACACCATCTCGAAAGATAATAACACATTGGAAAAAGCTGGAAACCTTACCTGGTCTTTGGAAAAGGATCCTTTGTTGTGTTCCTGATAAGAAACATCCTTCTGCATATGACTACCCTCCCCCTGCATCCCGACCCCTTCCCCTTTTCCTCTCCTGCTCTCTCTATTCTTTATTCTTTTAGAAAATATGGTATATGGGTTATATCACTCAAAATGATTTTGCCTCAGCAAACAGAGAAGAGAGTTGTTCGTGTTTATTTTTTTAAGCTGCTCAATCCCTGAACAAATTAAACATTAATATAAACAATTTAAATACTGATGAGATGTGACAGTCTGATAGTTTTAATATAAAGCCACTTAATGACATTATTTTTTTTTTTCTGTATGCTGAGCGGTTTCAGGGGAGTGCTGGGTGGGAGGCCACTTCCTTCATGGCTCTGAGACCAACAGGCTTAACTTTTGTTTGGTGTCTTCTGCCCAGTCTGGGTCCCCTGGCCTTACTGGTAACTCTGCAGCAAGGTGCCTACCTGTGGCCTTGGGGCCACTAACCTCTGATGGCCTCTGAGTATTTTTCTCAAACACCCTCTATTTTCCCATTTCCTTCTCTCTTCTTGATAGAAGTTTCTTTCCCAGGTGAGAGGGAGCTAGGCCAAAGGTGTAGCTTCTACAAACAAAACAACAAAACAAAACAAAACAAAACAAAACAAACAGAAACCAACCAACCAAGCAAACCCAGAGCGCTCATTTCAACGGGAATAGAGAAAGTTTGTTCTGGAATCAATTATGAGTGATCATAGCCTGGAGGACAGATTCAGATCTGTGCTTGTTAGTTTTTTATGACAATACAAGGTAGAGTCAGCTTGGAAGAGGGAATCTTAATTGAGGAATTACCTCCATCAGATTGGCCTGTGCATAAGTGTGTGGGTACTATATTTTGGACCAAGCCCACTATGGGTGGTGTCCTAAATAGGTAGTCCTGAATTATATAAGAAAGCAGGCTGAGCAAGCCATGGGGAACAAGCCTGTAAGCAGTGTCCAGGTTCCTGCCCTGAGTTTCCTCTATGACATATTGGAACTAGAAACTAACCCTTATAAAAACCCTCATCCCTATTTGATTTTGGTTAGTGTTTTATCACATATAATATGGTGGTGTACTCCTTTAATCCCAGGTATTTGGAGGCAGAGGTAGGTGGATCTTTGTGAGCTTGAGGCCAGCCTGGTCTACACAGCAAGTTCCAGGACAGCTATATAGACAAATACTGTCCTGGAAAGCAAAAAGAAAAGCATACAAAATTCAGACTAAGACAAGGTTTCCCCCCCCCACCCCCCAATTCTACATCTCAAAGGCAATTGTTACATGAAGCTTTTAAAGTAATAGAGCAAAGGAAGTAATGAATCAAAATATTTTTCAAGTTTATCTGGGAAACCTAGCGTAGGTGGGGAAATCTCTGCTGTAAATATCCATCATATCTGAGGGCATTCTTAGTTCTGGAGTTGGGAGAAGGTAAGGGCGTACTTGTAGATTGCCAAAGGACTGACCTGGTAGTCATAAAGATGCCATGTCACACATACAGGTTGGCAATAAATGGCATTGGGGATGCTAACATGGCTCAGAATCATTTGCCTCCTTACCTCTATAACTGACATTCTAGTCAGGCTTGTGGGACATTTAAAACAGCTAGAGATTGTTTTTTTTCCTGGGAGCCTCAGTCAGAAAGTTTCCATGTCCATGGCACGGAACTCCAAATTCACTTCCTGCAGTGGTCTGGGACTCTGTGTGGTTGGTTATGTAGACTTCTCATCGGAGCTTTGGACTGGCACTGCACAGAACATTCTGGAAACATTTTATTTTTTGAGGACAGGGTCTGAGATGACATAATCAGGCAAGCAGAAGGGGACATGCAAGCTATTTTGTGTGTGTCGTTGAGTCATCTTTTCCCTGAAACAGGCGACTCTCTGTGAATCCTTTGAGCTCTGCTTGGAGATCCTTGCATCTGACTCTTGGTAGCTTCCTTCCCTGTGATTCAGAAATGATCTGTAGGTCAAAAGGATGGTGTTGTGTGCTTGCTATGATTAGTGACTAGCCTCTTGGGGACAGGGTACCCAAACTCACTTTTCTAGCAAGTGACTGACCTACGCGGTCAATTGGTTTACACTTGGCATGATTGTTTTGTTTCATTTCATTTCTGTTTTTACATGCTCGGCATGTTGCCTACTTTTGAGCTATGACTCCAGCTCCACGTGATGATTTGAGCTATTGTCCCTTGAGTGTCCCTTGTATGCATATGGTCACCAACTGCATTAGAGTGGAGCTCTTGCTATGAAACCCAAGTTCTGTTCCCCAAGTGGGGTGGTGAGAGGTAGCAATGAGAACACACAGTATCTATTTCCTCAGGTTTCACATGAGGATAGGATGCTCTGTATGGGGCTGGGATCTATTAAAGTTTCCGTGGACTTACTTAGAATCTGTACCTGGAAGGGAACACTTGGTGATTGGAAGAGCTGGTGACGGTATAGGAACAGTAGGTTTTCAAAACACAGTAAAGGGCTGGGGAGATAGTGAGGTAGGTAAGGAACTTGCCTCACAGTAGGTAAGCATGAGGGAATGCACTCAGATCCTCTGAAACCATGAAAATTGGAGGCAGTAGCACATATTTTAAATCTCAGTGAATCTGTGGTAAGGGTAGGAAGGAGGTTGAGACAGGAGATTCACCAAAAGCTTGGCCGATTCTTTCCCAACTCAACCTGTTCTAGGCTCTTCATGGTGCTTCCTGCTGCATGGTAACATCCTGTAAGCATTCATTTTCTAACCTGCTCTTCAGTCCTGCTTCCCTGAGAGCCGCACCCTCCTGGGGCTAAATAGACCTGACTCCCTGGAGGTCCTCAATCCACAGCACAGTGTGACTCTGATACTTGTAAAAAGGGGGGCCTTTTTACAGAATTAAGACAGAAATGTACTTTGTCTTGACTTTAGTATCCGGATACACATATCTTAGCAAGTTACTGGTGATGCTGGGATGCTCTGTGTGCTGAACTGTACATGGGCAAGTGATCTGTTCTGCATGAGTTGCCTTCCTCATGGCATATGTTGAGAGGCTTAAGTAAAGCACTGGATTCTTAAGTCATTCAAGCTATGGTCATGTCTGAGAAGTGAAGATCAACTTCCTTCAATAATATCAAAACCACGGACCCAGTGGCTCAGGTGAGTGTGTGCAATAATGGGCCACGCCCCATCTGTAAGGCTCCTAATTAGAGCCAAGGTGACATGGGGAAGATACTGAGTCTTTTCACACCTTGTGCTCTGGGGATTCCAAAGAGCCTGTGACTTACTGGGCTGACGTTTTCTCAGTTTAGGAATGCTGCCCCAAAAGTATTTACCACCTCTGCATTGGCACAGCAGTCTATGGTGATTCAGGCAGCTGGTAGAGTATCAAGAAGTTCCATCCTCCAGTCTTAGTCTAATGTCCAGGGGCAACCAATCTTTTACTTATGTAAGCTACATCTAGGGGTGTCCAACCCATGGCCCTTGGGTGGGTGGGGTATGTTTATTCTGCATGCATTGTAACATGATGCCATGTGTGTGTGTGTGTGTGTGTGTGTGTGTGTGTGTGTGTATGCATGTGTGAATGTGTTGTATGGTATGTATAAATGTATATGTGCATATAATGTGATATGTAGTTTGCGTGCATTTGTGTATATAGCATGGTGTATGCAGTGTGTGTACATATGATGTGTGCAGTTTGTGTGTGTTTGTATGTGTAGTATGTAGTTTCTGTGTGTCTGCATGTAGTGTGTTGTGTATATGTGTATGTGGCATGTAGTTTGTGCTATGCATTATGGAGTGTTTGTGCTATGACATGTGTGCTATACGTGTTTATGTGTGGTGTGTGTGTTTTGTATGTGCTTCTGTGTATGTGCTCATGTGGTTGGGTGTTCTCTGGTTTTGTGCTCTTTGGGTAGAACACTATTTCAAATGCAAAGGCCATGAGAATAGAGCAGCTGCTGAAACCCCACAGTGGCTTATTGAGGGTCAAGTTGCTTAGAGCTCAGTTGATGTAAAAGGCAGTCGGAATCTGTGCATAAGATGGGGAACAGGGTGAGCAAGCTAGCAGTTCCTCCATGGTTTCTGTATCGGCTCCTACCTTTGCTTCCTTCAGTGATGGATTGTGACAAGGACAAACCTCAGGGGGAAAAAAACCCTGGTGATTGGGCTTCCTGAGGAGATGACCTTTAACCTCTGACTTTGTAGATGGCAAGGTCATTGGATCCCGGAGTGAGTCACCTTCCCCCCCTTTCCAAAAGGGATGGATTCTATAAGCCCCCAGATCTGAAGCCACCCCAGTTTCTTCTATAATACAGAGGTGATTGAGTTACCAATAGAGCCTTCGGGTGGTTCAGGCCTTTCCTCTGACAAAGGCTAGACAGTTCTGCCTCGTTTGACTGTTGGCTAGCACAAGACAAGCTACTTAGAACCAAAATTACCAGGTGCCCTATATTACACTTCATCTTAGGAGACAGAAAAAGAAAATTTTCTGTATTGTATTTGTTTTCTCAGCATGTCCCATGTGGGTATTTGTACTTACTAGAAACCAAACTAGAACTAGGTGCCTGGATATGTCAAGAAACCTGTGCTGATCTCTGCCAGGGATGTATGGATCCTGGTGGCTTCTTAGGAATTTGCACTGTACATGACCTGGGTTATACCTCCTGGTTGGCCCCTGTTGGTCTTTTACCTACAATCATTTTCCCTAAGTGGTTCTTTTTGGACCAGGGAGAGTCAAATAGAACAGAGTTCTATATTCTGTTGACCATCTTCCTTGCTTCTTAAATGTATTGCTGAAGGAAACAGTTTTCTCTCAAATGTGTGAAGATTAGTATAAAATGTCTGTGAGTCCACTGGCGAGCAGGTCACGTTCCATTCCATCAGATAAGAAATCATAGCCATGATGCTCAAACGCAAGCCAATTATTTTTCCTAACGGGCCACTCTTTTGCTTCTCCTGCACTCAGCTCCTTATTTGGCACTTGGCTCATTTGGATGTGAAATAAAATGGAATTCTTAGGTGATGGAAGGTACCTCTGTGGAGACTGGAGTACAGTGGGTGTCCAGCAGCCATTCTGTGCACTCTTAAACAGGATGAGTGCCATTTTGTAGATTATAAGGCATGGAGAAGGAGGGAGGTGAGAAGGGAGAGCGCTTGGGAAAGGAGAAGAAAGGTAGGCGGGAGAAAGATGAAGGAAAGGAAGGAGGGAGAGGCCTGTAGAGATAGCTCAGTTAATAAAGCATCTGCACACAAGCTGGAGGAGGAGCATTGGGACCCCAACTCCCATGTAAGTGTTAGGTGGGCTTGGAGGTCCGCCTGCAAGTCTGTTGCACAGAAAGCCGAGCCAACAGATCCCCAGAACAAGCTGGATAGCTAGATTAACCATACCAGCCAATTCTGGGTTCTATTGAGAGGCCTTGCCTCAATCACTGTGGTGGAAATTGATTGAGGAGACTTGAGTGCTAACCTCAGGTCTTTGCACACACATATATAAACGCACACTCCTACATGCTCCTCCATACATGCAAACACATATGCAGACTGACACACACCATATAGACATACAGACAGACACATGCAAAAGAAAAAAAAAGAAAACGGGAGTGTGGTGGTTAGCTTTCATTACATTGACACAGCGGGAGGAGCCAGCCTACTGTGGATCGCGCTGCCCCTGGGCTGGTGGTCCTGGATGGTATAAGAAAGCAGGCTGAGCAAGTTAGAGAAAACAAACCAGTAAGTGATATTGCCCAGTGGCCTCTGCTTCAGTCCCCATATCCAGGTTCCTCCCTTGACCTTCCTCAATAATGGACTGTGAGCAGTTAAGATGAAACAGATCCTTGCTACCATAGACCTAAGAGGTGGTACTTGGGCAGGGAGGGAGATAGGAAAAAAAAGTTACCTGGGAGTTGCTACGGGTCTTGGTGAGGCATTTGTAGGCAATAAGCATCCGGGTTGGCTACCAGGGTGAAAGAGCTCTAGATGGTTTTCAGACCAAAGCTGGAGTTACTTCCCCTCCAGTGCCCTGCCATGACCTTTTCTTGCTTTACTGTTTTCCTGAATGGTATTAGAGGACCCCGTGCGGTTGACCTGGCGCCTTGTAATTAGCTGCACAATTAAGTTTTGTGTCCCTGAGCAGCGGGGTCAGATGTTCAACAGGGAGGTTCAGGAGGCCTGGGTGTACAGGGCTGATGCCTGCCCCGCTCTCTTCTGCACTTCTGACCTTGGCAGCTTCTGGACTGCATGGTAAGCTGGCTTGAGACTGCTTAAGGGAAGAGTCAGTCGGATGTGTTTTGAATAATCAAGGGGTACCTTGTACCATAGGGATTCCTTTAGGAATCTCAAGGGCCAGGGAGGATCCCCTTCTTTCTTCTCCTCTCAAATCCCTGTTAGTAGGATTATACGGTGCTCTCAGTGAAACAGAAGCATTGGCAATCCTGATTGCAGTCATGCTATGGAGAAGCGATCTTGTAAAATCCTGGTGGAAAATAGAATCTGCTCTTTTGTATAGAGAATGCATAACCTGTTTGCGTACCCATTCTCTCATTCATTTATCCAATATTTACTGAGTGCCTCATAGTTGCTGGGGTGCTGTTCTAAAGACCCCAAGAGCTGTGGTAGCACATGAGACCCCCCATTAGATGGCATGCACCCTACTGCTCAGTAGAGTCTTACAGAGAGGCACAGAGTGATGGGGGATGGGGGCTCTGTGTCGGACACAGTGGAGTTGTGACCCAGAGATACACTATGAGTGCTCCCAGAAGACAGGTTTTACAGCGGAACTGGCCAGAGGTAGGATGGGATTGTAACTGGGCTGATGCGGGGCATGTCTGAGAGGGGCGGGGCACCCAAGAGGAAGGGCCAATCAGGAAGCTCCTCTCAGAGAACACACAGAAAATGCTTGCTCTTTGTGCTGACTTTTAGGTGGGGAAACACGGGTCTGGGGAAATCACAATTCAGGCCCCAGTTCCAGAATGTTAAAACCCATTGCTTCATCAGTTAAGGCATCTTGTTAGGCTTATGGTAGCGACTACACATTTCTGTGACAAAATACCAGGCAAAAGCTACTTAAGGGAGTAAGGTTTGTTTGGGCCCACGGTGTGAGGGTGCAGGCTGTCACGGTGGGAAGGCAGGCAGGAGCCTGGGAGAGCTGGTCACATGGCGTCTCTAGGCAGGAAGTAGAGGGAGACAGGTGCTGGTGTGCAGCTTGCCTTCTTTCTAAGCCCACAGGATGAAACTGGCCACAGTTAGGGCAGGTCTTCCCTCCACTGTTAAAGTTTTCTAGAAACATCCTTATGGCCACCCCCAGAGATCTATTTCTATTCCTGTGGTGATTCTAAATCCATGAAGTTGAGAGTCACAATTACGACATTGAGAGTATCTTGATTTTAAGAAAATATGTTTACATGTGTGTGCCTGTGTGGTGTCTGTGCATGTATGCACGCTGATGTGTCTGTGGGCACATGTGGTTGGACATGTACAAGCTTGATATTGGTGTCTTCTTTGGTTGCTGTCCACCTTACTAGGCACGGTTTCTTGGTGAAGGTGGAGCCTACCAACTTATCTACCCTAGCTAGATTGTCCCAGAGGTCTCCTGACCCTGCTTTCTGAGTGTGGGAAATAACAAGCAGGTCACCTTGTCCACCTGACTTTTCCATACAGGCTCAGGGGATTCTGAACTCCAGCCCTTACACGTGCAAATACTTTATTTCTTGAGCCATCTTCCCACTTGACATATTTTGATATTTGAAAAAAATTCACACTATTAGGCTGTAACCTATGAGACGACTATCTGAGCCAGTCCTAAATCACTTGAATCAATGGCTCCAGATAGTTTGTCTTGACAGAAACATGAGTCTCGTCCTGCCCTGAGTTTGATGATGGCACTAAACAGATTTTTTTTTTTGTTTTTGTCATTCCAGTCTGCAAAGTAGGCTTGAACCCAAGTACCTATCAACCTGGCTGTGTAGCTGTAAACGTGTATGTAGCATAGCTTCCGTGTTCTCAGACCTGGACTGCAACTTCCGTTATTTCTCAGAAGCAAAGAGGTCTGCTGCCTTGCTGATTGTCCCATGTGCTATGTGTGGCAAGTCTGAGTTATGGGCTGTCCCTGTTGCTCCTGATAGATGTGAATCCAGACTTGAGATGGCGCTGTGTTTGGGAGGCGGCATGCTTTCACGGGATCACGGAAGTTGACGCAGGTTGTTGGAAGGATGTCAGTGGCACTTCCAAATAACCGGAAATTATCATGTGGCTGCTGCTGTGGTCTATACCAAGGTTGGTGCAGTCGTGCTTGGGCAGTCAGAGCTACTCAAGCCAGTAGCTCCCTGGCTTCTGTGAGTTGTATAATTTCTCAGTCTGGGTTTTTATTACAGACAAACTGTAAAAATAACACGTTGGATTTTTTAACCCCCCACAGGGAGAATATGTTCCCTAAAGAGAAAAGAAAAATGTTTGCTATTCACTGATGGAAGGATGCTCTTTGCAGGTTGTGAGTGCAATGCTTTAAACGTAGATGCTGCCTCTCATTCTTGACTTGAAGGTTCAGGCTACTCAAAGGAGCAAGGCATGGCATGGCTAGTCCCTTCACTGTTTCTAGAGGACTCTTACCAACTCAGTCTCTAAGCCTCTTCTCTCTATCTGATATCCATCTGATATCAATGAAATGTGGCATACCAAGATGCCATAGGGCTAGGCGCACACCCTCATATCAAGGCTGGATGAGGCAACCCAGTAGGAGGAAAAGGGTCCCATGAGCAGGCAAAGGATCAGACAGAGCCCTTCTGCTGTTAGGAGTCTCACAAACAACCCTAGCTAAACAACCCCAGCACGTATGCAGGGGACAGAACTCCAGCCCCCTTCATATCTATGCTCTGAGGTGTAAGCCACTTGAAGGTCTTGTTACCTTTATATATTTTTTGTTGTTGTTGTTCAAATTTTAACTATTTACATGTTCCACCTGTCATTTGGGTGTCAAATGACAAGTTTTTCTGTCTAACGCTAGTGACATTATGCTGCGTCTTTTCCCCGGGAGATACAAATAAATGCCCATTCTCCCCAGGTAGGGCACCAGCAACCGAGGGAAAAAATTGTTTCCATCCAAATTAAGCTTGGTGAACCATTAGGTTTAGTAGGGTTACTCACAGAAACACAGGCGACCAAAAGGCAGCTTCACCACTACAAGGAGATCACCACATGGGTGGCAATCCATAAAAGTTGTGTTCCTGGAACTCTGGACACATACTGCAGACACCTCCACCAAAAATAATAAGTTTACACGCCCCCCCCCCCAAATCCCACCTCCAGACAGGGTTTCTCTGTGTAACCCTGGCTGTCCTGAAACTAACTCTGTAGACCAGGCTGGCCTCGAACTCAGAAATCCGCCTGACTCTGCCACCCAAGTGCTGGGATTAAAAGTGTGTACCACCATGCTCAGCTGATAGTATTATCTCCTAGGAAAGGTTTTCTGTGGCAGGAATTTCCTTGTCCAAACTATTTTAAATATTAGTGCAGCAGGAGGCCAGTGATTGGACAGGGGAAAGGGAGGCGGAGCTAAAAGTTGTAGAGAGGTGGGGGAGGGGGGAGGAGGCAAAGATGGAGGCAGAAGTAAACCGGAATGGCTTTCATTAGCCACAGGTAGTTATGATATTAAGGTTAGAATAATTGGAATAACTTGTCTAAATTGTGTGGGCATCTTGTATGGTTATTAATTGACCTTGAAATTATTGTGTGGGCATCTTGTGTTTTGAGAATTTATTGATTTATAAATTTGACTAGATAACTATAAGCTTTAAGAGTTTTGATTTTACTGGGTGATGAGTGTTGTAGCAACGGACCTCGGGGAGAATAGTCATTGCGTGGGGCTGGCATGTCCGCAAGGGTAGCTCTGGCTCCACTGGAGAGCCTGCTGAAATGAAAATACCTGGCTGGGACCAGGCAGCCCGCCGGTGCTGGGCATAGTGTGGTAACCTGGCGGTTCCATTTGGTTGCTAGAATGTGGGACCGCTGGGGCTGAGAGAGTTGGCAGCAGAGCCGGGAAGTCTGCCACGCATCTTTTCTATTACCTCCAGCTACAGGTAGGCCTTTCAGACCTGCTACAGTTTTCTGCTTTAGAGAAGCCTAGACAGGTCCTGATGTGTCTTGTAATCATCTGAATTCTTACAACACGTAGTGAGTTTTGTGAGCCTCCTACCTCCTAGGAAGTACTGTTTAAGTCTGGAGGAAATATATACGTATTTGTGTCACCTGCGTGGACACGTGCATGTGTATGTGTGTGCGTGCATATGGGTGTGCACGTTCATATGGAGGCCAGAGGTCAATATCACATGTCTTTCTCAATCTTTCTCCATGTTATTTTTTTTTTTGAGACAGAGTCTCTCATTGACCCTGATGCTCACTGGTTGAGCTAGCCTGGCTGTCCAGTGAGCTCCAGGGATCCCCCTGTCTCCATCTCCTGAGCCCTGAACTCCCAGGCATGCACCATTGTGCTCAATTTCCTTTTGTTTGTTGTGAGCCCAGCCTTTAATGGCTGAACCACCTCTCCAGCTTGCTCAACTTCTTTTTCATATGGGATGTGGGAATGGGAATTCCTTTCCACCTGCTTGTGCGGCAAGCACTTTGTCAACCGTGCCAACCGTGCCATCTCCCCAATTCCTTTATATCTATTTACACTGAATAGTTCAGAATTGCATCATAGGTCCAAAAGTGAGGTGGTGGGTGGTTACCGATGTACTCTCAAGTCTACAAATGGAGTGTCTCAGGGTCTCTAACACCTGCTCTCGGTTCCTCCCAACAGTGACAGAAGGCCGAGGAATCCTGGAGAGCATTCAGCGGTTCTCACTGCTGCCTACCTACCTCCCGGTGACCTACCACATCAATAATGCCGATGTCTCCTTCTTCTTGAAGGAGGCCAACCAGGACATCATGCGTAATTCCAGCCTGCAGTCGCGGGTCGAGTCCTTCCTGATCTACAAATCCAGGCGACTGCCGGTGCTCAACGCCAGCTACGGACCTTTCTCACTCGAGCAGGTAGTGCCCCAGGATTTGATGCTGCCTTCCAACCCATTCGGATTCACCAACACTTTCTCCCTCAACTGGAGGCTGAAGGCCTACATCCTGCAGGAGAAAGTCTACCTGAGCCATCCCAAAGTGCAGGTGCTCTTCCACATCGTGGGCCGAGACTGGGATGACCACAGGGATGAGAACTTGCCTTGCCTACGGGTCTTTGCTTTCCGTGAGACCCGAGAGGTTCGAGGCAGCTGCCAATTGGGTGGAGCCCTGGGGCTGTGCGTGGCCCAGCTGGAGATGCTGCCGGGCTGGTTCAGTCCCCCGTCCGTGGTGTCTGGGCGCAGGAAGACGGCAGAGCAGCCAGAGGGGAGTCCCGTGGAACTGTATTATGCTGTACAGCCAGGGGATGAGCGAGGCGATTGTGCCAAGGAGGACTCTAGGAAGAGTGGTGGTGCTCCCCCAGGCCACAATGATGTGGATGAATCCAGTCCCCCTTTGCATAGAATTGGGAGCGTGTTCCTTCGGGAGACTCCCAGCAGTCCACCTTTGAAGGAGCTGCGGTTGGATAGCAATGTGGCCGTTCATTATGTCCCTAAGACTGTGCGACAAGGAGATGTACTCACTTTCCCTATCTCTGTCTCCAAAAACTGCACGGAGGATCGCTTCACACTAAGGTGAGCAGGTTCTCATTCTGTCTACGGCAGCCCCAGAAGTCCAGCCAGGCTGCTGTGGAACTGCTTAGTAGTTCTCCCTAGTAGGAACTGCCTAGAGATGTTCACATGCTGTGTTCTGTGAAACGTAAGAGTTATATTTCTGTCTGGCTACTTAATGATGGACACTTTTTTTTTTTTTGTCATTCCTCAGGTGATACCCACTTTGGTTTTATTTTGAGAAAGGGTATCTCACTTTCCTGGAGCTTGCTGGCTAGGCCAGTTGGCTGTCCAGTGAGATCTTAGAATCCTCATTTCTCTGCCCTGTAGCATTCGGAGTCACTGAACCATGAATCTTTGGCACTATATCTTGCTGATTTACATGGATTCTGGGACTCAATCTCAGATTCCCATGTTTTCCTAGTGAATGCTTTACTGACTGAACTGTCTCACTGTCCCAGAAAATAGTTTTTAAAGATTTATTTTATTTTTAATTGTGTATGTGTATGTGTGTATATGTCTGGGTGTGTGCATATGAATATAGTACCTGGAGAGGCCAGAAGGGGGCATCCGATCATCCTGGAGCTGGAGTAATAGGTGACTGTTAGCTGCCACATGTGTGTTTTAGGGACTGGATTAGAGTACACTGGAGGAGCAGCAAGTACTTTAAACTACTGAGCCATCTCTCCAAGACCATAAGATAATTCTCTTTAATATTAATGAAATTCCCACTCTGTCACGGAGAAGTCAAATATGTTTTGGGATCCCTTGGCCTTTGTGGAGTTTATGAACAAGCTCCAGGACATTGAGGGTTCCTCAAATCAGCCACTTCACAACTGGGTGTTTAAACACCTCGCAGCTTCAGCGAATCTGCAAACTCAGTTGCGACAGTTGTCAGGGAGGAAGGAGAACATGGCTTTGCCAACTCAGAATCTATTCCAGACAGGCGGGCTCTAAGTATAAAGTGGTACCAGGCTTAAAGTTGTCATTTGGTTTCTCCCTAGAAATAGAATGTGCTGTTTAAAAAAGAAATGAAAAAGCATAAAGGGAGAATAACCGGTGGGATCTTGAGTACCTTATGTAAGGTTGGAGCAAAGAGGAGACATTTAAAAGAAGCACCGAGTACTTTAGAGAAATGCTCTGGAATTCACTTTGGAATATGTTAGAGGAACTTGCCTCATGTCGATTGTGATGTAACTAAAGCCTTTAGCTCCATTTTAAATGTAGGTGAATTTGGCTGCAATAATTAATTAACACAAGCACTGTTGGCTGAACAGCAGTGTCCCAGCAGCATGACATGACTTGGCCTGCTGTGAGACACATTTGCTTTCCTCTTGCTTTTTCAATCTAGGGTTTTTTCATCTTTATGCCTCTCTCTCTCTCTCTCTCTCTCTCTCTCTCTCTCTCTCTCTCTCTCTGTGTGTGTGTGTGTGTGTGTGTGTGTGTGTGTGTGCATGTGCTCTCACATACACCACATGAGTACAGTACCCACAGAGACCAGAAGAGGGCATCAGATTCCCTGGATATGGAGTTATACATAGTTGTGAGCTGCCCAAAATGGATGCCAGGAACTGAACTCTGGTTCCCTGTAAGAGCATCATATGCTCTTAGCTGCTAAACTATCTCTCCAGCTCTCAACACATTAGGTTTATTAGGTGATCCTTGAGAATATGAATATAACTATATGTGCGGTACACGTTGCCTGCAGACTTTCAAGTTCATTAGCTACTGATCTGATTTCAGTTTCTCATTCAAATTTGTAACTCTTTTCTTTTCTTTCCTATCTATGTGTCCATTATCCATCCATCCATCATCCATCCATCCATCCATCCATCCATCCATCCATCCATTCTTCCTTCCTTCCTTCCTTTCTTTGTTTGTTCCCTCCCTCCTTTCTTCTTTCCCTCCTTATGTTTCTTTCTTTTTCTCCCCCCTTCCCCTTATGTCTTGTTTAGGGGTGATGAACTCAAGGAAACAAGTCATTCTTTTGCTTTAACTCACAAATTTCAGTTGAGTTGATTCTGAACTGGCAACAGGGGTTCTTTTTTTTTTTTTTTCAACTAAAGCAGTAGACATTAGTGAACAGCATTTGTCTAATGATTGAACTTGGCTAAAACTGAGAGGTAAAAGCCTTGGCTTTGTGGTCCTTGCATCTGGGGATTAACTAAAGGGGAGGGGCCAGGGCAGTGGTGTAAGAAGATATCTGTGGGTCTGTGGCCAAGCTTCTGCTTAATTTTGCCCCCATCTGGCAGATTGTACTGCAGCTGGACATAAACTCTCTCCATAATCTGCAAGTGTGTGCTTCAGCTTCTGAATTCAGCAGCCTTATGTAGAATCCTTAAAGGTGGCTGGTTATAGAGAGAAGTCCTTTGTTTAGAAACCATAACTTTACCAAAAAGGGGGCCTCTGGCTGGAGAGATGACTCAGTGGTTAACAATACGAGCTTCTCTTCCAAAGATCCCGAGTTAAATTCCCAGGACCCACATGGCAGCTTACAGTTGTCTGATTCTGTCTTCCTGGGTGCAGATGTACATGCAGATAAAGTATCCATATACATTAAATAAATTGATAAATCATAAAAATAAAAAAGAAGGAGGGCATGGTGGCACAAGCCTGTAATCCCAGGACTCAGGAGACAGAGGCAGGCAGATCTTTGAGTTCAAGGCCAGCCTGGTCTACTGAGTGAGTTCCAGGATATCCAGGGCTACACAGAAAAACCTTGTCTCAATAAATGAATAAATAAATAAATAAATAAATAAATAAACAGACAGACAAACAGAAAAAGAAAGAAAAGAGGTCCCTGCGACGATAATACATATCATCTTCTCTTGTGCATTCATGCCAGCCATTGGCTGGTGGTTAGATTCCTGGGCCAGAAGAGGATTCTTACTGTACCCTAGACTTTGGCCTCAGGGAGTGAGCTTTTCTAGCCTTTTCTGGAAACATCTCTGCGTGTGTTTGTGTGTATCACAAAGGCTTGAGATCCTGTCCTGTATCTTCAATACAGTAAATGTGTCCCCTGGAGTCCTGAGTGAGATCAGCTACCTTTGCTCTCCAAGAGACCCAAAAGCCATCCCTATTGCTGGGCTACACAGCCCATGGGCTTAGGTTTGGGCCTTTGCACATTCAGGAACAAACACAAAACATCCATGTAGGTTTGTCGGCTCTAGTTGTAAGTCAAAGCTTGGGTGATCTCAGACATAAGAGGAAAAAGTACAGAATCCATTTACTATGATTATATTTTTAAATTTTTTTTAATCTTGAGACATAATACATATACATATATACATATATACACATATACATATATATACATATATACACATATATATACATATATACATATATACATCATATATATATTCAATGACATATATCTACGGTCCATTTTCCCCTTCAACTCTTCCCGTATCCTTACAATATATACCCTCCCAGCTTCAAAAGTGCATGGGGGTAGGGTCATTCACTGGAACAAGGGAAACCTACCACTAGGATCACCCTCAAAGTAAAAAACCAAATGAGTCTTCTTCTCCCTAACAACCACCAACTGCCACTAGCGTCTTAGTAAAGGGTGGGGTTTGGAGGTTTTCCCCCTCATTCCTGCTGGGGATTTTGACTAGATTGATATTGTACATGTAACCATAACTTCTTTGAGTTCATGGGGGCAACAGCCATGTCAGGTATAGGACACAGCATCTCATAGCTCTTCCCTGCCAACGTTCGGTCCTTACATCCTTCCTGCCTTCCTTCCTTACATCTTCTATGATGTTCTCTGGGCTTCGATGTATGGATGATACACACCTAACATACTCCAATCTTGAATAGATCTACTCTGTTTGTGTAAGTAGTAGACACTTTAAACGTGGACCTGGTGATGGACTGAGCTTGTCATTTGAATCTCCATAAATAGAGTTAAGCTTATTCGTGCCTGGACCTCGGGGCAGATGCTATGGAGAATGTCTGAGGGGGTGGGGCTTCTATTCTGAGTACCAAATTATAAGTACATTTTAACAATTGTCCCCTGACCCCCGTGTGTGTGTGTGTGTGTGTGTGTGTGTGTGTGTGTGTGTGTGTGTATGTGTATGTCTGTGTAGGTATGTATCTGCGTGGGTGGCTAGGTGTGGGTACAAGGGTGATTCTCATTGAGAAAAAGAAAACTCTAGAAGACAGCTTATTGTCTTATACAAATCTTTCTAACCCTACTGCTCTAGTCTTGAAGCCCCTGTTGTAGAAGGAAAGCAAAGCACTTTCATTTCACAGACATCCAAGTTCCTTTAAATCTTAGAAAATGCTTTTCTCCCCATTGGCAAGTAAAACACCCATGGCACTTGGGCCCTTTGCTCTGATACCCCATCCACCATTTCTTTCCCCCATCTCCCTCTCCACAGAACACAGGGTTCAGAACCACCAGTGGCTCAGATTGCACAAATGCGAAGCAGGAGATAAAGAATGTGGGGACCCTCTCTCCCTCCACAGCATCTGTTCATCTTTCCCCTACAGAGATTGATTTCCTAAGAAGCTCTGGTCCTTAGGTTGGACTGGAGCTTGAGCCAAATATTTATTCAAAGTCGGGGAAGCTCATGTGGAGGACAGAGCCCAGAGATATAGAAGGCAGAACTAAGACAAATCAGGGCTCTTCCCAAGGGTCCTTCTCAAGCTCATTGAGCGAATAGATCCCTCTTGATAGTAATGATCATTATCAAAGCCGGCTTACAGCTTACAGAGGGCTCTGCAGTTTTAAATACTAAACGAGATACCCAAGAGCTCTTGGACAGCCGTGCACCTACCACTGCGTCAGATTTCAGATGCTTTGGGAACTGGAGAGATGACTCATACAACAACATGGGTCTCAGTTGGATCCCTGGCACCCACAAAAAAAAAAAATGTCATACGTGGTGGGGTGTAGTTCAGTGGCCAGTTATTGTAGCTGAGTCAGCATGCTTTCCATTTAGTGAGAGACTGGCTCAACAAGGTGGCTAGCTCCTGAGGAGCTGACTTCTCACCTGGGGCTGACCTCTCACCTCCACGTGTACAGATACACACAAGCATGTGACCCCGTCAAACATGCAGGCATGCACAGCGATGCATAACTGGTAATTAAAAACTAAAATATAAAAACTGCTTTTGGAGTTCAGCCTTTTCCGGGGAGTTTCCTGCTGAGAAAAGGTCTTTAAAAGAGAGAGCAAGGGTATAAAGAAAAAAATATTTGACATGTGATTAGGGAGTCAGGATTGAGGTGTGCCCTTTGGATGCTGTATTATAATTAGACAAGGTTCTCTAGAGGAACAGAACTTATATAAAATATATATTCTTATATATACTATATTACATGTGTTTTATATATAATGGGGGTTTATTAGAATTGCTTACAAGCTGTGGTCCAGCTAGTCCAGTAATGGCTGTCTACCAATGAAAGGCTCAAGAATCCAGTAGTTGTTCAGTCCCCAAGGTTGAAGGTCTCAGCTGGTCTTCAGTATACACCAGAATCCCAAAGAAGTAGGTTCTAATGCAAATGAAGGAATGGACTTGCCCACAAGAACAAGAGCAAGCCAAGGAAAGAGAACAAGCTTCCTCCATATCTATGACTATGTCTATGTCTATGTCTATGTCTATGTCTATGTCTATGTCTATGTCTATGTCTATGTCTATGTCTATGTCTATGTCTATGTCT
>JANHMN010000023.1:24259968-24324845 GCA_030674055.1 Rhabdomys pumilio
CTATGTCTGTCTATGTCTATGTCTATGTCTATGTCTATGTCTATGTCTATGTCTATGTCTATGTCTATGTCTATGTCTATGTCTATATATCTATATCTATATCTATATCTATATCTATATCTATATCTATATCTATATCTATATCTATATCTAATCTATATCTAATCTATATCTATATCTATATCTATATCTATATCTATATCTATATCTATATCTATATCTATATCTATATCTATATCTATATCTATATCTATATATCTATCTCCCTCACAAGTGTACACAACTGCTCAGGTTTTAGTTAATTCCAGATGTAGTCAAGTCGCCAACCAAGAATAGCCATCACAGGTAGCTAGCTGCTTTGCAGAGGACATGGGGCTTTCAAAAATAATGAGTTGGTTTGTGATTGGTCTGGGCCTTCACTCATTCTCCACCCCCCAGGGGTCCTGTGAGTTCATCTCTACCTAGCAAGATATCTCTCCTTGTAGTTTAGGTAGAGAAAACCAAGTTGCAACCCAGAATCTTATCAGTTGTAGACTACACATTCCATAATGGCTTAACTTAACTTACAAAAGTTATTTTACTTAACAAACATTATGTAAAGGATTTCCTGGATGGTTACTGTGGGACTCAAGAATTAATAGCTGGGAAGGGTGTGACATTTCTGTACCAAGCAAAGGCCCTCACTGAGCCCCCTGGCCTTGAATAATTTATTGCCAGCTCTGAGGGACAGATAGGGGACAGGCATGGCTTTTGGAGAAGAGTACTTTGGGATATCCCCACACCAACCCCATAAATGCCTAATGACATCTGTTAAGCACCTACATCCTAAGAAGGACGATCCATTTGGGCATGCCTAGGGCACACTATACCCCTGGCAGTGCCACAGCATGGGAGAGCAGTCTACCCTCTTCCTGGCTCTTGTAGGAAGCAGCCTCTGTATTTGCTGCAGCAAAGGCATCGACCAGGTGTGGACAAGTGACCACCCTGATCAGGGAAATCCAGGTGTTCTCCAGAAGAGGGAATTAAAGCTAGGTGTGGTGGTTTGTATATGCTTGGCCCAGGGAGTGGCACTATTAGAAGGTGTGGCCTTGTTACAGTAGATGTGGCCTTGTTGTAGTAGGTGTGCCACCGTGTTGTGGGCTTTAAGACCCTCATCCTAGCTGCCTCGGGGCCAGCCTTCTGCCAGCTGCCTTTGGAACAAGAGGTGAAACTCTCAGCTCCTCCAGTCTCACGTCTGCCTGGATACTGCCATGCTCCTGCCTTGATGATAATGGACTGAATCTCTGAACCTGTTAGCCAGCTCCAGTTAAATGTTATCCTTATGAGTTGCCTTGGTCATGGTGACTGTTCACAGCAGGAAAAGCCAAACTAAGATGTTAGGCCACATGGCAGATGTCTGCTATAAAATTGTTGAGCTGCTGACCACACTGCAGGCATTGAGGAGACTGGAACTGGCAATGAATAATAATATTGATAATGATGATGCTGATGGTGGTGATGATGATGATGGTGATGATGATGATGGTAATGGGAGATGGTGATGGTGATAATGGTGGTGGTGGTGGTGGTGGTGATGGTGGTGATGGAGGTGATGGATATGGACCCTAGACACATGTGATTCCACAGTCTTCTTTTCCATGTTGCACACAGTGTTGCCCACACCTTTCTTTCTATGTAAACTCAGCCTCATGTTGCACTGAAGCCAGCTAGCTCTGTGTGGTTGAAGAATTGAATCCCTGCAATCTTACAAAGAGAGAAGCAGCTAGAGCAAAGGAGAACACTTTATCCGCAATCCCTTTGTTCCCTAGAAAGTGAGTCAGGGCAGCTTCTGGGGCCTCTGTGGGGGATGCATCCTTTTATTTATTCAATTCTTATTTATTCAGGAGTGGGGGCAGAGATAACAACATGAGTGGTAGGAACAAAAGCTGCTACTGGGGGAGGGGGGTGGTAACTAAATGAGAGACAGTAGCCTTTCCTGGCACTTCTGCAGGCATATTAGTCATTGCCAGTGTTTTTCAAATACAGAGCATTGTGTTTGCCCACTGGGACCACAGGGAGCTTAGGAGAGGTGGTGCAGCAGCTCACGAAGTTAGGCGTGATGGGTACCTGCCTGAGCGCTGTCCCTCCTGTGCATCTTAGAAAGATCCTTGAGGGTCCACTGAGCCCCAGTTTCTCGGCCCCTTCCTTGTTGGTGTGTATAGAGCATGGACAAAGAAGAGCAAGGGGACCTCAAGCCTAGGTTGTCAATGGATTCAGTACTCAGTAGATCAATTCCACTGGTCACGAAATGCAGGGCGTCAGGGGAAATGCAAACAGCTAACTTAAGGTCACTTTGAACTCCCAGCATTGATTCATTTTGAGAGTCCGCTGGTAAGTACATAAGTAGCAGGTCTCCTCTAAACTTCAAAGAACAAATACAGATTGGAGCATGCTCGAGGCCGCTTAGGAGGGATGTTCTTTGAAAATAACACAGGAGGTATCCAACCCAGTGTATTGCAGAGTGCGATGATACAGAGAGCCGGGGTGTGGCTGCCTTTCCCTTCCCTGCATCGGAAGATATAAAATGCAAATGTATTATTTTTCCAGTTTCATAGTGCACATGAGTGTGTTGTGCGTGTGTGTTCAGGATTTTTTTCACATGTGTCGACACGTATGTGAGTGCACGTACATGTATGTGGAGACCCAAGGTTGACGTCAGGATGTCAGGAATCATCCTGCTTTATTCAAACAGAGCTGCCTGACATGGCTAGGCTAGCTAGCCAGCTTGCTCCAGGGATCACCTGTCTTCTAAGGCTGGAATTACAGAAGTTTCTAGAATCCAAACTCCAGTCCTCATGCTTGCATGACAAGATGTTTAGCTATTGAGTAGTCCCCAGCTCTGTAAGTTTATTCTTAAAAACTAACAAAACCCATATTGGTGGGGGAGAGGCTGTGGGGGGGGGGCATGGGCTAGGGTTGGGGCAGGCTAAGAAATGAGCCAGATGTTGGGAGGGGGCACAGCCCAGGGGCGGGGCTGACTAACAAATGAGCCGGATGTTTGTATGCCTCACTTCCTCTCGCCAGACTCAGGGTGCTGTCTTCAGGTATAGTCTTGTACAGAGGAAATGAGACTGGTGGTTTGAAATGCCTGTGTATTTTTGGACACTCCTTCTGTTGAGGAATAGGGCTAGACCCTCTCTTTCATCCTCACCAGTCTCTGCACCTGAGCACCTGGGAAGAATGGTATAGATGGGCTGACTCTCGACTCAGGGGCTTATAAAAAACTTTGACCTGCCTCTGTCATCTTCAGTAGCACCTTCTCTTGGATTCCCAAGCCACCGTGTGACAGGTCCTGCCCTCTTCATAGAAGCTGGTGGCCTCACTATTTGGCTTTTTCACCCTCCCAAGACAGATTCCCTGTGTTTATTAACCTTTGAACTGTGCCTCTGCCCTCCCGGTCACTGTCCTCACACTAAGTGTCCAGCTCAGGTTAGCCTCTGGATAAAGGTGCTGTTAATTGAGCTGTCTCTGATTGGGTAGTGATTTAGGAAGACATCTGTTCCCATGGAAACGGTGGTCCTTTGGCGACCTGATCACCTCCAAGTTACAGAGATATAACAGTGCCAGTGAGGTTGTCATCTCTTAGTCCCAGGTAGGACAGGAGGGCCATAAGCAGCTTGAATTGACCCTAGCCAAGGAGAAGACTGTAAGTAAGGTAAAACACCACAGCTCCTGGCAGAGACCCAGACCAGCTGCAAGAACCAGGGGTGTTGAGGTTTGGTCTTTTGCTATCTATTGTAATGCTAAGTGTGCCCCCCCCCCTGAAATCAAGGTCTTCCCACAGACAAGAGAGTTCACAGATACACCTCGGCCCCAAGTTATTTCTGATTGGTAAAGAAGGATGCCAACAGCCGGTAACTGGTAAGAAGAGACATAGGTGGGGTTTAGGTTTCCTGGATTTGAAGGTTGGAAGGGACCAAGAGGAAGAAAAAGAAAGCAGGAGGAGAAGTAGAAGCCACCATGGGGTAGGTGAGTCATGAAAATGTGGCCTTGAGGGCTGGCCAATTAGAGTTAAGAGCAGCCCAGATGAAACATAGTGAGTAATAACTCAGGGTTATCAATAGAAAAGTAGATTCTAATCGTATACAGGGTAGGTATCTGCCCAGCTTTTGTACTATTTAAGGCTTATTGTAAATATGAAGGTTGTATGTGCATCTTGTCTGGGAACTAAATGATAAAAGGCAGAGTAAAGACCCAAGGTTGGGATTAAATATTTCTACAATATGGGCGTGCTCTTCTGTGTTCTGAGTGGAGGAGTCTAGCGGCGTCTGCACCGCTGTGTCTCCAGCTACTCTTGTGCCCTCTTCCTCATCTGGCTCCTTTTCCCAGGACTTCCCATGGCTGGAGGCCAGCTCTGTGGTTGTTCTCTGCTCTGGTTGCGTCTCCTCTCTGTCATGAGCTGTGATGGAGCACAGCCTTCTCCCCAGGTACCCTCCACTGCAGAGCAGGGGATGCTGGGAGCTGAAGCCCAACATCAGTCGACTGACGACTGAGTCATCGGGATAGTAAAGATCAAAGGCTGTCAGACATTTAAAAGCACGGGCTGGCTCCCAGTGTAACAGCACCTGGCTTGGCTGACAGAAACTTTGGGCCATCTTTTAAAGATAGTGATGCCTCTGAGACTCTGGCCCACATCTTTCAGCAATCTTACTGGATGCAATTGCCCTTCCTCAGCACATTGGTGGTATGAACTGGATAATTCCAGACCCCCAACCTGCCTGTGAGGAGTTCCTTTGGAGCACCCTAGGGTGCCCAGTGGTACCCTTGGCTGTGACTTTCCTACCACTGTTCCCTCTTGAGCTGTGCGAACCCCTAAAAGGCTCTGGTCTTTGCCAAACACTCCCCCAAGGCTCAGCCATCCCTGGTAGAGATCACAGGGGAACTGTCACATCTTAACTGCTGAGTTCTAGATTCCGTTTCTAAGCTTGGGTGACACCCCTGGGGCTGGCAGTTCTCAATTCTTGTGGTGCTTTTCACTAGGTTTCTCAGTCGTTGCCTCTTTCAATCTGGTGGCAGCCATGAGTATTCAATAGATGGACATATTGCCCGCTGTCCGGGAGCTACTGAGAGAAAGCAAAAGCAGCAGATGGTGTAAGAGCCTCAGGACACTAACCCAACATGTTCAAAGTCACTGGGATATACGGCTGGGCCGGCTCTGCTCTAATCAAATGTATGCTTACAATCTTCTGGACCAATGTGGCTACAGGTTACCACCTGCAGCCAACACAGAGGTAATTTAGTCCTGGAATGTGTTCTTTAAAAAGGAAAATCTTATTTTTATTACTTTTACTTCTTTATGTGGGTATGTACACGTGAGTGCAGTGCTCTTAGGGGCCAGAAGAGAGCGCTAGCTCCCATGGAACTGGAATTACAGGTGGCTATGAATCGTTCAGTGTATATGCTAGGAACTGAACTTGGGTCTTCTGGAAGAGAAGTCCACACTCTTATCTGCTGAGCCACCTCTCCAGCTTTCTGACATGATTTTTTTTTCATTTTTATTTTATTTTAATTTTAATTTTTTGGTCAAAGTGTCTGAAGACAGAGAATATCTTTTGTGAGCCTAACTGAAGTGTTGCTTTTGTCAGAAGGAACATTTCTGCAGCTTGTCAGGATTTTTTTATGTGCTGCTGAGAAACCATGCCCTTCTGAGAATGTTTTACATGGCCTTGGGGAATCCAAACTTACCACTTGCTATTTTTTTCCATGACTCTGAGAGAGGCTTATTGCAATTCCAATGCCTAAGCTGTGTGTTTCTGCATGCATGCGCACACATGCTGATGCATGTGAGTTCATGTGTGTCTGGGTATCAGAAGGCAACCTCAGGTATCATCATCTGGGCTGCTGTCCACACCCTTAAATAAAAGGTCTCTCAGTGGCTTGAAGCTCACCAGTTAGGCTAAGTAACCTGATGAATAAGCTATGGGGATCTGCCTGTCTCTGTCTCCCCAGTGCTAGGATTACATTCTTCCAAATTCTTTAACATCAACAGCAAAGCAAGCTCAAGGGTTTTCACTTCAAAGTTCAAATGAAAACAAAGCAGGAGGTAAAGGGACATTTCTGCCTTCATCACCATGTGTGAACCACGGACCAGAGAATTCTGTGCACAGATCTGATGCGGGACTGTCTTCTGGCCTAGACCTGGATACCTGGTCCTAACAGACCCGTGTCAGTTTTCAAAAGGAACAAGACTCGTTTGTCACGGTTGGTTATCCTCATGGTTGCCCTTGTGTCAGGCAAGATGCATTTGATCTAATTAACTAGCTTACATCTGCCCTTTGAGCTCTTGAATCTACCACTTATTGGGTACTCAGGGGTGAAGACCATTGGTTCTTAATAGAATAGCAGGAACTATGCTTAGTCCCATTGGCTCTGGAAGCTGTTGGGTCCTAGAGGCCCACACTCAAGAGCAATGCACAGGATGGACTCTGATGGTTACTTATCTTTCTGGCAGGTGAGTATATTCCTTTTCAGACTGGATGGTTGCTTGACCCTGTATTCCTGTCTGCCCCTGTTCCTCCTCTCTAGGTCCTTGGATTCTTTCCATTTCTCCCTGGTTTGTAAATTGCTGGTCCCAGAGATAACTTTTCCCAAATGAAAGATTATTTTTTATTACTGACTTTTTTCAAGCTTATAGGTTTAGAGAGAAAGGGGCTGTGTATCCCGCAAGCCAGTTACCCAATGATTACCAACTGGGATATCCCAGCTTTCTTGTTTCAGGCCACCGCCATGTTTTTGAAAATTAGCTTTAAAGGGTTAGAGAGTTGACTCCACACTTAAAAGTACTACCAGCTTTTGTGGAGGACACGGGTTTGATTCCCAGAACTTACACGATAGCCCACAACTATTTGCAACCCCAGTTCCAGTGGATCCAACACCTTCCTGTTACCTTTATTGGTATTGCATGACACAGTTCACCAACATTCATGCAGGCAAAATACCCAGAAATATAAAATAAAAGAAAGAAAAGCAACTTTAGAGGAGATATACTAGTAAATGTCATAGCTACTGAGAGGGTGCCTATGACATTATTACAGTGTGGTGGCTTTCTCATAAATAGAATTTAGTGATGGAGAGTCACTTGTGGCTGGATGAGGAGGAGAGGGATGTTCTATGGAGCTTTAGGGGGTGATGTTGTTGTTTCCCTGATTATGATGGTCTCATGGATCTATGCAGGTCTCAAGACTTCTAAAACTATATAATAGCTTCCAAAATTATATATTTGTATACCTACCCATCTGCACATGTACATGCATGTGTGTGTGCCTGTATGTATAGATTTCATGATTATGTAGGTTTATAAGAGGACCCAAGAAACTCCTAAAATGTGACTTTAATGGTTAAGGAATGATGTAAGGTGTGAGTCCATCTTGGATCACTGTACACTGAATCAGTCTGTTACAACAAGCCAACTGAACTATTCCTACCTCTTCTCTAACAGTCTCTGATGACTTTAGTTGCCTCTAGGCCACAGTATTCCCTCTGTAACAGAGAAGGCAACACAAATATTTGGCTGTAACGCACAACCCCAGGTCTCAGATGCCTAGCTCAATCAGCATTGCCGTGGTTCACACAGAGCTAGTGACCATGGGAAGATTGTCATAAAGTGGGGCCACAGCTATCCCTGCCATCTTATGGGACTCAACTCCTTCACATGTAGACAGCTGACAGGAAGTGAGAAATGGAGGACCACCTCAATCATTTTAGCTTGCGTGCCTTTGATTGCACATGGTCACCCCGCTAGAGGAAGTGACCAGCTTTGGAGACCAATGTCTGGTTGGGAGGATGCTTGGAAATCTCTTTCCTTCCCTCCTTGGTGTATACTTGATTCTTAAAGGAAACCTCCCTCCTCCCAGCTCCAGATCCTTTTACCGAAAGGGTCCATTTCCTCCTAACTCATTGACACCTCCAATGCATGTGTTCCCACTTATGCCATACCATGTCCCACCATTGGGTGGGAATGCATTGCGCCATCCTAGGGTCAGAGTCATAAGCACATCTTGGACCTTCCTGGTCCTTAGGATGTGTGTCACTCAGCTTTCCCCTTCTGTAAGAGGACAAGAATTAACTTAGATGGAGGAAAGACTTATTTGGCCCATTGTGTCAGAGGTTTCCATCTGTGCTGCATTGGGTCAGCTGCTTTGGGGGGGCCTATGACAAGGGAGAGCATCATGGCAGAGCTCATGGCCACTTCTCACATCATGGCGATCAGGAAATGGAACGAGAGAGGAAAAGACAGATAATTCGAGGGACCTGTTTTCTTTCCCTAGGTCCTACCTCCTCCTAAGGGTTCTACCATTCCTCAACCACACCACCAACTGGGATGAAGCTTTTAGCACAACAGCTTGAGGGGACATTCAAGATCCAAGCTATTGCCACATGTCTGTGTGGGCGAACCCTTTGTCCTGTGTGATCTGATCTAGCCCTGCTGCACACTCTCTGGGACCTGTCATTTAGAGAGACAAACCAAACCCCCATGCTGGTCTGCTGACTGTAAAGTAGCTATTGTTTATTGTAACAGCGGATAAGGGTGCCTCTCTTCCTGAGTCCAGCCTCTTGGTCAGTATGTGCACCCAGCACTATGCCTTTGGGAAGCCACTTACACCCCTATTACATCTGTTCTGCACACCTCAGTTCACCTGACGTGCCATGTCGCCACCATTTCTTTGCTAACTGCCCAATAGCCAACTTCCCTTTTTCCCTTGGTTCAGATGAACAGTGCTCTGTGGGTGCTAAGGGCAACGTTTGTGGGGCCACATGTAGGCCATGTACACTTCTTCCTCATTCCTGAAAAACACTCATGCTTCATATCAGAGGCATGTTACAAAGACCAGTTTACCACTGCCAAAGCATGTCTCCACCACTAAGCAAGAACACGCGGGCCATCTTCCTTTGCAAGCTAATGCTGGTTCCCGAAGTTGAAACACATTTCACTCGAGGTTGTGAATCTCTGTTTTCCTATTGTATTTGGTTAGGGACATTACACAACAATATTTTTATATATTCTCTCAATATTTACCTATTCTTTGTTTTATCTCTCTCTCCTGCCAAGAGACAGTTTCAGTGACTCCACAGCCCGGCGAGGGAAACATCGGAAATATTTCCAAGAGTTTTTCATAAACGCTTCCAAATTCAGATTATTTCTCCTTTCCCTTTTGCAAATGGGGGAGAGAATGAATACGGATTCTGCCAATTGTACATATGTGTGTTCCTGGGATCCTTCAGCACTGGGCTCCCTCAGGCTCACAGCCCACTGTGATGTCTGCTGAGGCTTGGAGGAGCTGAAATCATTGTTTCGAACAACAGAGAGAAGTTTTGCGTTTTATAGAGCCTCATCGGTAGAATTAAAATAGAATTTTTTTTCTTCATACGAAAAGAGAAAATGATTAAATTTCCCTCAAGACCCCTCTACTGCAACCTGACAGCTCTTAATTATAGAAGAGAGTCAGAATTTCAGATTGGCACATTTTCTCAAAATGAGCTAAAACAGACTGTCACTTTGAAGTTTTTAATGATTAAGCAATAGATAAAATCAAAGTGTATAGATTGTGTGTAACCGGCTCATTTTAGCTGAGTCTAATGGGAGATGTGTTCTCCCACCTGCTATAGAGGCTGAGGCAGGGGGATCATGCATTCAAGGAAAACAAAGGTGAGGGGTGTGGTTCAGTGGGGGAGTAATTTCCCAGCAACACACTCTGGCTGCGGGTAGGGTATTCGAGACAGACAATGGAAAGTGAGTTTCAAGCCATAGTGATGTTCATCACTGGGTCTGCAAAGTCTAGAACCTCTCCGGAAGCAGTCTGCAAACATCTCTACAAAGCCACGATGCGTGCTTATTTATTTATTCCTTGTGCAGAAGCAGTCCGAATTTTAAGTAGGAAATTAAAATGCTAATTTCCCCCACTGACTGCAAGAGTCCAAAAGCCTTCTGCTTTGTCCTCTTCCTTACGCCCCTGTTTCATCTCACCGGTACCTTGGTTTTTGGCTCTTTGCTTTTCTGTATCTCCTGAGTACAGCTTGCCATGAGTGCTGCAGATTCCAGGGGTGGCTGGGGCTTCCCACGCAGATCTGGTGACTCTCCACCCTTGTCTTTTTAAAGTGTGTGTGTGTGTGTGTGTGTGTGTGTGTGTGTGTGTACATGTGAATGTGTGGGAGCACGTATTCACATGTGGGAATGGTGACTGATCAATATCAGTTGTCTCCCTCAGTCACTCTTGGAAGGGTCTTGCAAGTGGGATGAAGAAAGTCACTGAGAATGATTGTTGGGGGAAGGGAGTTTATCAGAAGAGTAAATAACGCCATGGGCAGATGGACAAACAACCTTAATGGTAAGGGTTCTGAGAAGAGTAAGATCCTAGCTTCAGAGACAGACAGACACCATGAGTGGGGGAGTGAGCCCAAATGGCAGAGTCAGGGTCTTTCTTATAGCTCTCTGAGGACAGTGGTTTCAGAACACCAGCCTGAAACTGGGTTCTTTGATTCCCTGGCAGGAGGCAGGGAAAGGGTTGGGGAGCAGGCTTCGTGGCCAATGATGACCGCTTGGATGTAAAGTTGCTTCCCCAGATGCAGAGCCTGGGGAAACGTGTTGGTGAGGGACTCACAGACAATATGACAGCAGACTCCTGTGAGAAGGAAAAGGGTGTTGAGGGTGTCGTGTTCCGAGCAGCAACCGGAATCTAACTTTGCCTTCACATTCTTTTCGACTTTTTGTTGAGAAAGGGTCTCTCATGAATCAGGCTGAATCATCCTCAAGCTCTGACGTCACACTCTTTCTCCAGTGCTGGATTACAACCAGAGGCTGACACTCTGGGTTTTTGTTGTGTGTGTGTGGATTCTGGGGAGCAAACCCAGGTTCTGGGACTCGTATGGCAATCACTTTACTGACAGAACTGTCTGTCGGTCCTGAGCCTACTCTCCTAGAATATCACTGCTGTTTTATGAACTGTAGCAAGTTGTTATAGCACAGCGATACCAGCTGCCTAGCTGAAGCGTCATTATTAGGGTTGAAGTAGCATAGAGTAAAGGCCACCTAAGAGGCCACTCATCTCTGTAGAGGATGGCAGTGTCTCCAGATTGTTGCCTTTACCAAGAACAGCTTAGGGGAATGAAAGGCTTTATTTGCCTTACACTCCCAGATCACAGTACATCATTAAGGGAAGTCAAGACTGGAACCCTAGCAGGAATTATGAGTAGAAACTAAGGAGGAATACTGCTTGCTGATTCTTTCACAGCCTCATGCTTAGCTAGCCTTCTTATACAGCTTAGAAATACCTGCCTAGGGAATGGTGCCACCCACAGTGGGCTAGGCCCTCTTGCATCAGTTAACAACCTAAGCCATTCCACACCGCCCCCACAGTCATGCCCACAGGCCAATCTAATCTGACAATCCCCCTGTGGAGCAGTTTTCCTCTTAGAGGACTCCAAGCTGTGTTAAGTCAGTGCATAGGTGGTTCTTATTGAAAGATAATGCATGTCTGTGGAGAGTAAACTGAGACGAAATTACCGAAATTACCGTCCAGAGAAGCTTTATTGGGATAACAATAGCATTAAGGCCACAAACAACCATGACGGCCCCCTGGAGGGAGACAGCATGAATCCTCAGGCCCAAAGAACAAAAGGGTGTTCTGGATGGGGGTAGAGGGTACTGGGAAGAAGGAAGTTACATACCATGTAACCTAGCCTATTGCTAGATATTAGGATCCCACTGATTGGTATAAGTCTAACTACGTCAGAAGGCAGAAACTAGCAAGGTAGGGTTTCTTTGCAACTGCAAGAGGGAGCAAGGAGACTCCATTCTTTTAAGATTTGAAAGTGGTTTTTTTTTAAAAAATGAACTCTTTGGACAGTGCTGTAAAAGGGTGGGCTGACTTCTTGGAGACGGACAGCTGAAGAATCTGTAACCCAAGAAAGTACTGGATGCTAACTGTGTTACTATGTAGAGGTGGTAAGACTGTAGGGTTAAGAATGCAGGCTCTAGGGACAGGCTACTGGAGCCCTCTCCACTACGGACAGATAAAGACAGTTTGTAGCTTGTGGCAGTTTACAATTTGTTCAGAACAGAATTCTGTGTTGTGGTGGTTTAGTGAGCATTGCTTGTAGCTGTCATCGTTAAAATGGTTGTACCAGTTTCTGAGGATTTTATGACATTTAAATTTTATTCATTTTTCTTTTATGTGTATGAGTGTGTGTGTGTGTGTGTGTGTGTGTGTGTGTGTGTGTGTGTGTCTGCCTGTCTGTTTGTATGTCTGTGTAGAGTATGTGTGCAGTGCCTACCAAGTCCATGACATGATGTCAGATACCCTGGAACTTGAGTTACAGGTGGTTCTGAGCCACCATATTCTGAGAATTGAACCTGGGGTCTTCCGGAAGAGCATTAAGTGCTCTCAACTGCTGAGCTGTCTCTTCAGCCCTCTGATTGATTTTATTTTCTCACTGACCAGAACTAAGGGTTCTTACACTTTCTGAGCAAGCCTGCCCTCTGGGATATACTTTATATTCTTTTGATGAAAATTACCAAACACTGAGAAGAAAAGCTTCTCTTGGAGGCGCTCATTCTCCCTCATTAGCGTGTCTCCTAATGGTCCTGTCAATCTGGTTGTGAGATAGTGCTGCTTCCTGCCAGGTAGGTGACATTATCCCTGAAGGTGAAATTCTTTAGCTTTCAAAAAGCTCAGGCCTGACAGGGCTCAAGCTGTGGTGAGAACTAGGCAGGATATCATCCAGAGAAGAGCTGTGCTATAAGATCCCATTTTGATGTACCCGGGTGGCCATGGTGGGTCTTGATACCGTCGTATCTTTTTGCTTCCATGTAATCTGGAATGGCAGCTGTTTCTCTATTCCTTTATTTATTTGTGTACATGTGTGCTTAGAGTATGCATGGCTTCCCAGGTTCGCATCATCTTCAGTCACTGTCCACATCATTTTTTGAAACAGGGTCTATCCTCTAACCTGGAGCTGATCAATGACCTCCAGGGATCCTCCTGTCTCTACCCCAGTGCTATAATTCCAGGCTTGTGCAGCTGTGAGTGGCTTTATATTGCAGATGCAGGGATTTGAACTCAGGTCCTTATGTTTGACAACAGGCACAAGCCATGGTGACTCCTTGCTTGGAGAGCGTGAGAAGATATATAGACATCACATTTCTCCCCGATGCTTTTCTCCTTTTGGAAGGACCTTCAAACAGTGGTATTTCCTTGTTTGAGAATCTTTTAGTCCCATATGATATATAGCAGCTCAGCCTGGCAATATGGAGGATGGGTTCCCTCTCCAGTCTCTTAGACAAGACAAATTCATTTGTGGACCGTTGAGACAATCACTACTTTGTGTAGCCTTAGATTTTTGAAAACCTACTTTAATAGGGTTCTTAAATGCTCCAACTTCCCTTCTAGCCCACCAACCAAAGGTAGAGGAGAAAAATGGTTAATAGGTCATGGGGGATGCAGACCTGTTTAGAAACAGTTCTTTGGGGTTGATACCAATCCTCATTGTCAGGATATCAGCTGTCCAGTCCAATGGGCAAACACCAAACACAAATCAGTAGTAGTAGCGGCTCGCAAGGCTGCGCAGAAGAAGCAGCAAGAAGCATCCACAATACCATGAGAAGTTCTTTGGCTCATTTCCCTCTATGAAGTCCTAAGTGAAGATCACTGAAGACCGGCAAAGCGTTGCAAGGTGAACCAATGCAAGGGTCTCCTCTCACTGTCTTTGGGGTTATATTTATACTCTTTCTAAACATCACGTGTCGTCTCAAGTGTTAGCTCCAGAAAAACATCATATGCCTTCTCATGTGTCTGCTTCAGCAAAACGTCCTTTCACAAGACAGCTTCCAGAAAAATATTACATGACACAGCTGAGTTTCCAAAGAAAGCAGAAATTTTCACTTCATCTATGGGTTTAAAAGTCTTCTCACGCTGGTCTTCATAAATGGACTGCCTGTTGCTTTGCTCTCAATTATTTAGAATTAATTCATGATCACTCTGCCAGGAAACTGCTAGTTGCCTAGCCAACATCTACCATCTACCCTGCCTAGTCCTTTTTAGTAGAATTCTGACTGACTTGTCCTGGGGTCAACAGGTCCATTTTAATTCTTCTCTTTCTTGAATCCTTTATGGTCATGGTTGGTTGTTTAACCCAGTATGTTCTGTTGAGAACTAAACAAAAGTTACTGAATGGTCCTCATTGAAGATACAAATATCTAAGTCACATCCTGTCTTTTTCTTGATTTCTTGTCTGGTGCAGCATCATAGTCACTGGGTTCAAACTCTGATATTGAATCAGGAGACTGAGGGTTGGAATCTGAATGAGACAGAGCAGGAAGATGGAAGGAACCTGGGTCTTTGATGGATGTTTTATCATATTCCTGAGCTTCTCCAGCTTTTTTATATCAGTATTTTTTTGAGATGAGATAAATCATGTCACTAAATAACTAAATAACTGTTATTTGTATCTTTTAATTGTAGCCCAGAGCCAACATGATTGTGACTAGCTCATATAGTCACCTATCTGGTCATTGAGTCACCAGATAACTGTAATTTTATCTATTAATTGTAGCCCATAGCAAACCTGATTATGATTAGCTGTCCTTTTATGTTAGCAAACTGGAGCCTAGCCTCAGAACTAAGGTTGTGCATTCTGTCTGTGCTATTCCTTGGCTTTGCTAAGTAACAAAATGACCTTCTCAAGCCTGACTCCTCTTTGTGAATAAAGCTGTAAGGGATAGAAGAACAGGTGATAAAAGACTCTATGGATGTAAAGACACTGCCTAATGCAGGGGGAGGTGGTGCTGTCTTAGCTCTGCAAAAGCTAAAAGAGATTCTGAATCTAAACCCAAAGTCAGGCACATTATCTTTGACTTTGTGGGAAACTGTCCCCAGCAGCAAATGGCAAAAACTTAAGCTTGCATTCAGCATGTGTAGCTCACATGGGGTCTGAAGGCCCAGCGTAGGATCCTGGCTGTTCCTTCTACTCTGTTCAAGCAGAAAAGCCTCCTACTTACCTTTCTGATCTATAGATAAGCTCAGCCTTGATTGTTTCCTCTGTGTCAGATGTAACCACACTCACCCTGCTGTCATGTAGAACCCATGAGGATGGGAATGACCACATTTCATGTAGACACCCTAGAATATAGGATACTAGGTACATCTGAAGATCTGGAGACCTCAAATATCACTGTCTTATCAAGTAGAAAAGGTGCATAGTGGAGAGAAAGAAAGAGAGAGAGGGAGAGAGAGGGAGAGAAAGAGAGAGAGAGAGAAAGGATGAGTAAGAGAGGAAGAGAGCACATGCATACACAAACAAGCGTACTCACTTTGTGTTTACATAGTGTCTCTTACACCTCTCATTATCCAGCTTCATGTTCCTAGATGAGCACCCATCTGGCTAAAGCAAACTGAATGTGTGGGCTGCATAAGACCAACCATAGGTGTACAGGAAGTTCCTAGGCTGCATTTTTCACTCGCTGTATTTACCTGTGGTCAACCATAGTCTAAAAACAATGAAGCAGAAACTTCCAGAACTAAACAGTGCCTACATTTCAAAGCAGAGGTCCTTCTGATCAGCCTAGTGAAGTCTCATGGCATCCAACTCAGTCTCACCATAACTGTCTATCCACTGAGTCCATAAGGCAAATGCTACCTGCCCTTTATACACATAGTAACCACATCAGTTTATCAGCACAGCTATCTGGGAGTGGCAGCATCTACTGCCAATCATGGCCCTGGTATGTAAATGCAGCAAAGCTGTAAAGTAAGGGAAAAAGGTAAAAATACAATTAAGTTCTTGTCCACATACTGTTTCGTTTGATTTTAGAGATAGGGTATTGTTATGTCCCTGGCTGCTCTCAAACTCTATGTAGCTCTGGCCCGCTTTGAACTCATGATTCTCCTATCTCAGGATTATAGGCATGTCTTACCAAACCCTGCCACCTCAGTGTTTCTGATTCAAATGAAGCTGTTTCATAGGGGTGTATAGGTGAGTCTATGTGCATATACAGGGCTGCATCTGTCCTTGGGGTCTGGGGGTGCTGATGATCGAAAAGGGAGGTAGCTATGTATCCACATAGACACACATGAAGTTAGGCATCATTCAAACTGGAATAGGTAAGAGCAGAGTCACCTTGGAGAGCCTGTCTTTAGAGCAAGCTCAGCTGTACCCCAGCCTACCATCCCAGCTATGTATCCACTGCACCAAGTCACCCTTCAGCTCTTCATCCATCGGCAGCAGTTTGGCCTTTACGGCTGCGCAATAAAGATAATGTCGGATGGAGCTAACAGGGAGTAATGGGTTAGCATACCACCGAAGCATCACATTTTGAGACCAACATATCTCCTTCCTGCTTTTCCCATCTCCATTTCTGAAATGTGTTTGGGTAGTTGGTGAAAATTAGGTCCTCTGGAAACTTCTATTTGCTAAACCCGAGTAGCTAAGGGAAGGATAAGTCTGTCATCTCAGCGCTTCGTTTCCCTTCACACTCAGGGGCTATTTGAGAACCACCCAACCTGTGTGTGGCTCTGGCTCTCAGAAGGCAGATGAGTTCCAGTCAAGTATCCTGTGTCAGGTAACTGAAGAGAAAGAGAGAGAGAGAGAGAGAGAGAGAGAGAGAGAGAGAGAGAGAGAAGAAGGAGGAGGAGGAAGAGGAGGAGGAGGAGGAGGAGGAGGAAGGCTTCTACCCAGCTGTGGTGGAGGCGAGAAGTCAAGAGGGACAGGAGAAACAAACCATGTGGAGCAGATGCTGGTGTAGAGCAACGTGGGAGCTAGAAACATTTACATTATTCTAGACGGTGTGGATGGTGCCCTCTGACAGTAGAATGTTCATCTGGAACAGTGGAAGACGTCTATGGGCACAGGAGGGAGGAAGCTCCGTCAAGCCTACTGGATTACACAAATAGCATTCAGAACTGAGGAAGATCAGAAGGCTTAAACAGCACCAGGGATGTGTACTCATGACAAAGGCTAAAAACCACTGTGCGCATCAGGGGGATTGGAAGAATCTTTGCTGGAGAAATAAAGGAAAGAAATTCCAAGATATTGTCATGCATCTTGCAGTTATTTTCAATATTTATATAACTTACTCAACTCTAGCATGCCCCACCCCAGCCAATTACTCATTTCCTACAGTTCTGATGCCCCTTTGCCCCTCCCAAGGTGTCAGCTTTCTGTTCTCTCTGCTTCTCATGAGCATGTACGTGTGGCCTCCTTAGACACCCTGGTGTTGCTGTAGGTGACTAATGCTACTCTCAAGATCACCCCGGCAGCAGTGGTGTGAGTTCCAACTCGCTACACTCTTCAACGTTCTGGATTCCCAAATGAAACACACACACACACACACACACACACACACACACACACACACACAGCCTATATTTAATATGCCTTAATCAGTTCAATGGCTGGGTCACTCCCAAACTATCACCTCCCGTCTAATACTCCTGAGTTATTACTTGCTAAAATCTATATTCCATCTTTGCTGTCCTAGACCCAATGTGGGGGTGAGGGGTAGGGGGGCCCCCCACTCTTCCCTGGCTCTTATATGTTTAGTATGCTTCTCTTGTGCAGCTCTCAAGCCTGGATCTTATTCCTTTTTTCAACATGACAATCCCCTTTCTCCTCTTGGTCCCCTTGCCAGTGAGTCCAAAAATCCTGCCTCTGTCTCCCTGCCCAGCCATTGGCTGCCAGCAACTTTATTTGCCAAGCAGAACCAACTGGGAGCAAGGACCCTCAGTGCCTTACATACAGACTCTCATGTAACATTTGGGACCTCAAATAACATAATGCAAGCTTTAGGCCAAATCCACAACACGCTGGTTGCCCCTTCCAGATCCATCAGTACCTGAAACACCACACCCTTTGCTGCTCATGATGACTGGTCCCAAGCTGCTAGCTGGTGGGTGCCACTCATGGGATCTGTCTGACTCCAGTCTTTTTTGCAGACTTGAACCCCACCCCTCTGCTCACTGCAGACCTGCAAAGTCATGGTCATGATCAAATTCAGAGACGCTGAATGTAGAGGGCTAAATACAGGCACTCAGAAACCGATGGCATATGCCTAGAAGCTCAGCGAACAGTCCATTCTTGGGCGGCAAGTTGAGCACAGACTGTCTGAGTTTAAGGTCACCGTTGGACATGTTTCCCCTTCCTCTGGCCATAGCTGTTTTTCCGCAGACCATTACCACCCCTGGGTGGTTGCCAAGTACAATAAACTAAGAAGAAGACAAACGGTCTGTTGCATGTGTCTTAAACGTACAAGGAAGGTACGTTTTGCTTTAAGAGGGAGGTTGTCCCTTTTAACCTGTGACCTTTGGCATTCATTTTAACTGGAAAAGTGCGTAAATGACGGTTAGCGGGAGATGCATAGACTTTTATTTCTCCTTTGATACTTGAAATATGGAGGCCCATTTGGTCCCATTGCTGTGGAACATATTGGAGCCAGCTGTCGGCTCAGTAAAGGCTTCAAGAGCTGTGTGCACAGGGAAGCATCAGGCACAGGCAAAATCAAGGCATCATCCCTAGCTGGAAGCCTGGCGAATGTGTGCATACTCGGCGAAGCTTCCTCATGAGGGTGGCCTGGAAAATAGTTAGTCATGTATATCATGAGGCTGGTTGATGCTTTTATGTGGCTTGGCTGCAAGCAGGTAGTGCCAAAAAGTCCCCCTTTTAGGGGACTGGGGAGGTGGTTCAGAAGGTAAAGTGCTTAGCGTGCAAGCATGAGGACCCAGGTTCAATCCCCAGTATATAAGTAAAAAGCCAGGCATAGTAACATCCTTGTACAACCCTAGCATTGGTGGGGGCAGAGACAAGGAGGTTTGCTGGGGCTTGCAGCCTAGTTAGCTTTGTCGAATTGGTGGACACTTGTTTTGGTGAGAGAACTCTGCCCCAAAACCTAAGGTGGAGAGTGATTGAGGAAGACAGCTGACTTTGACCTCTGACCTTCAAATACATGGGCACACACACACACACACACACACACACACAAACATATACCTACACCAATCACTTTACCTGTATATGAAGGGAAGATGTCTTTATACCCCATAACAGCCAACTAGAGTATTTGTACCTTAGGGCAAGGAGGCAGGATGAAAATCCATTACTTGAAAGCTGGAAAAAAATGTCGTGGGGACTTGGAGTCTGCAAGGTTGTCCTCTCTCTGTTCCTGGTGATAAGGGATTATGACCATTTTCATCCATATGGTGCTGGTTAATGTTGCACTGGCTGTGAGGTGACAGAATAGGATTCTTTAATGGCCTGTGTCTTTCCTTTCCCTGCGCTTGTGGACATGTGTGATTTAAATATCCGTAGTTTGTGCCTTTTGATATCTGTGTATATCCACCTCCCAGAGGTGCCATTAATAGTTCAAAGTAGTCCTCAAATGGGAGAGTAGAGAATGGCTAAAAAATGGGCTTTAAAAAAAAAAAGGATTTTTTGGGAGGAGTGGGGGTGGGGGGAGGGGTTGGCCCAGAGACTCCAAAGCTTAGAATTAGCCAGGAGCTGCAGCTGTGCCTCTCTGTCCCAATAAAATCTTCAAGAAAGGTGGAGATGGATCCAGTTTCTGAAGGGTATTTTTTTTTTTAATTTTCAAGTCATTGTATCTTTAATAACCTGGCAGTAAGTCAAAACATGAAGAAAAAAAAAAAAAAAAAGATTGTTCCTTTTATGAGCAAGGACCATCTCTATAGACTCATTCACGTAGTGAGTGAGATCGGATTCCAAACAGCATGGGAAGACCACAAGGCTCATGGATTGATGCGTTTGGTTGCTTGATAATCGGTTGGGGGATGGGAAGCACAAGTCAGAGGACAGACACAGTTGCTGGGTCACGAGCACCTTGAAGCATTTCTTGATGGTGATTCGGTGTCTTGAGTGTTTGTCATCTGGGGAGAACCGAGCAGGATGGGCAGAGCAAGTCTGTTGTCCCCCAGGATCAAATTTCTGCTCAGTTTACAGACATGATCCCCCTGCTCATTGAGGTAATACTGGAAAAACATGACTGCCCCTCAGCAGAAAGACACCTATACGCTTACCACCAGTTTCGTTTGCCCCAAGTGCACTGCCTCAATTGGGGTATTAAGTCTTGAGAGTAAGTCTATTTTGCTATTTTTCCATTTTTTCTACCTCTTCCTCCTTTCCCTCCTCCTCTTCTCCACTTCCTATCTTCTTCCCCTTCTTTTTGACAGGGTCTCTGAACTCTTGGCAATCCTCCTGCCTCAGCCTCCCAAGTGCTGAAATTACAGGCACACAAACACCATAACCCAATAAATCTGTGCATTCTGCATTGAAGCCGAGAAAGGGTGTCAAAAGTCAAAATAAGGACAAACATGCTGGCACTTCCAGAAAGAAGGAGGGTATGATGGTTTGAATGAATATGTTTGACCCAGAGAGGGGCACTGTTTGGGAGGTGTGGCCTTGTTGGAGTAGGTATGGCCTTGTTGGAGGAAGTGTGTCACTGTGGGTGTGGTCTTTGAGACCCTCATCCTAGCTCCCCGGAAGCCAGTCTTCTCCTGTCTGCCTACAGATGAAGATGTAGAACTCTTAGCTCCACCCATACCATGCCTGCCTGGATGCTGCCATGTTCCTGCCTTGATGATAATGGACTGAAGCTCTGAACTTGTAAGCCAGCCCTGATTACATGTTGTCCTTGTAAGAGTTGCCTTGGTCATGGTGTCTGTTCACAGCAGTAAAACCCTAAGATGTAGGGCGAGAAGCCAAAGTCCCACTGGATGCCTGCCATGTATGAGGAATAACAGTCAGGTGCTTCCAGCACGAGGCATACTGGCTGCCCTTAGATGCAAGGCAGGAGGTGCTGTGAATTTGAGAACGTTGCACTGAGGGTAAGCCTGGCTAACTTCTTGTTCACTGTGTATCAGGAGTGGATCAGTGGCTGCAGATGAGCAAATAATAGGTGAAAGGCTAATAATTGCTAGGCTGCTGTGGAAAAGGCCGGCAGAGGCAAGGGGTGAATGCAAGAACAAGTGGGCCACCGAAGGTATCATGAAAGATGGAGAGCTCCTTGGAGAAATGAGAAAAAGTCCTAAACATTAAAAAGTTTAACCTCCCAGAAGTCCATTTCACACCCATCAATCAAGTTGACAAGTCAAAGACTGCAACGTGACAGCCATGTGATGTAAGAAGCAAGGAGGAATCCTGAGTCAGTCTTGCCAGAGGAGGCGGGCTTCCTCCTAGGGGGTGGGCTTCCCCTAGGGGGTGGGCACTGTCAGCTTGAGCAACAATTGGTTGTCATCTGCAGTAGAGCTGAGGTGACTCAGCTGTTTCCTTCTAGCTGTTGACTGCAGAGGAAATGCTCACTTTTGGGGTAACCATAAAGCCATTCAAAAGCCTGAGCGTTCACAGTAAACACTGAAAACAGCGCACGCGCTGCTCAACGGGGACCATGTAAAGATCGAAAAGCCCGCTCAACATATTCTATAGCAGAAATAAATACATGAAGAACAGCTGGGTTCCCAGCAGGAGCTTAACACTGTGATTGTGGGTAGGAAAAGATACCTCCCCGTCATTGGTATTAAAAAAAAAAAATTCCACTTGCAAAATAACAATGTGTAAAACCTAAATATAAGTATGTGTGTTGAAAACATAATTATAGCTGCATGAATGGCAATATACAATTTGTGATAGGAGACACTTAGAGAGATTACTCAGAGGCTAAGAGCTCTTGCTGTTTCTCCAGGGGATCTGAGTTCAGCTCCTCTATAACTTCGTCCGTAGGGTTTTTAATGCCCTTGTCTGGCTGGCTTCTCCAGGTATTGCACTCATATGTAAAAACACATATACAGACACACATACATATAACTAAAATTTTAAGCTAAAATATTTTTTTAAAATGAGAATAGATGGCTTCTATTTGATTTTAAGTATTATGTATTTTTAAAATTTGAGTCTTAGGTATTGTCTTAGTTAGGGTTGCCATTGCAGTGACGAGACATCATGACCAAGACAACTCTTATAAAGGACAATGTTTCACTGGGGCTGGCTTACAGTTGTAGAGCTTCAGTCCATTATCAGCATGGTGTGGGGATCGTGGCAGTGTCCAGGTAGACACAGTGCTGGAGAAGGGGCTGAGAGTTTTACATCTTAATCCAAAGGCAGTCTGGAAGAGACTCTCTTCCAGGCAGCTAAGAGGAGGGTCTCAAAGTCAACGAGCAAAGGGACACACTTCCTCCAACAAAGCAACACCTATTCTAACAAGGCCACACCTCCTAATAGTGCCACTCCCTGGACCAACCATATTCAAAACACAACAAGTATATGAGTATTCATTTTATAGATACATATAAGTATATATAAAATCATTCAAATGATAAAGCAATAAATATAGATATCGATGTAGATGTAGATACAGGTATCTGGAATGTTTTACAGCCAATTGTTTCAGAATTAAGAATTTCAGTCAGATATGGTGGCACATACCTTTAATCTTAGCACTCAGCAAGCAGAAGCAGGCAGATCTCTCTGAGTTAAGGCCTGCATGGTCTATATAGTATGACTCTTGTTTTAAAAAGTCAAGAATAAGATAGTGACAATTATCACTCAGATAGCAGAGTGAGAATGTGTGATGTGGCTAGTTCCCAGTCAAATGCCCAAGGTGGCTTCTGCCTCATCTGATGCTCTGTCTCTCCCATCTTTGTACATTCTTGAAATTCCCTTCATCTGTGATGCTTATGACTAAAGGATGCCACTTTACAGGTAAGTGTATAATTCCATATTTTTAAAAGAGAGTCAAGATTTATTTTAGCTCATGGTTTTAAAGTTTTCATTTATGATCCTTAACTCCAATGATTCTGGGCTTGTTTTGAGCCCAACACCACTATCCGTGGTTACCTGAATCACAATGTACTTGCATCATGGTAGAACAGACAGTAGAGACTGAGGAAGGGGCGGAGTCCAGGTGTAACATGGCCCTGAGCTGTTCACTCCAGCTTGGCTCAACATCCAGAAATTCTCAAGACCTATCAACATACTATCATTGACAGCAGAGAACACATTTAATAGAAGACCCTGTGAGGGACATTCCCAATTCTCTATTTTATTCACATCTCTTATAGATGGGGATTAGGCACCTGGGAAGGAGTTAAGGAAATTGAAAGTCGGTTCTGTAATGATGTCATGTTTATCCTGTCATGAGAACCCAGTGCCTGGCAATAAATGAGAATCAAGAGTCGTAGCCAGGCATGGCGGTGAGCATGAGGTCTTAGCACTCTGAAAGTAGAGGCAGAAAGACCAGGAGTTCATAGCCATTCTCTGCTACAAGCTTGAGTGCAGCTGGGGCTACTGTCTCAAAATCTCAACCAAGAAACAATTGATGTGGACAAGAATCCAACTTTCTTCCTTACTGCATGGCCTCGGGGAGTTTTGGATTCTCTCCTTAGATCAGACTCCTCCTTTGAGAACTTGAGAAACATCACTGACATTTCAAGATTCTTGTGAAGATCAAATGACATCATTGACCACAAGTGCCCAGAATGGTACCTATCAGTCACAAACCTTTTGCCCTTCTTTCCAGAAACATCTCCTAAACCATGTGGAAAATATTTACTGTGAGATTTGTGAAACTGTCCATTTTTGTGTGTGTGTGCTACAGTCAAAGAATTTTAGGATTTTGTTTTACAAGATTACTTATTTATTTATTATATTTATATGTATGTGTGTTTTCCTGCTTGGATTTATACCTATCAATTATGTTCAGGAGCCTATTGAGACTAGAAGTTAGAAACTACCATATGGGAGCCTAGGACAGAAAATAGGTTCTCTGTGAGAGCACTAAGAATTCTCTTTAAACAAAACAAAACAAAACAAAACAAAACAAAACAAAACAAAACAAAAGGTAAACAAACATAGCCGTGTCCCAGTAAAACTTTATTCACAAAATTAAGTGGTTGCAGGGCCAGGAGAAATGGTACAATTGGTAAAGTGGCCTTTGTGGACTCATAAGGAGTCTGAGTTCCATGCTCAGAACTAATACATAAAAGCTGGATATATGGGCTGAAGAGATTGCTTGGTGGTTAAGAGTACTGGGTGTTCCCAGCACCCACATGGCAGCTCACAACCATCTGTAACTCCAGTTTATGGGATCTAATGCCCTTTTCTGGCTTCTACAGTTACTGCACACACATGATTGGTATACAGACATACATGTAAACCAAGAAGCTGGGTATGGAGAACCCTTCATGTAATTCCAACACTGGAGAGATACAGATGGACAGATCCCTGGAATTCACTGATCAGCCAGCCTAGCCTATGATGTGTATCCATGGTTACTGAGAGACCATGCCTCTACAGAGGCTGACAGCAACCAAGGTGAACACCCAAGGTTAACCCTGATTTCCATATACATGCACACACAGATATATGCATCCCTGCACATGTGCACAAACACACACATATGCATGCCCAAAAGAAGATGGTCAGTGAGCTTTGTCTTGCACATCCCATAGAGTGAAATAGAGGTGAATTGAGCTGGACCAATGCCTCTGTATAATGCTAGAGCCCCAAGTAAGGAAGGGGCCCCTTCTTCCACTCCAGTAAACCTTTTTGACTGTTTCCAAGAAACCCCTAATTGTTGTCAACGTGCATTTAAATATTCCTCTGTGGTAATGCTTTCTGATTTTTGCAGACAGACATTAAGGACAGTCTATCTCCCAGGGTACTTGGTGCTGTTCTCTTTTGACCTACAGTGACGACGCTAGTTACTGTTTAAAATGGGTGGATCTGAGTTTGATGGCGAACATCTGAGAGGTAGAAAAACTGCTTCTGGTTCATTGTTTTTACAGTGAAACAGATGTTTCTGGCTGATGTTTTACAGTGGATAAGGAAAAGAAAACTCAGAGTAACGGGTCCTGTAGGTTCACATTGGGTCATGTAAATCTACAGGAAGGAAGAGGGGGGTTGAGGGGCATCTGGAGGCATTTTTGAAGGCAGGGGAAGCATCAGGAACCTAGGCACAGCATCTCTAATGGAAATTCAGAGGGGGAGAAGCAGGATGAGGATACTCTGTGTGCTTCCCCTGTGGCAGGTTGGGCCTCTGGTGTCACTGGTTCGGTTGGACCCAAAATAGCCTCTGTACTGTTCTCTAGGCTAACAAAGACAATAACAACTTGCTGCCCCAGGGGTTGTTCATCCTTTATCTCTGGGGACTTGTTTCAGCCACTCTACAGAGTGGAATTTAGGAGTGTTCTGTTGGCTTAGTGAGGTGAGCTAATTGCTTGGTTCCTGAAATTGCTCAAACTCTGCAATCAAATCTCCATTAGCTAATGCTCTCTCACTAACCTTTCCCTATCTACCCTCCCCCTATAGCCCCTCTCCCCCTTTCAATTCAGGCACAAATCTGATCTAGCTCAGCTAGTAGTGTGAAGTTCTGGTGGGGGTTGCGGGGGGGGGGGGAGTCTCATCCACATTGGCAGGGTATGGTGGTACACAGCTGGAACCTCAGCACTCAGAATGTGGAAGCAGAAAGATCAAAACTTTCAGGTTAGCCTTAGCTACATAGTAAATTTAGGGATAGCCTAAGATACAGGAGACCTCATCCAAAAAAGAAAGGGGAGGGGACCCTCAAATTAATCAGTTAATGCCAATTTAGCTTTCCTGTAGCTCTCCTGCTAAGCACCCCCCCACTCCTCTACTCCATAGTGGGCTGTCTGGAATGACTGTTCCAGACTGACTATATTCAGGTGCCCCTGTCCCCATCCTTCTGACTAAATAGAACTGCTGTTTTTTGTTTGTTTGTTTGTTTGTTTTGTTTTGTTTTGTTCATTTGTTTTTTTTTCTGCTTGGCTCAAGGCAGGACAAATCTACCTTAGTATCTTTTGAGGCATGTGCAGTGCAATCTTGGAGAATTTTCATGAGATAACTCAGCTCAGTAAGCCACAAAATGAGACACAATGAGACACTGGTACCATGAGCATCTAAAAATAGAATAATAGCCCCTTAAGACACTCACTGCAGGACATTGTATTGTCAGAGGGAGCTCACTCTCTGAGCAGGCACCGATAGAATTTATCTGGAGGTGAGCCCAATGGAAAAAGACTACATACAGCTAGAGCCTGCCCTAGAGCAGAGGCAGGTCCCCAGGACTGGGTCCCACACTCAAAATCACGAGCCCTGGCAAGGCAGGTACACTGACAGAGAGTCTGAGCATCAGTCCTTACTCTCAAAAAGTAGTTCCTAGCCTTTCTAGCACCACGGCCCTTTAATACAGTTCCTCATGCTGTGGTGACCCCCACCCCTAAAAATATTTTCATTGCTACATCATAACTGTAATTTTGATAATATTATGAATCATGATGTAAATATCTGTGTTCTTCAATGATCTTAGGCGACTCCTGTGAGAGGGGTAGTTGACCTTATTAGGGGGGTGTGACTCACAGGCTGAGAACAGCTGCTCTGGTATCATCTGAGACTGATGTCTTCCAGATGTAACTGGAGACATTTTCCTCTGAGAGCATTGGGAGACTGGTTCGAGGTCACAGGACAGGCAGGGAATAGCCTGTTTGGGTCTTGAGAATCATGCAGGTGAACCTTAGTGAACTCCTGTGGTCTCTTCCTGGCCAGTCTTCCTTGTATTACTATCTGTCTCTATATGTGTCTGCCTCTGTGTGTGTGTGTGTGTATGTCTGTGTGTCTGTGTCTGTATATATTAGTGTGTGTATGTATCTGTGTGTCTCTATGTGTCTGTCTTTGTGTGTCTATGTGTCAGTGTGTGTCTTTGTATGTGTCTGCCTGTGTGCCTGTATGTGTCTCTCTATGTCTGTATGTGTCATGTCTGTCTGTATATGTATCTGTCTCTCTCTCTGTCTCTCTGTCTGTCTGTCTGTCTGTCTGTCTCTGTCTCTCTGTATGTGTGTGTGTGTGTGTATGTGTGTGTGTGTGTGTGACTTTGTAAACGTGGAGGATGGTTACATAGTAGGTTGATGGCTGCTACACTTAGCAATTTCCTATCTTGTGACTGTGTTTTTTTTTTTTTTTTAATAAATTCAAGTTGCTTTTAGATGTCTGACTCACAGTTCAGATCTTTGTCTTTGATTGTCAATCAATCAATCAATCAATCAGCAGAGAGTTCATTCCAAAGTTGAGGGAGTTTGAATCAACTATGTAGACCTAAGATTTCTTTGTACCTATCCCCTAGGCCCATGAAATTGTCAGAGGTTTGGACAGGTCTCAAAGCAGGATAAAGAACCACAGGGGACCTTAAGCAAGGAGATGAGAGGCCTGACCCATGTTTTAAAGGTACCACTTGCTGTGAGCTGTGTAGATGAATTCTGCAAGGCACTCTGTGCAAATGCTAACCCCAAATGAGAGATTTCACCTGAAGATGGACCATGGCAGACCTTGAGAGGAACATCCAAAGAGAAAATGGGATTGGGGAGATTGGTCAGTGGTCAAATGTGTGCTTAGCCTGTGTGAGGCCTCAGGTTCCATCCCTACCACCAAAAACCACAAAACCAAGAAAAGAGATGCTTGGTAAGATTCCATGGGGGTAGCCATGTAAAGAGGTGCCTACAATTTGGTACCATAAATGCTTCCTGATTCAAATCTCTCTCTAAGATGACTACTTTTTTCTTTTCTTTCTTTCTTTTTTTTTGACTCAATTTTATGCTCCAGGACTGGGGGCAAAGGCCAGGGTCATTTTACATGCCACCAGGCATCAAATCTGGACTCCTACTTGGTAGCGTTTGCTTTTATGTGTCTTCTGTAATGAGAGATAATGTCTTAAAAGTCAAAGGAGGTATTAGATTGTGTAGCAGCAGCAGCAGCAGCAGACAACTTTGTAGGGTTTGTGATTGGAGACAAGTGAGAACTGAAATCACACCATTGTCCTTCTGAGATTCATTCTCCCAGTTGTTTGGGGTCAAATTCTCCACGGTACTTAAATCAAGATGGTATTGAATGGACTTATTAAACAAGGAAGAGTGGCTCCATAGGTTCTCTTTTCAGTCTCTGAGATGTATATTATTTCTGGTCCGGCAGCTCCTCGCATACCATTTTAGTCCCACAGCACACTGAGCACAAGATGCCATGTTGGAGCCTCTGAATGAAGACCGTGCAAGTTTCATAGCACATGTTAACATTTCTAGCCTCAACTTTTTTTCCCCACTGTTTTTGTTTTTCTTTATTTGTTTTCAAGACAGGATTTCTCTGTGTAGCCCTGGCTGTCCTGGAACTCACTCTGTAGATCAGACTGGCCTTGAACTCAGAGATCTGCCTACTTCTGCCTCCCAAGTACTAGAATCAAAGGTGTGCGCCACCACTGCTTGGTTCTGGCCTCAAATTTGGCAACTTCCTGAGGAATTTACAGCACAGATCGGTGAGGGTGAGAGTGGAGAGGCTCTGCATACGTGTATGGGCAGAGTAGCCTGTTTCTTTTCTTTAGTTTGTGTGAGCCAAGAAGGGCATTCATTGCAGAGTATGTACCTCACCTCAGTCTGAGCTTCAGTTGTCACTCCGAGTAGTGTTAATCCCACAGATGTGAGGAGAAAGACCAATAAACCCACATCATTGTCAAATTAATTAAAGCAAGCTTCCCATCTCCCCCGAATTCACAGGCTATCTCTCCTTAATGGTGGGGTTCAAGAGATCGACATTGGACAGGGTGTGATAAGGGTTTTTATAGGTTAGGAGTAGGGGGTTCCAAATAAGCAAGGTTACAAGGCAGAACACAAGCAAAATAAGTTGGCCATGATAACCTTCCAAAACAAAGACATGGTTTCGAGGTCGTAACAATGTGGTCATAACAACTTTTCGAAACAAAGGCATGGGTTGTCATTTCCTGAAACAGGCAGTGCAGAACAATTTGAAGGTTGCAGGTGGGGCATAGACCAATCCTTGAGAAACAATCTAGACAGGAACGAACCTAGTTCATCTTTACTGTTAAGAGGGCTTTGGAGCCCAAGATGGAGGCAGGCTGGTTTATCAGTAGAACCCTGGGTACCTTACTCTACCTGGCCTCTAGCGTGGTCAACTACAGCCTTATAGGTTCCTGTGGCAATTAGTAGAAGAACTGTCTGGCTAGAATTAGCAGAAAGACAACAGACTTTGTTTCAGGCTTTTGCATTTGGGGACTAAAGCCAGAACTCAGAGTTTAGCTGTACTGGGATGAGGTCTTTGAGGGCAGGGGGTGGGGGGAGATTTTCCTTGCTTGCTTGTTTATTCTGGATGGAGTATTCTTGAATTAGCTATGTAGCTGAGAGTAGCTTTGAACTTTGACAAGTTTTATTTATGTTAATACATGTGTGTTTATGCACATATGTGCTGGTACCTGTAAAGTCCAGAAGAGGGCATCAGATGCCTCGGAATGAAGTTGCAGGCACTTGTCAGCTGCCAAGTGGGTGCTGGACACCAAGCTCTAGTCCTCCTAGAAAGACAGTGAGAGCTGTTAACCATTGGGCCATTCCCCAGCCCTACATAGTGCTAGATTAGAGGCCTGCACCGCTAAACCCACCCACAGTTTATAGGCAAGAGTAAAGGGAGGCCTAGGTGGACCATTGTTTGCTAATTGGCCTTAAGCAAAGGAAAAGGAAAAGTTCTCACTTTCCCAGCAAAGGAGCAATTTTATAGCTTAAAGGGAAATTCCTCTAAGTTGAATTCCCCTCCCTCCCAGGGAGACTGGGGTGAGCTCTGTCTTCCTCAGCAGGGTGGCTCCAGGGCCTTAAGAATGTGTCCTGGGTTGTAAGGCTGAGTTGTAAGGCTGAAAAGAGGCTTTTTAAATGGGATTTGCATCTTAAAGGCTACAAGACTGAGCTTCCAAGGAGGGAATATTCAGTGCTCTGAGACACCAGAAAGGAGGCTTGGTGGGGATGGTTTGGTTAGGGCACTGAGTTCTGTCAGGTAAGGATGGTCTAGGCTTCTAGGCAGGGACATGGCTATAGTTTGGTCCAGCTCAGGGGATTCTGACTGAGGAGTGTACACATAGGCTATGACTGACAGCTCAGAGTGTAAATGAATTAAGCAAGGGTGAGTTGTTTTAGGGTTGGATTCTGCAGTGAAAAGAGAACACTGGAAAAAATCTGTACACGATGTGTTATGCTTTCTGGTCATACAACACACAGCTTTAGCCACAAAGGGAATAAGAGATAGTTTATTCTTCAGCCAAATATGACTGCCCATGGCCCAGGAATACAGATTCACTTGCCCCGAATAACACGCTCTAACCTGGAAACAGCTTCATAAAATTTTTTCAGTTTTAGAACAAAGTCATAAATCAAAGCACTTCAAACACATCTGTGGAGGCATCCGGCTCTCAGGAAAGCAGGGCAGTGTCTGCTTGAGATCTCAGGTGCTGTCTGGTGGCATTGCCTGTCACTGGGTTGGTGGCAGCCAGGGGTCTGCTAAGTGAATGCATTCCAAAGCTAAATGGCTGTTTAAATGACAGAAGAAGCCAGATAACTATATAGTGTCCCGTTAATTCCCTTTTAACGAAATTATTCTGAGTATAATTTTATTACCTATTTCTTTTTAAAATAATTTTGAGAATTTCATGCATGAGTACTGTATTTGAATCATTTTCACCCCCATCCCCCATCAAATTTCTCCAGTGATCTTTCTACTCACTCTCAAAGTCATGATTGTTGTTATATACACATAGTATACCACAATGTAATATATAACATGCAGCATATAACATATAATAAATATATAATATATGTATGTATATATACCACAATATAGCATATAACACATAACATAAAACATATAATATATCACAAATGTATATGTACCACAATGTAACATATAACATATGGTATATTACACATTACATATTACATATGTATATATACCACAATGTCATATGAAATATATAGTATGTAATATGTAATGCATACTATAATATTATATAATGTATAGTATGATATATAATATATAAGATACACTATATAATACATAACATAACACACAATATTTATTGCATAATAAATATATAATTGTCTTAGGATTTTGCTGCTGTGAACAGGCACTATGATCAAGGCAACTCTTATAAGGACAACATCTAATTGGGGCTGGCTTACACAGGTTCAGAGGTTCAGTCCATTATCATCTAGGTGGAAGCATGGCAGCATCCAGGCAGGCATGGTGCAGGAGATGAGAGTTACATCTTCACACCCACAGTGACATAGTTCTCCAACAAGGCCACACCTACTCCAACAAGGCCACACCTTCATGTAGTGCCACTCCCTGGGCCAAGCATATTCAAACCACCACAATAATACATATTATATATGCATACATGTACCACACTATAATATAATATTTATATAGATACATATTAATAAATATAACACTACAACCCACTGAGTCCATTTAGCATTGCTTATGTGTACATGTGTTTTAAGGCTGACCACTTGGGATTGGATGAACTATCAGGATAATGAACTATCAGGAGGCTTGTCCCTGGAGAAGACTGATCCTTCCTCTTTTCAACAGTCATTCATCACCTGTAGCTCTTCCTCTAAGAGTGAGGCCTTGTGAGATTCCCCCCAACCCAACCTTGTGGGTGCTGGGAACTGAATCTTTGTCCCTTGCAAGAGCAGTCGTTTTTCAGTGTTCCTAACTGCTGAGCCATCTCTCCAGTCCCAACAGTGTTATGTTTTCAAAGAAGGGAATTACAAAGCCAAACTCACGGATTCAAATAATTTATTTGTGTAATCTTTTAGGTGTTAATGGAACTGTAAAGCACATTTCAAAAGAGGCAGAGCCCTGTCTTAAAACTCCATAGTGGGAGCCCAGAGAATTCGGAGATGGCAAAATGATATTCCTCTCTGTATAAAGCAAACTACTCCAGCATGAGTGTTTAAATAAAGTGTTCAAACTCAGACATGCCAGGATTCCGTTTTCTGCGCAGCTGACATTTTAATTTAACATCACACACATAGTTTAGTGTAGTCCAAAAAGAGACTTAAACATCTTCAGGTTTGTTATTTTTTTTCTCCCAAGATTTACATGGAATTGAAGCTTTGTAGATGATTTGTTAGTTCAGAGTCATCTGGACTGTGTGTGTGTGAGTGTGTGTGTGTGTGTGTGTGTGTGTGTGTGTGTGTGTGTGTAAGCAGGCATGCACCTGGGATACCCATGGGTCAACCTCACGTGATTCCTTCTCAAATGCTGTTTCTAAGACAATAGCTCACACTGAAGTGGACACATCATTTCAGTAAAGCTGGCTACCAAGCCCCAGGGCGTCTCTTGGCTCCTTCTTCCTGGCACTGGGCATAGAAGCACACACCTCCCTGCCTGATTCCGAAAATCATGCTTGCGCAGTGGATACTTTGCACACTTAGCTGTCTTCACAGTCTCCTCAGGTCAGTTTCTTAAACCCCTAGTTGGTACCAGAGACAGAATTGGTTGGAGCAGAGAGGAAGGTGTTCCTTGAAGTTACCATGGTGACCATGATTCCTAATGGTTTCAGACAAGCTCCATTCCTTCCTGGACTATAGATAACCAGTTCTAGGTGTTCTTATGTGAGAACAAAACCTCAGAAATTATTGACTGAGCCCCTTCTGGCTGAATATTTTTAAGTTTGGGGGGTGGGCAAAGGTTTTGAAAACTTTAAGGTTCCTTTCTAGTTGCTCCTAAGTTTGTGAAGGGCCCAACTGTGGTCCTGTAGTAATGAGAAAATGAAACAATATGAAAGACGGCTGCCAAGCCTGGGCTTGCAAGTGGGAGATGGATGGCCAGTGTGATGGGCCCGGGCAGCGCATGAGCTGGGCTGTTTGTGGAGTTCCCCAGCCATCCATCACACTTCTGCAGGCGCCAAGGTGTCATTCTGATGTACTTCAAATCCCGGAGGGCCGGTAAAATGAATGCAATTCGGGGCACAAATTGAAGCTCCCTTGCCTTCAAAGGGTATTAACAGAGACAGAGAAAGGCAAGCCAGGAGCCTCCACATTCTCTAAGCTCTTAGCAAAGGCCTCCTGCCTTGGACCCCAGTTCCTCTCATGGGCTTGCTTGTTCCCTGGTGACAAATGCTAAACCCTTAAATAAGGGGTTTCTGCCTGCACTGGAATTAGCCAGGAGACCCACTAAACCTGCTTTCCTTCCCTGTCTTCAATATTTACCTAATTTGAACAAAATTAAGGCCAGGGGGTTTATATTGCTCCCAGAATTCAGAGGGATAAAAGTTGTTTGCAAGAATTGGAAAGGAGGTAGATTCTGGAAACGTCTGACTTTTCTGGGTATTAACGAATCTATAGGCGATTCATCCATAATGCATCCGGCTTATGAATCACCGCAGAAAAGTACAGGGAAGCTTGCTGGAATTTCCGGGACGATGTTCCTTTCTCTGCACACCCTTGTCTGAAAAGGAGTGGGAAATGAAGTTTGCCTCCTAGCTCGGAAGACAGATGATGGGCTGCGTTCAAATTAAAACTTGCATAGTGCCAAGCTCAGAACAGCGTTTATCATTCAGATTATTCATGTATGGTCCAAAGTGAAGTGGGCGTGGTCATGCTCCTGGGTGATCTTCCGAGGTGTTAACAGTGAACAGTCAGATAAAGGGCAAAATGCCTACATTAAGAACGAGTGAATGAATGAATGAGTTGGTGAATTAATGAATCTGAGTGATTTACCTGTAGGCGATGGCATCTGCTATCCATAAGGCAGCTGGGGTGGATGCTTAAAAGGTGGGAGGTTGAAAGGAGGGTGGTTAGGCCTGGCTAGTGGCATCAGCCTTGAAATTATCCTGCCCGGTTTGGTAAGATTGACACAACTGACAACCAAGGAGAATGCAGAAGGGGTCATTGCGAGGGAGTGGCTATCGAGGTGCCAGCTGGAAAAGTCCTATGTGCTGGTGGCTAAGCCCGGCTGGGAGGGAGGACACTTCTGCAGGAAGAAGGAAGGCAGTCTGAAATGGGGTTTGAAGAGAGCACACTAATTCATCCTAGCTTCAGTGTCTAAAAAGCATTAGAAAGAATGGAACCCCACCCTGCCATTCCAGCCAACTAGGGAGGTGGCTTCTCTCTCAGGCCCCAGTGTCCTGTCCAGCAAGACTTGGGTATAGTTAGAGCTGTGCCCAAGCATAGCCTAGATTTGATCTTTTCATTTTTATGTCAATGTTGCTCAAGGAGCTAAAGGATATTTCTAAGGATGTATGCACACCCTTTGACCACGTTTTAGGAGTGGGCGGGTACCCAACAACTCAGACTCTTCCTGGTTGCCACATTCAAAAGATGTGTGCATGTGTGATGGCCTCTTGTTGAGAAGAGCTCTGTGTAAATCTTCCTGGTGCTTTGTTGGACATTATTTGGTCCTTGGAATGGTATAGGTGGTGTGAGTATGTGTGTGTGTGTGTGTGTGTGTGTGTGTGTGTGTGTGTGTGTGTGTTTAATAAGGTTCTAATATGATAAATTTGAAGGTCTCTTGAGCTGCCTAAGTACAAGAGTTATAGGTATGTTTACAACTTATTAGGGATGGCTGTGCCTCCTTCATCCTTTTTTCCCCTTCTCCTTCCTCCTCCTTTCTTCTTCCTGTTTCCTGTCCTCTTCCCCTTTCCCCTGGACCCTCTCTTTGTCTTTTTTCTCTCTTCCCTTTTTATAGAGTTTACATGTAATTAGGAATGTGTCCCTGGGCCTGGCTTATTTCACTTAGCATAACCACCTTTTACACTTCATAGAATAGTTTTTTTTTCCTTTTAAAGGCTGAATAATACTCCATTGTCCTTAACCCATGCATCAGCAGATGGATACTTAGGTATGAGGGATGGGTACTTTGTGCGTAATCTCTAAGAGCGTGTGGTGTATTTCACATTTCAGGAATGCTTAGACAAATTTCAAGCATTCTCATTATGAAACTGAAGATGTGCCATGATAAATGTGCAACTGGCTTTTGTAGCTTCACCGTCCCGTATTCATAAATCATAGTATCTCTGTATCCCATAATGATATAAAATTATATCCAGTTCACAGAGTAATTTTTGAACAGGGAAGCCAGGCCCCTCCCAAGTAGAAGCTTTTCTTCAGTAAATAAAGGCTCACCCCAGCTGTGTTCCCCGCCCTGGTTCAGGCAAACAGACAGGAGTTATCAGCACATCTGTTCTCAGAGTGGGATGCTGACTCCTTTTTTCTTGGGAGGGAGAAGCAGGGTCCTGACACCTCATGTTTGTCGTCTCCTCTTGGGGGTCATCAACTGTGTAGCTTGCTCCCACCTCCTCCCTGGACTCCCTCTAGGATGCCTCTGATTTTCTAAGCATATGAAGACTTGAATCAAGGCTATAGATGGTTGGAACGTCCCCTCAGTCATTCTCAGCACTGTTTCATTATCACACACCGTTGTTTTCCAAGCCTCCTGAGTCAAGTCACCCTTCATGGTGTGAGCATGTCTCTTCTTACTCCTGAATTTTTTTTTTCTTTTTTAAAGATTTATTATATATATATATATATATATATATATATATATATATATATATATATATATATATGTACATTGTCGCTATCTTCAGACACACCAGAGGAGGGCATCGATCCCATTACAGATGGTTGTGAACCACCATGTGGTTGCTGGGAATTGAACTCGGGGACCTCTGGAAGAGCAGTCAGTGCTCTTAACTGCTGAGCCATCTCTCTAGCCCACTCCTGGATATTTTTGGAAAAAAAAAAAAACCTTCACTTGTTCTTTCTTTCACAATCTCATACATGTATGGGGAATGTAATTACTGGGGTCCCCTGCCCTCTCTAGTCCCCCTCCCCTTTGTAATCACTTACCTCCCTCCCCTAAAATTCACTTTCAAATATTCTTTTTGCTTTTCTGTTCTTTTCCTTTCTTTTTTATTTTTCTTCTAATTTTTCATTTTATTCCTTTTTTTGTTGTTGTTGTCGTTGTTGAGACCCACTGAGTGGGCTTCTTACAGAATGCACAACTGAAGACAATGACTGCCCCTCCCCCCAGGATTCTTCTGTAGCTGCACCCCCTCCCCCACTCCTGTGTTTTGATTCTCACACAGTCTTTGCTGCTTCCTGCTCTGTGTCCTCTGACAGGCTTCTGTCAGAATTTGAGGATGGAGCACAGGGATGGAGTGGGAGGAATTTCTGAGCTTTCATCCTGAGCATGTAGGAGAGGTGGCCATGACAGAGAGAAAAGCCTGGATGTCACTTCAGGCTCTCACCTCACTAGCTTCCAGTTGAATTCCTGCCCTTGACTTTCTACACTTGTGTGGCTTTGGAAAAGCTAATTAAGGACTCTGCTCCCCAGTGCTCCTGCCTACAAAGCCGGACAATGATTATTACACACCACACACTCACATACACCACACACACACACAGACACCCCATACACACCACACACAGACACATAGATATAACACACACACACACACACACACACACACACACACACACACACACACGGTAATGGGTAATGGTTGATCTGCTCATCTTGGTTGCTGGGTCAGTGGGTGATCTGTATAATAAATAAATCTGTATAATAATAATAAATCTGTATAAATAAATTTCGATGGCAAAATTGTATTCTTGCCCAAGCTTTAGCTACCAAGCCTAATCCTCGTAAAGTATAAGACTCAGAAAACGTAACGGGTGCAGGGGCTGATGGCAGAGCAACAGACTTGACACACAGACACACACCACACACACATACACACACCATGCCTACAACACACACACACACACACACACACACACACACACACACACACACAGAACCCACTCCCACAGCTATGCCTTATTAACATCAGAAGCATCCAGGCCAAGTTGACTTTATTGATCAGACTAAATGCTTAGTCAATGGGGACTGGGACTCTTAATAGGATTAGAAGGATTAGGAAGTTTGGCTTCTGGTAGGAATAGTGTCTCTGGGGGTGAGCTGTTAGGTTTCCAACGTCCACATTGGGCCCAGTGTTTCTTTCTCTTGGCCAATGGTCAGGATATAGCTCTCAGCTACTCCTCCAGCACCATGCCTGCCGTGTTCCCTCCATGATGTTAATGAACTAACCCTCTGAACTGTAAGCAAGCCCCCAATTAAATGCTTTCTTTCTTAAAGAGCTGCCTTGGTCATGGTGTCTCATCACAGCAACAGAACAGTAAGTAAGACAAGGACTATGAACGGATTCTACTGGGTCAGGCCGCCCTTTTCAAACCCTCCTTGCTTTCTTTCTGTGTCCCAGATCCTTTGTGCTTAAGTGTTTTTAGAAAACTCCCTTTCTGTATGATGAAGGCAAGGCCCTGCCCCCTTTATTCCTTTATTCATTCATTTACAGCCAGTGGCCCTCAGATGCCCGGTGTCCCCTGACTCCTTGATGTTTGCAGTTTTCGTCTGGTTTTTGTTGCTATTGTTGTTCGTTTTGGTTTTGGTTTTCTGTCTAGCTGCTTTAAACTCAAAACTGCAACAAGTAGGTTGTTGTATTGGTTTCCAATGGTTCCATCTGTCTCTTTCCCTTGGACATGCCCACAGCACGTAAACTTTGCATCCCTAGGGGAAGCACTTATAAATGAAAACTGGATAGTGTCTAGTCTGCACCAAGGAAACTAAAGCAAACTGGTATTCTTGGCTAGTAGGATGGACACCTGGAGAATCCGCAGGCAGAGGATGGTGTGTTTGGTGTTCGTGTGGCCAAACATACTGTACTTTAAAGATCATAGAACCAGATGGCCAGAAACTCCATACTGAAGCTCTCTGTCTTGTGCAAAGCCTTTTCCCCATGCTATGCACAACCAGAAAGAAAGCAGAATGACCCCTGACCTTCAAGACTTCACCGGCTGCACAAGCTCGCCAACAGAATCTAACCGCGCATGACAACAGCTTTGATACAAAATACACAAGCTGGGTGTCCTCATGGAGGGTACCCTAAGCTCATCAGCAAATCCCTGATGGTGGTAATGGTTGATCTGCTCATCTTGGGTGCTGGGCAGCTGGGTCAGTGGGTGATCTGTATAAATAAATTTCCATGGCAAAATTGTATTCTTGCCCAAGCTTTAGCTACTAACCCTAATCCTCGTAAAGTATAAGACTCAGTTAACGTAACGGGTGCAGGGGCTGATGGTAGAGCAACAGACATGATAAATAGGAATGTGGGAAGATTTTTATTTTCCACTTGCTTGACAAACTGCCTAACAAAACACTGTAGAGAAAGAAGGGCTTAGTTTTGCTTGTAGTTCTGGGATGCAGTCTGTGAAAGGGGAGAAGACACAGGAGCAGGGGTGTCATTATGCAGAGAGGGGTTGTTACCAAACTTGGGATCATAGCCTGTGCCCCTGCTCCGCAGGAGTTAGGTAAAGTTACCTGTGCTCAGTGAGTTAATTAAAAACAGTAAAATTAACAAGAAAAAGGAGCAAAAAGAGAATTATTCACTCCTGCTACATTGGGAAGATGGACAACACCATCCAGTGACCCCACTTTGATCTCAAGTTTATCTTCAGAGTCCTTACATGGGGTGAAAGTTTAAACAGAGGGCTGTGAACAAGCATGCCTGAGTATAAGGAAATCTATGATCAGAGACTTATTTCTTCGTTGATGCTAGGCCATGTCAAGTTATCAGTAAATATCGATCATCATGTAAGCATTAAATTACAACTCTGCTCATTGCTACCAAGTATTGAGAAGATACAGTGGGGGTGTGAGGTTGGGACAGTCAGAGCTTCTCTATGGCTGAAGTCATGGACCGGCTCATGAAAGAATATAGAACTCAGAAGAGGGTTACAGGGAAAAACAAGGAAGACTGAGCCAGATGGGGGCAGAGGAAGGCACTGAAACCCTGTGGTAAGTGTACAAGATGAGGGTCAGGGGTGTGTGCCATAGGTAGTTGGTACCAGGTGGGGTGGAGCAAACTTAGGAAGGAGAGATGGAGGCAGAGACACAGAGAGACAGACACAGAGATAGTGATGGAAGGAAAGGGGAAAGAAGGACCCAGAAAAGTAAAGACAAAGGATGAGGATACAAGCTTGAGAGAAACTGATCCCATGGGGCAATGCTGTTCATAATGAGAGATTGGGGTCTTTGACATTATCCTAGCAGTGCCAGCGGGTAAAAGCTGCCTATCAATAGGTGAGACTGGAGCCAGAGTTGGCAACGTCATTGTTTTAGTTAGGCTTATGTTGGTGTGATAAATGCATTACCAAGATTAAATTGGGGAGGGAAAGGCTTATTATACTATAGGGTAGAGTCCATCATCAGGGGAAAAAAAGAAGCAAGAACCTGATGGCAGGAACTGGAGCAGAGAGCAGAGAAAGATGCTGCTTACAGGCTTGCCTAACTTGCTCTCTTGTATACCCAGAACCACCTGCATAGGAGTGATACCACCCATAGTAGGCTGGGCTTTCCTACAACAATCCTCGGTCAAGAAAACATCCCACAGGCTTGCCCTACAGGCCAGTTTTATGGGCCATTTTCTCAACTGAGGTTCTCTCTTCCCAAGTAACTTAGGGTTTTACTGCTGTCAACAGACACCATGTCCAAGGCAACTCTTATAAGGACAACATTTAACTGGGGCTGGCTTACAGATTTAGAGGTTCTGTCCACTATCATCAAGGTAGGAGCATGGCAGCATCCAGGCAGGCATGGTGCAGGAGGAGCGGAGAGTTCTACATCTTCATCTAAAGGCTGCTAGGACCAGACTTGCTTCTAGGGAGCTAGGATGAGGATCTTAAAGCCCATGTCCACTATGAAACACTTCCTCCAACAAGGCCACACCCACTCCAGCAAGGCCACACCTCCTTCAACAAGGCCACACCTACTCTAACAAGGCCACACCTCCTAATAGTGCCTCTCCCTGGGCCAAGCACATTCAAACTACCACACCAGGTATGTCTAAGTCTTTGTTGAATTGATAAAAACTGTGACATATATTGTGCATATCCTCAAAGATAGTCAGCATATCTCACAGTTGCCTTATCCCTTCCTTCATTTCTTCATGTAGTTAGCTTCTCTGGCTACCTAGTATCCAAAGTTAGGTTCTAGTACCTTCCAACAGTCTACTCAGATTTTGAACCTACCAAAGATTAATCTCTTGATTACTTACCCCGGTGATCTATTCCTCTTGAAAGGCTCCTGCATACAGCCAGAGGTACGCTTTAGTGTTCTACTGAGTGAATCTCAGTCCAAGCAAGGTGGTCATCAAGATGGACCATTGCAGGGTTCTGAATGTGTCAGGAGCAGTAACAGAGGATCTCTTCACTAATTAAGCTTGAAGAACCTACAGTCTGCATCGCCCTGGGGCAGATTCACAGAGCCTTGAACCTATATGGTGTAAGAGTGTGTACAAAGAAGGACTGAACATATTTAACCAGTTTGTTTCACAGTTAATAGACCATGTGACTCCCCTCTTTTGGGCTGAACACTGATTAAAATCCCGTTGGAAACCAATGTTCCAAGAGACAGGATGGGCAAACAGGCACACGCGTCCCACTTCCCACTGCTGTAAATCCACCGTTTCTCCACCTTAATTGGAAGAGGAAGGCAGGCTTCAAGTTAAATTATTTCAAGTTAGAATTACTTGTGTGACTTTCCACAAGAGTAATGAGCTCAGAACATTCCAGATTGAGGCTTGGAATACTCCCTCTGAGCATCTGAGGGGATTAAAAGTTATGGTGTGTATAAAATAACTAATTGTGCTGAAGGTAATAAATCCCACCTTTAAAAGCTACAGCTACTGTATGGGGCATTCATTGAAGCATCTCGTGTCTGGCTGGTGTTTGTAGGGAACCCTGCATTCACTGTAGTAGCTGCAGTAATTGCTTGCTGGTCTCTGGGTTGAACCAGTCTACAGAAGCCACAGAGAGGCTGCTGGTCTGCCACTGTGAGTGCACCTCAGATGGGGAAGAAAGAACACAGAGGTTAGAAGCATGTTGGTCCTTTGTTATCTTTTCATTGCTGTGACAAACTATGTAATAAAAGCGATTTAAAGGGAGAAGGCTTAATTTTGCTGGGAAGGCGTGGCAACAGACGCATGAGAGTTGGTCCATGGCATCCACAGTCAGGAAGCAGAGAGAGATGGATGCTGGTGCACAGCTCACCTCCTCTTTCTTGTTCACTCCAGGACCCCAGACTATGACATGCTGCTGCCCATATAGACTCAAATATGAAAGTGGTCAGGAGAGGGCTAGACACCTCTTCCCATCAAGGCTTCCAGTGAGAAAATGGAGCAACTGCAAGAAAAACCCCACATCTGGAAGCAGGAGGAAGGAGGTGTATGACTTGATGACTTATAAAGGGGTCATGATGAGGGTCCAAGTCTTTAGAACATAGATCTGGCCCCTGCCACATTACCCACGTCTGTTCTCAGGGTTCCCTTTTCTTTCTTACTAAGTTGTCCCTACCTTCTTCTAATTCATTGCTCAGAGATACAAGAAGCTAGAAATCCCAGGAGGTGTGACCCAGACTCAGATTCATGCCTGTAACACCAGACAGGAACGAGACAGAGCCCAAGGGGATGTGGGAGAGAGTAGTAACTAGAGTTCAGAGTAGCCAGCTAAATAAGACTAGAGCAGACACCATTCTAGAGAGGAAGGGACCGCAGGCACCCTCCTGCCAATCAAGGAGGAGGACAGAGCCAAGGACTCCAAACCGTCTGATCTCTTAATAGCGGTCCCACTGGCTGAAGATGTCCAAAGCAGGAAGCAGACAAAGTCATGACGGCAGCAGCGAGAACAGCTTCCTGAAGCATGGAGGAGAGGAGAGGGGAGAAAGGATGGGCTCCTGTTGATACTGCTGAGGGATGGACAGAGAGGCTGTAGACAATTGAGGTTGGGAGAAGGGATTGGCTGGCCATGTTGAATGATTGCCCTAGGGCACTCCAGTGATGCTCCTGCAATTTAAGATTCCCATTGCATCACAAGGGTGTCAGGACCGCTCCATGCTCCACGCTGCAGGTTCTTATGCTGATGGGCACATGGCTCGTTATTGACTGACCTGACTGGTGCCTACTTTCTTTAGGGATTAACTATTTGGAGTGTCCACGATGATCTTCAGGCTGGTCATCTTTTCATGGCTCACTGGCTATCCTGGTATCTTAGATGGCCTGTTCATATCTTTGCTCATTCTTCTTTCTGGTATCCCTACAGGATTTGAAGTCGCCACATATTCTAGACACGTCTTAGTCATTTTACCTCAAGGTCTTCAGCCAATGTCATGTACACCTAGCAGTTTTGTAAATCTTTTTTTAAAAAAAGTATGAAATAAAATAATTTTTTACTTCAAAAATTTTTTTGAAATCAAGGCATATTAACAAGAGAAAAATAGAAAGTGCTCTTGAGTTCAATGGAGACTCCTCTTTCACATCAGGTCGGCTTAGATTTGAGTGGCTCGAGTCCCAAAAAACTATAGGTTCAAGCCAGTGGACTTCCAGTTCTTGTCTTGTGAATTTGAAGAATGAAATCCATGGACCACAGAGGGTGAGTTTTAGAGAGAATTTTATTATAGGAAGTGAAGCAAGTCTCCCACATAGCAGGAACCACTCCCAGGAAATAAGGAACCCTTCATCTCCTGGATTTTTTTAAAGGTCTTATGGCAGAAACTGAGGTGATGTAGAAGAGGGGAATGAACTGGTCTGTAGGCCTAAGAGCTTTCTCCTTTCTGTGTCAGCCGTAGGAAACTTCGCTGATAGATATGTGTAGCTCCTTACCCCTTGAGTCTGTTTTACTTGAGGAGAAGCCTTACTTCGGCCTCTGAAGGACATGGCTAAGGATATTCATAGCAGCAACTGAATGGTGAAAAGTGGTAAATATGCTTCCTGCCCATCAAGAGATGATTAGGTATGGCAGAACAGGGTGTATTTGTGTAATCAAAAATGACATAGTCATTGCTGTGTAGTTGCCCAGACAATGAAGGCAGAGTTATGACTGGGTCATTTCACATATTGGCTCAGTCAACCAAAGACTTGATTCAGCAATGTCCTGTAAGGAGGGCACTATGCTCTGTGATAGAGATGGACAGGAGAAGGATAAAGAAATAAATGTGAGAGTCTTGTCTTTTAAGACATCAATGACCAGGAGTATATATGACCATGCAAACAGAAACACATGCACACCCTGTGGCTCACACACCTGAACACACACGGACACACACATATATATTCATGTGCTCACACATACACGTATACACCTGTACATACACAGGGACACAAACAGATACATACACCTGCCCACACACTGCCCATTCACACGCAGACACGTACACATACCCAAAGACACATATATATGCCTGTGTGCACATAAGCACATGTATGTGTGCACATACAGGAGCACATGTTTACCCACACAGAATTCAGCCAGAGAGACAAGAACCCAACAATATTAAATGTGAAGTTATAAAATGAGTTAGCCCTCCTCCTCTTCTTCCTCTTCCTTTCTATCCCCTCTTCTTCTTCCTTCTTCTCTTCTTCCCTTTCTTTCTCCCCCTCTTCTTTCTCTTAAGAGCAGAGAGAAATGAATACATCCACGCTTACTTGCTCTGCACAGTTTTACTATTCTTAAATAGTTCAGCTTCTCCCCTCCAGGCTCCCATCCCCTGTATAGGGGATGATACTGCCCACAGTCCACAATGAGATGGGTCTTCCCACATGAATTAGCCTCATTAAGACAATGCCCCATGCCGAGCAGTGGTGGCACACACCTTTAATCCCAGCACTTGGGAGGCAGAGGCAGGCAGATTTATGAGTTTGAGGCCAGTCTGGTCTACAGAGTGAGTTCCAGTACAGCCAGGGCTACACAGAGAAACCCTGTCTTGAAAAAAACAAACAGACAAACAAACAAACAAACGGACAGTGCCCCACAGACATGGCCACAGGCCAACCCAGTGTAGACAATCCTTCATAGAGCCTCCAGTCCCAGTTGATTCTGTATTGTTTCAAGTTGACCGCCATAACTGGTAGGCTTCTCTATATTTTGAGATTTGGTCAAGACTAGGATATGCTATGGCATGTTAGAGTGCCTTTCGGCTTAACCTTTCACTGAAGTACACTTTTCTTTTAGTGTATCTACATCTTATCTTTTGGTTGGTTGGTTGATTTTTTTTTCTTTTTTTTTTGAGACAGGGTTTCTCAGTGTAGACCTGGCTATCCTGGAACTCATTCTGTAACCAGGCTGGTCTTGAACTCAGAGATCCACATGCTTTTGCTTCCCAAGTGCTGAGATTAAAGACTTGTAACTCTGCTGCCTGGCTCACATCTCACCTTCTTACCACAGTAGATGTGTAGGGATTTCCTTCTGTAGAATCATCCTAGGAGTCACACTTAGTAGAAGCCCCCACCCCTCGCCTGCCCCATGCATCCTCCCTACCCTCTAGCCCCTGCATCCTCCCTATTCCTACCTGCCCATATGTATATCCTCCCTAACCCCTCCAGTGCTTTATGGTATTGGTGTGGTGTTCTGTCTTCTACCCTGGCCCAGAAGCCCTATGAGAGCCAAGGCCCTTCATCTCCTTTCCTGTGTGAACCCCAGGGTCTAACAGCACCCTGATGACATCTGCGTCTAGGCTTTTGAGATGCAGCCTGTGAGTTGCCTAGACACTCACTTCTTTAGAAGATCCAGAGTGTATATTTAAAAGAATGTCTTTATAGGGGAAAGAGAAACTGCACTGAGTGCTGTGCAGGTGTGTGTGTGTGTGTGTGTATGTGTGTGTGTGTGTGTCAGCATTGGAGGCTGCATCTCAGAGAGGAGAGCAAACTTCTTTACTCTTCTAAAGAGCACATAGAGAGAGGAATGAAGAGAAGAAAGAGGGAGGGAGGGAGAGAGAAAGAAGGAAGGAAGGAAAGGAAAGGAAATATGGAAAGAAGTTTTACAATGAGGTGATTTCATATAAACACAGCAGGGGCTGGAGTTTGAAGCGTGTCTCTCCTAAGAAGCTGTGTGTCTTTTCGTGGTTTACTTAGCCCCTCTGTGCTTCAAATTCTTACTAAATGAGGGTAATGATCACGCTGCTACACTTCCTTAAGAGGCTTACCATATCCATCTTTTGATGTACTCGAAACAGAACGGGATAGGCACACTCTGACACCGCACAGTCTATGCAGGACCTTGTGGGGAAGAAAAAACTCAGACGAGAGAGGAGATCCGGCGGACGGGGTCCCACAAGGGCCTGTGGCGGGGGTGGGGGTGGGGTTCTGCAGCACTTCCCACATCGCCGGCGAAGGTCCCACACCGGCGGGCCAGCGGCTGCAGTTCAAGGCTCCAGAGTTCCAAAGGCTGGCAATCTGGCAGCGGTGCAGGCCCAAGAGACACGTGGAGTCCGGTTTTCCAAAGCTTTTATTGTTCATGGTGTGGGGAATGGGTGTAGATGGTATGCGCTTTCCCCCAAAAGTCAGGGGGTCTGGCTTTTTCGTAGGGAGAAGGAAAAGGAGCGGGAATAACTTAATCAGCTATGCCCCCCCTCCTTTAGATAACTTATTAATATTCAAATCTCCGGAGGTGGAGACTTCTACCTGTGTCCTACGTGATTGAAGGGCGCAGGTTAAATGGAGTTACCTCATCCAAGGCCCAACAGCACCTCACTTCATTAGAACATGAAAGCAGAGAAGGAGGAGGTTAGCATGCCCACAACTCACAGGACAGGAAAGCCGTCCCCAGCTCCATCTTTGGCCCATGGGACTTCACACTGAGTTATCTTCTGCTAAGGTGTAAGTTCTCCCAGAAAGGGGAACCATGGGCAGAATCATATGCCATATAGGTGTTCTGGGCAATCAGACTAGGCAGTAGGCACATGAGTGGGTAGCAGAAGAGAAGGGACTGGGACAGGACCATCTCCTATGATGACAAGGATGTGGGGAGACAACACTGGGCAGAAGCAGCCATTGGCTCTACCACCGCCACAGCCAGTCCTCCAGTGAGGTGGGAGTGAGCCAGGGGCTGGGGTGGGGAAGTAATTGAAGCCCTAGTGGTAGGGACATCAGGGCCACTGGGACTAGCAAAAGGAGATGTGACTGTCATTCTTTACAATGTAAGAGCCACTTTCAGAGTGAATGGGGGGCAGGAATATGCTCTGGCTTGAGGTTTTAAAAGATACGTCTGAGATGTTGTAAAGCACGACCACCAGGATGTGCAAGAGGATGGGGGGTGGGGGCTGGGAATGGGGGTTGGGAGGGTGAAACAGAGACCTATGAAGCAGTGGGAGTGGAAATGAAACTGGAGTTGAGTTTGGAAGGCTGAGCTTCTTGCCCTTGAACTTAAGGGACTTTGGGTTTGAAACAGTAAGCAGATCTAAGAGCAGCCCGGCAGAGCTGGCATTAACCACAGCAGGTCATCCTCATAAGGTGAGCAGGGCTGGGGCAAAAGCATTCTGGATCTAAGCAGTTGGATCGTCAGTACTGCTGGCTTGAGTGGCAAGGTGTGAAGTGGTTTTTAGGGCTCTGTAACCTAAGGCACTGCGTCTGCTGTCTTTCTACGGGATTCTGGTTGTCGTATTTTAATTGTTCTTGCGGTGTTACCGTAATAGACTCTGTCGTGAAATGAAATGCCCTTCAAAAACAATGTTACGGTATTTAAATGAAGAGGTAAATGATTTCTAGAATTCAGTATGGTTCAGAGAAAGTTGTTTAATGAGTTTGGAGGGTACTGCTGCAGACAGACCTTTAAACCAAATGTCAGAAGATCTTCCTATTGAAAAAAACTGAAGACGGGGATTTGTAATGGGCACATTAGGAGAGTTTCCTTTTGCAAATGGGATTAGGGTGATACCTCTGCATTCAAAAGTTAATTGAGTTTAAATGAAGGCAATTTGGCTGAAGTTGAAAAATCAAAGGGATGGGGCGGGGCGTCCTTTGGGGCAGAAGCACTCTGGAAAATTAGCTAGAAGCAGGGAAGAGGACTGTGTGTGTGATCAGGCGACTCGCGAACTTACCATTCTGCCCCCGTGTGTGTGTGTGTGTGTGTGTGTGTGTGTGTGTGTGTGTGTGTGTGTATGGGGGATTCCATATGCCTGTGAATTTGTGTGTGTATGTGTGTGACTGTGTGCACCTGTGCATGCCAGTATACAGGTATTGTGTGTGTAAGTGCATGCATTTGGCCACGTACGTGCATGTAAAAGTGTATATGTGTATAGTTTGCATCCACAATGACTTTAGTTATCGGAAGGATGTGAGATTTTTTAAGGTAATATGAGTCTATTAGGGTTTGTTTTGTTTGAATATTTTATTTGGTTTGTTTGTTTATTGAGACAAGACTCACTGTGTAGTCATGGCTGGCCTGAAACTTACTATGTGCCCCAGGCAGGCCTTGAATTCACAGAGACTCACTTGCCTCCCGCGCGCTGGGATAAAAGATGCCACCATACCCAGATTATTGAATTTATTGAAGTTTAGTTGGAGTAGAGCCAAGATGCAAATGGCTCTGTTATATGTAAAGCTACAAACATTTCCTATCCGGCTCCTTACAGAATGAGTTTGTGCGACTGCAGGATAGAACACTGCCTGGCTTGGTGCATAATGGGTATCACCAGGTATCTGTTTTTTTAGAGGAAACACCCTGGGGACATTCTGTTGGGGCTGGAGTGCCAGGGAGCTGGCCACACTGTCATAAAAAAACATTGTGATTCTACACTCTGTGTTTTCTGTCTGATTTTGTACATCAGAAAAACGGTTTTGGTTTTGTTCAAGGGACAAACGACAAAGTGCTCTTGCAGCTGTAGGTTTAGAGCTGCGAGACACCAGCATGTCGCCTTCTGAGCGCAAGCATAGTGTAAAACCCTCACAGGGACATGCTACCTCCCAACTGTAGCACGTCCCATTACCCTGTGTGATTTAAAGTTTGCAGTCCTCAGGTGCTATGACTGGCAGGTTCCCGAGTGGTCCTTGCTTCTGTGACAGCACTGTGACAGTTGGTTGGGGAGGTGTGGCTCAGAGAAGTGATATGACAGCTGGGTGTGGGGGATTGGAAAAAGCAGGCTTGATGTCTGAGTGAGGCCAATAGGCTTCTTGCCCTCTGTAGTCAGAATGTGTGCGTGCCTTTCCCCAATTCATGTGTTAAAATTCTAACTCCCAGTTGTTACCTAGGGGATTGGTTTTTGGAGATGATTAGGTCCTGAGGGCATGGCCCAGGATGATGAGGTTAGTAACCTCCTTGTTTGCCTTTTTCAGGATGTAAGGAAATACTGCAGAAATCCCATGTATAAACAAGAGTGGAGATTTCTTAGTTCCCTTTGAGCCTGGACTTCCAATGTTTAAAACCATGAGAAATAGCTACTGGTATATAGTAGTAGCTAGCTTTTCATAGCTGTGAAAGAAAACACATCGATGGGCAGTTTAGAAGGGGGGAGGGCTTGCTCGCAGTCTCAGAGGAGTTATCAGTGCTCACTGGTTCCTCTGAGCTTCATAACATTAGGACAGGAGGAGCATTTAGAGGAGACTCTTCGGACATGACCTGCTTTCTGAGGCTGATCACGCTTCCTACGTTTCTAGAACATACCAAGCTGACACCATCACAGTAGGACCAGGCACTCACTCCATGAGCCTGTGGCAGCCATTACATATTGAAACTGTAGCACCCAAAGCATTCTAAATAGATGGAGAGAGAGATGCTGTCTTTTTACATGGACAATGGATGCTGGGCTTGGTGGTGATGGACGGGTCTGAGCCTATGTTCATGTTGTACAGACTTAAGGGAGAAAGAATTTGTCTGAGCTTATGGTTCCAGAGGGAGACTCAGTAAGGCTAGGGGAGTCATGGTGGAGCAGGTGGGCAGAGCAGGGAAGCCGAGAGAGCACGTCTAGAGCCACACACAGAAAACAAAGCGGGGAAAGCTGGAAACGAGGACAGGCTATGAACCCCCAAGTCTTTCCCCAGTAGTATACTTCCTCTAGCCAGGCTCTACCCACTAAGTGTTCCATAACATCTCCAAACAGTACCACCCATAGGGACCCCATGTTCATATATGTGCAAGTATGCTGGACATTTCTTATTCAAACAGATATCACCATCTACATGGACCTTGGGGAGCATGTCAGGGCATGATGGACAGGTCTGAACTTGTGTCCCTGCTTAGCTGGTCAGCTACATACCACCCTTTGGCTACTTGTGATGTGAATCTTGCCAGTAATCCCCACCATCCAGACACCTGCAGAAGTGGCTCCCTGGGAAGGGTTAACTCAAGCCTTCTTTCTAGATAGAATCCCCATTTCTCTGCTTTTATGGCTTTGACCATAGACAGAAGCCCCATATTCATTATAGTTCTTGGATCATCATGTCCTGAGCCTTGACCATCACCCGGAAACACGTGACAAGGCACAACTTCATTAGGCGCATAATACATTGACTCATAAGTGATTTTAATCTTGGAAGAGTCAAGCTTCAGGGAACAGGGCCCTGGAGTGAAAACATAGGTTAGAAGCAAGGTTACATATAGAAGACTTTTGGACTACAGATGGGTGTTAAGTTGGACATATGCATGAAAAATTAACTAGCCAAGGACCATTTCCCACCCCAAGATATCTGGAATTTAGTGATTTTGTTTCGTTTTGTTCTTATCTGTGGGTGTGTGGAATTTTGAGGTTTTCAGGGCTTTGGTTTGCTCAGCCTGAGCTTTGTCTGCTGTCTGTAGAATTCAGATTAGCTTGCTCTTGTGCTCTTGTCTCTGGGCCCTGAAGGATTTTAGGCATTTGATTGAGTTTATAACCGCTAGGGTTTAGTTTCACCCCCACCTCCATCCCACCTCCCCCCACCCCCCAGCTAAATCGTGTACAATAGCTCACAATGGCACAGAAGTTTTAGAGACATGTAATTGGGACTCAAGCTCCGGGAACAGACCTACTTGAATTAAGGAATAGAGGGCAGCGTCCCCATCTGGTATCAGCCAGCCCATTATCTGCCTCTCTTCTATCAGAACTCTGGCTAACCTGGGCCATTGACGAGACATCCGCCTGCTGCCCCCGCTTCTTTGCAGCAAAGAACAGCTTATTCTGGCCTTAAAGACACTGAGCTGTGGAGCCATCTCAAAAAATAGCTCATGTGGGAAAAGTTAGTCTGGGTTTTTGGCTCAGTCACCAGTTAGTTCCCAGGGTTTGTTGTATAAATTGTTCCCCGTTGGTAGAGCCTTTGAGAGTCTGGGTTCTAGAACCAGGAGAACTGGCTTCTGTTGTTGGCTCTTTGACTTAACCTGATGTTGCAGGGTTCGCTATATGGTAACCTGTCCCCCAAATCCTTACACGGTACCCCTACAGTTTCTTTTGTACTTCAGGTTTGAGTCGTGAGACTCCGCTTCTGCAAACAGTGTTGTCAACGGAAGTGTCACCATGCTCCTGGTCCTGGATATGGACGCACAGGTGTATTCTTGATGGCCCCATGTCATCTGGCCACAGCAGAGCTGAAGATGCCCTTGGGAGGTAGCAGGGTTCACCGTGACTCTTAGTATAAGATGGGTCACATCACCAAGCCTGTAGAAGGAGTAAGGTCCTATCAGACCTTTTACTGAGGTGTAGGAATGTGAGGTCCCTCTCAGGCACTTAGGTTAAATTACCCATAATTCAGAAACTGGTCCCAGAAGTCAGGGGGTTGCCCAATCAGAAAATCTAAACCAAGGCAGTGGCTTGGTGGTCAACTGTCAGGTGTCAAGGAATCTGATAGCTAATAGAGATGGATAAGTGTCGCGCCCACCTCAAGGAAGACGCGACACCTGAGCTCTTCCTCAAGCAGTTAATTCAGGAACTTTGTATCTTCTCCTCCCTCTGGGGAAAACCCGCCCACAGGCTAAATACTCCTGGAGCAACCTACCCCAGCAAGCCACGTGGCGGCAGCAGATAGGCACACACAAGGGGAAGCAGCACAGACCACCAGCCTTGTCCATATTAGGACTTGTTTTTCTTTGAGAGCGCTCGCCCTCAGGCAGGCGGGGAGGGGGGGTGGGGGAGGGGGTGGGGGAGACGGGAGTCAGCGCCATCTTTACTGCGGCGTAGCACATCGCAGCTCTCTACAGATAAGACTTTCATTCTATGGTTACAAAAAATTGGAGGTGATCAACCCTCCAATGATCTGTAGGTCTCAGGAAAGCAGGGGCCTCTCATGACATCCATGTTTTATGCCCTGCAAGCCAGTCAAAGAAAGTTTGGCTTGGGAAAGAATGCCATTTGTAAGGAGAAACTGAAAGGAGAGATGGCACCCTTGGAAGCCAGGACCTTGTTGAAATTGGGAAGGCCCCACAGTACCTCACCCTTAGTGTTATTAGGATACTAGGTGGGTGAGTAAGGCTCAAAGTGAGCCAGAGACAAAGATCAGACCCATCATAGTTGGAGGAAATGCCTAGGGCAAAGGTCATGTCAGAGGTCAAGCCTACTGCCCAATGGAAAGAGCTAGGGGGATGAAGAAGTCATTAGCTCAGTATGAAAAGACTTTAGAGCATGGGAGAGGGAAATCAGCCCTGGCCTTCAGCACTCGAGGCCAGCATCTGTGCGGCCTGCTGAGGTAAAGACTGTTGCGCCTTATTGTGTGTGCTGAGATGGCAGGGCATAGGAAAACTGAGAAGCTCAAGAGTTATAGACTCTTTGATGGAGGCAGGGGGATTTCTCCCACTTAGAATCAGTGAATGAACACAGAACCTCCATTGTGCTCAGTAGAGGATGATGTCCCTGTGTCTGTCTACCAGAGATACAGATGTATCTCACACACTCGGCCATGTTTCCCAGCTTTCCTGTTCTGAGTGATATATTCAACTCTGTCCCTGGATCCCACATAGCAAATTGGGTAGGTCTATCATGTGGAGATCGTGTCCCTATTCTGTCCTTGGGCCTCGTGGCAGGCTGGGACTATCATATGGAGAAGGTACCCCAATCTATCCTTAGACCCCACTGAATGTTGAGTCTGGCACATAGAGAAGGTGTCCCTCCTCTATCCTTGAACCACCATTTCACATTGGATCTATCATGGAGAGAAAGTATCTCTTTTCTGGTTCTGGCCTGCCATACATATTGAGTATATCACGTAAAGGTGATTCTACACTGTTCTTGTCTTCTCCTGCATTGCATGTTGGGTCTATCATGGGAAAAGATAACCCTATCATGCCCTTGGGTCCCCATTGAATACAGCATCAGTTATCGGAACATATCCCTGTTGAGGTTTGCTCTGTTGCTATGTAATTGTAATGCCCCTAGCGACGAGGAAATCTTTATGTACTTCAAGTGATGCTATGTAACCTTGCTCTTTAGTTTAAAACTATCGGTTGAATAAAGAGGCCTACAGCCTATACTTCGGCGGAAGAGAGGTGGGTGGAGTTTCGGTTCCTGGGCTTGGAGTCTGAGGCAGGACCTCGAGGTGGGAGAGGAGAAGGTGGAGAGAGGAGAAGATGCCATGGGGTAAGTGAATTATAAAAACATGGCCATGAGGGTTGGCTAATTGGTGTTAAGAGCAGCCCAGACATATGGCAAGTTATAACTTGGGGTTATTGATACAGAGATAGATACTAATAGTTATCAGAGGGTATAATAATAATATCAGATACTAATAATATCAGAGGGTAGATATGTGCCTAGATCTAGTGCTTTAAAGACTTATTATAAATATAAAGGTTTTGCATCTTTTATCTGGGAATTGAATGATCAAAGGTAGGGTAGAAAGTCCCAATTGAGATTAATTATTATTATTACAACATATCCCTTTTAGATTATGGATTTTTGAACCTGATGAGTCATCGCTATATCTTGGTCCTCATCCACATTTCTGGGCAGAGTGAACAGATGAAGTTTTTGTATTTTAGTCTTGGGGATGGATGAAATTGCTACGATTATTGCTCACCATTTGGGAATAAGGAACCCAAGTAAAGGCCTTGATGACACTTTGCTTTGTGTTTGCTCAGTAGTTATGCAGCCCACTCCACCTCGAAACTTCTTTTACTGTTTGGTTGGGACCCCAGAGCCATGCTTTTATAGATAGGAGCATATTTTAAGGGATGAGTCACCTCCACCACAGGGATGTCCAGTGTCCCTAGGTTCTTCCATCATGATCTTTCCTGATGGGTGAACTTAGTGTCGACTGACTGGTAGCATCCCAAGGTAGAGGAGCTTGGATTTTTATGTTGCCAACAGAGGAAACCCAAAGTCAGTGCATGCTAGATGGGCTATGAGCCTGAAGGTCTTGGGCTAAAGCCACCCACACTTAAAAATACGCCTTGAACCCCACCCCATCCCATCCTCCAAGAGGCTGAGAAACAGGCAGAGAAACTGATGCTACTATAGTTCTCAGCACTTGTCCTAGATGTGGGCAAGGAGGATGCAGAAAGGGAAGAATACACCAGTATTATAGCCAAGGACTATAGTGGGGTATCTATGAGGACTTCCCACAGATGCACGGGAAGTGTGAGGGCAGTATGTATAATTCTTGTTGCTCTGAGGGCATTCTCCTTTTAGCTTTCCATTGCTCTGAAAAGACACCATGACCAAGACAACTCTTATAAGGACAACATTTAATTGTGGCTGACTTACAGGTTCAGAGGTTCAGTCTATTATCGTCAAGGTAGGAGCATGGTATCATCTAGGCAGGCATGGTGCAGGAGGAGCTGAGAGTTCTACATCTTCATCTGAAGGCTGCTAGGGTAAGACTGGCTCCTCCTAGGCTAGGAGGAGGGTCTTAAAGTCCATCCCCACAGTGACACACTTCCTCCCACAAGACCACACCTAGTCTAACAAGGCTACACCTCCTAATAGTGCCACTCCTTCAGTCAAGTTTATTCAAACTACCATAGGCATCTTGTTTATTTCACATTACTGTAAAGGAATATTTCATAAAAGCAACTTAGAGGACAGTCATATTTGAGTTCTCTGTCTCAGAGACTCCAGTACATGACTCTGTTGTGTACTGAGTCTTGTAAGCATGTCTTGTAGGACACAAGAAGGGTGAGCAGAAACATTATATGGAAACAAAATACATTCCCCCAATAGATGCATCGGTGTTCCCTGGCTGTGGTGAAGGCAAAGGGGGAAATCATGCTGATTGGTCCCTAAGTGTCCATATGACATAGCCTAGAACCACACAAGCATTGGGAGCTTCAGTTGAGGAATTGTCCAGATTAAGTTGGCCTGTGGGCATTGCTGTGCAGGAGGGTCTTGATTGTTAATGGACTCAGTTCACTATGGGTGACATCACTCCCCACGGCAGGGGGTCCTAAGCTAGTCCTAGTCCTAGAATGGAAGGGACCGGCTGAGAGCTGGGACCATGCAGCCAACATGGGTACGTTTGTTTTTCTCTGCTCTTGACTGTGGTTATGATGTGAGTAGTAGTTGCTTGAATTTCTTCCATGAATTCTCTCAGTGATGGACTGTGACTTGGAATTGTCAGATAAAATGCCCATAACTTGGTTTTGATCAGAAATGAAACTAGAATGGAAGTCTTCCATGGATGCTTGAAGCCTCTGGGATACAGCCAAGATGATGAATTTGAGACTATATGAGGACTGCAGGTCTTCCTGAAAGAGGTGTTTGTGTAGTGCTCCCAGGAGAACAATTTGGACCAGAGCCTCCGATTGTTTGTTATCAGGATGTTTGTGCCACGTCAGGCTAATGCACTTTTGTCAGTACTTAACCTAATTGCCCTGTAAATCCCCGTGATTATATGCTGTTTACTTCCTAAGACGTCCTTGGAACAAGTATGTAATTCACTTACGCATGAGTGGAACTGCTTCCCGATCGTTATTTTCTGTTAGCATCGAGTTTACTTACCTGTTTGTAATGTGAGACATTCAGTCCTTGTATTCATAAAATTCGCAGTTATGTGACGGACTCATTTTTGTGGACTGAAGAGTCAGCCCTGGTCCCTCCCATCCAGGCAGCTGAGTGGTTCAAAGGATATATTAGGAAGTAAAGAGCAAGGTGCCTCTATGGGAAAGAAGCTTCGCCACTAATAAGTAATGTCAGACTTCGAGAAAATGAAAACTTGGGGCTGGGGAGATGGCTCAGTCAATAAAAGCTTGCTGTGCCAGCATGAGGAGCTGAGTTTGATTCTTGGCACCAGTGTAAAATGCTGGCTATGGTAACCCTCACTTGTAATCACAGTGCTGGGAAGCAGAGAAAGGAGGATCTCTGGGTCTCTTCAGCCAACACATCTTACCTAACCACTGAATTCTAAACCAGTGAGAGAGATCCTCCCCCAAAGGCTGGATGATACCTCAGGAAAGACACCTGAGTGAGGTTGGCTTCACTTGTTAACACGCGGACATATATGCACAAACAGAGATACATACAACCATATACACACAGCCATATGCACACAAATGTATACACACAGACATATACACACATGAGTACACGCATGCATACATCTGTGCACCCCCACACATGTGGAGTAGCACACACACATGAACACATAAAAAAGCAAAACAAGGTAGACCAGAAGTCTCTTCTACTGAAACAAGAAATGGACTCATTTATGTGTTTTGAGATAAAGTCATTGCAGCCATTCACGTGAAATCAGGGCACAAGGTTAAAATCCACTAATGTTTCTTCTCTTACTTTGAAAAGTCCCTAGAGGAGGGCGGCATGTCATGTTCATGAACAGTGGTCATAGTTCTTGGCCAGAGCAAGAACCCGGTACCCTTGGGCTGTTCCATACGTATGCCTGGTGATCCCAGCTGTGATAGGGGTATGGCCTGGTACCCATTCCCTTCAGGGAAATGAGGAGAGAGAGGTGAGGAGGGGCAGGGCAGAACAAGGAGGGAGGTCTCACCCTGGGAACAGAGTAAAGAGGTACTGGTTTCTGGTCCGGGATGAGCGAAGGACAGAGTAGAAAGATCACCACGTGCTGACTCTAGATTTGTGCTTTCCCTCCACAGCCAGCACGGGGAGCTGAGAGCCCCAACCCCTCCCTGGAGTACTGGAGGCTGAGCCTAAGCCTATTCATGATCTTGATTGATGGCTATGAGCATCCCTCTATTGTCAGGTTTCCTGTGGCTTTCTAGAAGGGCATTCTCTCATTAAAAGGCCAACCGTGCAGGTCACGGAGGGGTAGGAAGAGCCTTCTGCAGTCCTTCCAGGGCCAGAACAGATAGTTACCTTCTGCCTCTTCCTGTCTTGTCTGGCATGGCCTACTCTGAGAGCACCACAGTGTTCTTTCCAGTGATTGACTGGGAAGCTCTGTACACTGATTTGCAAGCTGCTTCCTAAAGTGCCAGTCTCGGCGTCCTCTGGACACTTAGTGACGGACACCTGGGGGCCACCTTGACCTTAATCAGGCTTGTGCTGGCAGTCTTTTTTAGCATAGTGGCTAGGTCATTGATTTAAGCCCAAATGCCGAGAGCCACACTCCTACATGTGCATGGGAAGCCAGTGTGGGTGATGTGCTGCTGGGAGGTGGGGGAGGAGGGAGGGGTGGGTGGGAGGACGGGGCTGTGAAACAGTAAGAACTAAGGATGGTGTAGATGAGCCTTAGAGAGAAGAGTGTGCCAGTCAGTGGAGGCAGCATGTGTTCTTCCACAAGTCATGTTCTTTCCTTTTTAAATTTTTTATTACATTTTTTAAAAATGTGTGTGTGTGTGTGTGTGTGTGTGTGTGTGTGTGTGTGTGCGCACATACACGCATCTTATATGTGGCAGAGGACAGCATGAAGGAATTGGTTCTCTTCTTCCATCATATGAGTCCTGTGGCTCAAACTCAGGTCATCAGGTTTGGCAGCAAGCGCCTTTACCCACTGAACCATCCTACCTGCCCTTACGGCTTTCTCCTATCTTGTGAGAGCCATCCATTCTATGTCAGAGACAAAATGGCTCAGAAGCTGCCTCTGTGCTTCTACCCATAGAACAAACTGACCTCCTCAAGCATATCAGTCAACAGAGCCCCGTGCGAGCTTGCTTCTCCTAAGCTCTACCTTTACCTCCCCGCCTCCCTTACCCTTATCGATAACATCTGGACCTGCTTTCCATTACCTGTGTACTCTCCCAGATAAAAGAGCAGTCCCAGGCCAGGACATGATTGAGATGGACTTGTGCCAAAAGGCCTGTCACACTCTCCATGTCTGGGCCTTGCCACCCACTCCTTTGGCGAAAAATTGATACCTTGAAAACCTTTGCAAGTCTCTCTGCCCTGCTAATTGCAAAGCCTGCACACATGAGAGAATGGAATCGCCACTCTTGTTTCTAAAGCTTTAGTATGAAGAAGGCCGTATTAAAGTTCCTCAGAACACAGACCACTTTTCTTTCATAGTGAACCTGGTTTAAAAGCTAGGGACTTGTGGGTTGTTTTTTTTTTTTTTTTTTCTTTTTCTTTTTTTTCTATTCTTGCAATATGCCATTCCTCTTTCCTCACAGTAAACAGTATTTCAGACTCCAGCACAGACGGCCAGACATCTCCTGCTCCTCCTCAGCTCCCTCAGCATGTCCACTGGGGCTGGCTGTCATTACAAGCCGCAGAGAAGCCCAGCACTTGCTATTCTTGCTCTGGAAAGCATATGCTGACGGGTGGAAGAAAAGCTGGACCCATGCCATGAACACCTAGCAGGCCCCCTCCACAGTTTTTGATGACTGGGGTGGAGGGATGGGGGATGGGGATATAAGTTGTCCGCGGGTGCTCGAAAACACTGAAAAGGACACTTAAGAATGTGTGGTTTGTGTATTCTGGAATTGTTTGCCCCTTGTTCATTCAGGGGTACTCAAGGGACTCTGGCTGTGTGCAGGATTAGCCTTGCCCAAACAGAAGAAAGCCTTGTCGCTTTGTCCCTGGATCCTTGGAGGCAGGCTTCTGAGCCCTCTGAATGCCCTGCCTGGTAAAATTGTTTCTGTTCTCCTGGGGATGTAGTCATTCTACATTCCCAGGAATTTATGTCAACTCTACAATGTGTGGGAGGCTCTTCTGCTCATAGAGTGTCAGCAGGCTCTCTGGAAACAGTATCCAAAGTCACCACCCAAGGGTCACTTTGACTGTGAGACATAACACCACCTCCCAGGGGTCGCCATAATTATAGGACATGATGCCACAACCCAGGATCCACTTTGACTATAGACACCAAGTCACCACTTAGGGAGTCATCATTAGTAGAGGCCACTAAGTCATTATCTAGTGGTCACCATGACATCAGTCACCACTCAGAGATCACCATGAGTAGAGGGTACCAAGTCACCACCAAGAGTAGATATCAGGCAGCCACTATGGGTAGAGGGTACCAAGTTACTACCTAGTGGTCACCATGACTATAGGATACCAAATCACTACCCAGGGGTCGCCGTGACTGTAGGATGCAAAGTCGCCATGCCTACAGGATACCAAATCACCGCCCAGATTGTTGCTGTTATTACAGGCATAGCCCCACTACCTGGGGCTCACAGTCAAAATAGTCACAACTTGTCACCCAGGTGGTCACAGACACTATGTCTTTACCCAAGTGACCTACAGAGCTACAGTATTATAGTAGATACGGGAACAAGGAGCTTCAAGTGACATTCCTGTATTAATAATACAACACAGATGGCCACAGGTTCTGGCTAGAAGGAATATTCAGTATCTGTGTCACTCCACTGGGGAAGCCTCTTACCTGATCCCCCTGGGTCATCCCACTTTTCTTTAAATCTGGGTTGTGTCTCTGTGGTCACCAGCAGAGGTGGTATCCTCGCCTTGCTGTACTGTATGTGTCCTTCTAGAAAAATCATTGTACATGGCTGTCTTAAGAACCTTTCTCTCAGCATGGAAAGCCCGCTCAGGAAGTAAATGATAGACACAACAATGAGAACAATTCCAAGACAAGGAAATCCACAGTTGCAGATATACATTAGTCTGTGCTCAAGAAACCACAGCAAACAAGACTGCACCTACTGTGGCTTCCCTTCTGTTCTGTGGACAGGTGCATTCTGGGAGCCTCTACCTCCATTCTGTATAAAGCAAAACTTTTCTGTAGAGGGCACTGTTGAGGATGATACACACAGGTATACAAACAATGCAGTTTTATTCCCTATTTAATTCAGTGCCTTTTTCTCATCTTCTTTCTATTCAAGTGACAGAAAACTCGCCTCAGTCCGTACTTAGACAATTTGTCAATTCTGTTTTCTCATCCTTCCCCACAAGTGGTATTTAAGCCTGTCATACCTGTTCTGGGGCTGGAGTGATGGTGGCGGGGTTGGGCTTTGGTATCATCATTGATCCACCTTATCCGTTATGGTCCTCCACCATTATCCACTAGGTAACCTCTGAGCTAATCCGCTGCATGTAAACAATGCAGGGGAATATTAGTGGCTTTCTCCATGGCTCTCAGGCTACCTGGGAGCTTCCAAGCTAAGCACAGTAGGCTCTAGCTGTTCAACTCTATCTTCCTTGCCTATCCCTCTGTTTTCATTCAGTCACTCTCAAGAGAGTCTGCAGAGGGATCTGTGTTTTGGCTCAATCAATACCCATCCCAAGGCCCTCTTAGCATTCTATACTCCAGAGGAAGGAAATGGAAGCATCATCTCCTAAAGACTCTCATCACCAGGTATCTATCCATAACCCAGGTATCCTCTTGTGCAGACACACTTCTGAAGACCTCACGAAGGCGGGCATCCCATCCAGCACGTGCCTGAACTGTCTCCCTGGTCCTTTCCCCCCAGCTAACACATTCAAGTCAATGGCTTTAGTGGCACAGCAGAGCTGGTTGGTTGGTTGCCCTTTCTTGATCTGACTTCATATCATGAAAGTTCATTTATTGACTCTTGCAGATTCAGTAGGGCTGTTGCTGACTGCCACCAAGACCTCTGACCTATAAAAGATAGTATATGGGGAAAAAAAAAAAGCCCTCACTGCCAGCTTCTTAATTTACAATAGGAACTGAGTGTCCAGGCTTCTAAGTGCATACCTGCCGATCAGCACATTTTTCTCCCCACCCACAGATGTGCCTGGACCACAAAGTCCCCAGTATAATTAAAAACTGCTTAGAAAGAATTACGCAGGGTCAATAGGATTGTCTAATGCTGAGATCCAAATGTCCATCAAAGAGTTTTCAGGAGAATATTAGAGCCTACAGAATCCCTGCCTCCGCAACCACCTAAGTATTCTCCCCTCCACTCCACCCGTAATCAAGAACCTCCCCCACATTGCTGGGGAAGTAAGCAAGGGAGTTCTTTCAAGGGAACACGTTTCTTTTTACCTATATTCTTTTTCAGATAAATCAGCAGAATAGGAGGACTGTGATGCTGTGATAAAAAAAGTAATTCCCTGCAAGGGCGCATTATTTTTCTAATCACACCCACCATGTTCAAAAGCCACGCTGTGACCTGTCGGTGAGCTTCCAGTGTTCCACGACAGAATACCAAGAGAAATCAAGGAAAAACCAGGAGCTGAAGCCGGGATCAGAGCATTTAGGAGTGAGCCCATCTCAGATTGTTTTTAATGGCAAATGATTAATTTTTATAAATATTTGATGAAGAGAAAAAAATACTAAAACTCGCATGCTGATAGGTCCTCTGAAGAGGGAACATATTTGTTCTAAATTAATATCTCCCAGCTCCTGTTTACCATTGCATCTTCCCCGAGGGTAAGGCTATTTTAATTAGGACTGTTTTCTTAGGAGGGCGTGCATTTATATTGCCTAATGCTAGGTCAGTAAACAGCATTCTTAACTCTGTGCCTTGGCTGAGTATCTAGAACCCAGAATTCATTTGCAGCTAGTCAGGCTGAGATAATGATAATGGTAATTAAATCTCATGCTTCACTATCTAAAGATGATGTTGCTTCAGGCAACAGGGAGGGAGCATCACACGCCCCGCCCCCCCCCCCCAATCTCTTCTATTTTCCGACTGGTTAGATGTGTTACAATGATTCTCTTGCTTCTTTTCTTTCCTTGTTTGACTGAGAACAGTGACCAAAGACTGGACAATTGGTTTACAGTTCAAAGTGATGATATCTCTGATAGTCTGAATTTTTAAAAATGTCCCCAAGTAGTATATACTGCAGCAGATGGTCCCTTGGTGTCCACCTGTCTCTGGGTTTGTATGAATGCGATGAAACACCATGACCAAAAAGCAAGCTGTAGAGCAAAGTGTTTACTTGGCTTATGTTTTCACATTGTATTGTCGTCCATCGTTGAAGGAAGCGAGAACAGGAACTCAGGCAAGGCAGGAATGTGGAGGCAGGAGTTGATGCAGAGGCTATGGAGGGATGCTGCTTACTGGCTTGCTCCTGTGGCTTGCTCAGCCTGCTTTCTTATAGAACCCAGGACCACAAGCCAAGGGATAGTACCAGGCACAGTAGACTAGGCCCCCTCTTATAAAACACTAATTAAGAAAATGTTCTATGGGCTTGCCTACAGTCTGATCTCATGGAGCCATTCTCTTCACTGAGAGTCCCTCTTTTCAAATGATTTAGCCTGTGTCAAGCTGACATAAAACTATCCAGCGCAGCACCCAAAGGAGCTAAACACGTGTCTACAGAGAGACCTATGTGTGCCTATTTACAGCAGTATCTTGATTCATGATTGTCAAAGCTCGAAAGTAACCAACATGTCCTTCAACTGGTAAAGGGATAAAACCCACGGGAATCCAGATAATAAATATTATCCAGTGCTAGAAAGAGAAACGCTATCAAGGCCCCGAAGGGAGCTTCAGTGCATATGGTGATGTGAAAGGACATAGTCTGAAAAGGCTACCCAGACTTACAATATAAAAAAGCCAGTCCTTGCAGACTGAGGATGGGAGAGGAGTGGATGGGCAGAGCTCAGGGATTTGGGGTGCTGAAGCAATTCTGTGCTGTTCAGGGATGGAGTGACATGCTGTTTAACTCATAGATTACATAATGCCAAGAGCCTACTGCAGGCTGGACTCTAACTGATGATGGTAAGTCCCGTGGGTTCAACAGCTGTGGCACTTGTACCCCCATTCCTGGGGGTATCCCCTGGGGATATATAGGGGGTGGACAGTGCATGTTTGGGCAGAAGGTGTGTGAGCCATCGCCATATCAGTTAGTTGATCCCATTGTGCCTCATCCTATGCTAAAGACAGTTTGTTTTAAAACATGTGATCGTGTGACTCACCTAACAGTAGATCTGGAAAGCAAAGAGTTGGCTAACAGGTCTACACCATGGGGACATAATGGTACTTGGCACAAGAATATATTTTTAATATTGCTTTCATTTCTCCCCTCTGTTGTGTTTTATAAAAAGATAGAGAGAAGGAATATGTTTGGTAGAGGCGTAATCAGGTGTGGGGGAAGGGAGTGCCTCTGTGGGCCCATGCTGAGGTATCCCTCACCCCTGAGGGACCAGCCACAGTTTATTATGGGCATATGGGCATGGAGAGGGTAGTTGAGAGGGTAGTAGAGACAGAAAAAGGAAGAGAGAGAGAGAGAGAGAGAAGAATAGAGGCTGGCCATGAACACGTGGAGAGAGTGGGGGGAAGGGCAAGAGGATAGAGTAAGAGCAAGAAGTCAAGAGAGAGAGGAGGGGGGCAAGAAGCCCCTTCTGTAGTGATTCAGGCATACCTGACTGTTGCCAGGTAACTGTGGGGCGGAGCCTAGACAAAAAAGGCTAACACACTCCTTTTCCGTTCATCATCCCTCCTCCCTGTTTCTAGTACTTTCCATCACCATCATGTCCTCCCCACAGTTCAGTTAAGGCAGTGACATCCAGGTAACCCTTCTGCCCGCTTTATGAAGCACATTAAAGAAGAAGCTCTATAGCTCTGGTCATATTTGTTTCCCTCTGAGCATCTGTGTGCTTCATGTACTGGGCTACCGAGTGAGCAGATGCTTGCTTGCCTTCCATGCATTGGTGGCTAGGATGACTGCAAATGCTCTGTGCATGACTTTAATGGCTGCACGCTGCATACAGTGAGTCTTGAACAGGTTCCAAGCACGGTCTCTCTCTCTGTGTGTGTGTGTGTGTGTGATTACTATATGCCCGTGAGGTTTGCACACCCTCTGCACACAGGGGGTAGTGCACACAGATGGCTATAATCACTGCACATTGTAACCTGTTCCACTTTTAGCTTTTCCACATGGTGGCTTCTGGAAACCACCTGGGTACACAGTTGCTCTGCTCCTGGGGTCTGAGGCTCTGCTAGGCTCCATCCTGTGTTCTGTAACAAGAGCAGGAGGGAGTAGACACCATCAGTTGTGGTCGAACTCAGGCAATAATGAAAGCCCAACAACAGGAGGCCAGTGAAAGTGATGGACTCTGTGAGTGATAGAGTCCATGACCTCTACTGGCTCCCGATATGGACATTTTTGGTAGCAATGGCACTATGGGTAAAACGCAAGGGCTTCAGAGAGAGGAATTATGAATGATGACAAATGAAAAAGATTTGTGGTGTCAGCAACCGTTTTGGATCTAAATCTATCTTTCTTTGACTTGAAGGTGTTTTGTGCATGCTGACTATAGAGCCCCAGGTATTTAAAATTTCTGTCATTTAGAGCTCAATGTTTGTTATTATTTATGTCCCATATTGTAAAGCAAACATTTCTGTGGCTAGAGAGATGGCTTAGGGATTAAGAATATATGCTGCTGTTCCAGAGGACCGTAGTTTGTCTCTTAGTATACCCTCTTCGTGCCTCCATAGCAGGTATGCGCGTGCGCACACAAACACACACACACACACACACACACACACGCACGCACGCACATGCACACGCATGCACACGCACACACACACATGCACACGCATACGTACACACACATACACACACACACACACACACACACACACACACACACACACTGAAAACAAATATTTAAACAAATAGAGCACAAGCATTGGTAATCTACTCACCAAGAATCTATTTGAGGTAAATATGTTGATGCTGACAGAACCCCACTCAAGCATAATTTTTTAAAAATGGAGAATTTATTGATTCACAGAAATGAGAAATCCAAGGGAGCATTGCCTTCAAGCACAACTGAGTTCAAAGTGAGTGCAAACCCTCGTCACTTTTCAGCTTTGCACCCTCAGTTTCCCTTTGCACCCTCAGCTTTGTATTGATTTTGATGAAGGTGTGGCCGAGGGAGGGACACGGGGCTTGTATTCTATCTGTTGGTAGTCTCACAAGGGTTAGGTTAAGGGAGAGATTCCTAATCACTTCCTTGAGTCTGGGGGCGTGTGTGTGTGTGTGTGTGTGTGTGTGTGTGTGTGTGTGTGCGCGCGCGCGCGCGCGCGTGTGTGCATGTGCACATGTATGCAAAGTACCCATTTCTAAGTCTAGAGATTGGCCACATACTGGCTAAATGCCTACCTTAGTAGTTTAGGGAAGGATCGGTGAAGACATGCTGCAGCTGAACTCTGGGTGAGGAAGAGGCATAAATAGTCTTCATAATTTCAGGAAAGGAAGACATGGTCTGTGTGTGGGCAGACAGACACTTGTTTAAAACCCAACACCTAGACCTTTAAAAGACTAGTTAGTTCATGTATGAGGCATGGCTGCCACCTGCATTTCTTTTCTTCACCTTTATGGTTACAGCACACCCTGCTAGTATCTGCTATCCTTTCAGGGAGGACTTAGAACTGAAGCAATAACCATGGGAGACTCAAGCACACAAAATCCAGTTCTGGGTTTTGCAGTAAAACTAGGAGCCAAATGCTGGAAAGAGGAATGACTCTATCCATGTGAAATGGAGGGCCTGCATTCCCTGCTGGGTGCCAGGCACATCTGTTAGAGGCAGGCTTGCTGCATGCTTAGGATTGGACCTGAAGCTTACTTGCTTTGTGGCCATTTGAAAGGGGACCTCTGGGTTACTCAGAACTAAAATCAGTCATGCCCTGAAAACCTCAAAAGGCCAGAAAAGAATAGAGGACATTTTGTTGGGTACCTTTGCACATGAGAGGTGTAGTGTGAAAACTTTCCCACATTTTATAAAAATCCAACTGAGGAGTCAAAGGCTTAACACATTACTATATTCTGTACCTCTAGTCGCATACAATGTATACTTGTGGTTGAATTCCTCTGCAGACTTTCTTTTTATCTTTCTTTATCTTTTATTTTCTATTTTGTGTCTGTGATGGACATGTGTGTGCCCACACACACACACATACACACAGAAATAAACACATACACACATATAT
>JANHMN010000023.1:24324855-24349036 GCA_030674055.1 Rhabdomys pumilio
ATACATACACATACAGACATTCACACACATACACACATATACACACATACAAACATACACATATATACATACATACAATACACATACATATATACATACAAACACACATAAACATATATACATACATACACATACATACACATACATATATACACACATACACACGCATACATACAGACATATACATAGGGTGTCTCTTTCCATCCTTCTCCATCTTATTTTTTCTCTTCGGATTGGAGGCTCACAGAATGGGTTAGCTTGACTGGCCAGAAAGTTCCTGGAATCCTCCTGTCTGCCTCCCCAGTGCTGGGATTCCAGACAAATGGCATCATGAATGTTTTTTTCACATGGGTGCTGGAGATCCAGACTCAGGTTTGCATGTTTGCATGGTCTGTATTTTACTGTCTTCTTTCTCTGTAATTTGCCAGGAGGAGGTTGCTAAGTTCTCTCTTCCTATTTTCTTCATTCAATACTTTGATTGAATTTCATATCTGATCCTAATGGTATTTTCAAAGCTTGTATTTGAATAGACCCATCTTCCACCCTCAGTAAAGCACTTCAGAACACGAAACTTAGTTTGGAGTCCAGAAATACCTACAATTGTCTGAGCCCTGCAGGTGGTCCAAAGCCCATATGGGAAATGACCTGTGATGGCCAATCATCAGGACCACATTTGGGATGTTTTTAAATCTTCAGAGAGTGGCTCAGCCAAGACACCTGCCCCTCATAAACCCCCTGCCATACCTGAATTCTAATGTGAATATGAATATTACATGTGAATTCTTGCCTCTGGGTTTCTTTCTGTTTTGCAAAGGAATGTCTTCTATGTCCCATTTAGGAGAACACATGTTCCTCCTCGGGCTGCCAGAGGGAATGCGCTTACATGATGCGCAGAAAGATGCTGTTTCCTCCTCAGGGACTCTTCTCTGCTGGTACTGTAGTCACAGTGTTTGCTTCCAGGGACTCCTGCTGGAAACCTTTCCATAGAATCATTTCGGTTATCGTGCTGGGAAAAGCCACAGCTCAGTTCCATGCAAATGCCGGTGTTCCTTACAGAAGATTAGGGTATATTTCATTTGTAAGTGCGTTCAGAGAACTTTGGGATCTGAATAAAAAGAAAAACATATCTCAGGATATTCTCGTCGCTGATGTGTGACTAGAGATGAATCAATAGTGCAATATCTTTTCTAGGGGGATGTCCTCGTAAGACAGCACAGTCTTTGGTTGCTGTTTTGGTCATGTGCATGATATGACTACTTACATGTGTGTATATATACATACTTACACACACAGGAAGAGACAGACAGACAGAGAGGGGGGGGGAAGAGGAAAAGAAAAGGAGGAGGAGGAGGGGGAGGAAGGGGGAAAGAGGAGGGGAGGAAGAGGAGGAGGAGGCAGAGGAAGAAGAGGAGGTGGCAGAGGAAGAGGAGGAGGAGGAAGAAGGGCGGAGGAAGAGGAAGAGGAGGGGAGGAAGAGGGAGAGGAAGAGGGGGAGGAAGAAGAGAGGGAGGAAGAGGAGGAGGAGAGGAAGAGGGGGAGGAGGAGGAGGAGGGGGAGGAAGAGGAAGAGGGAAAGGAAGAGGAGAAGGGGAAGGAGGAAGAGGGGGAGGAGAGACCAAGAGAGACAGGTGTATGCATACATGCTGTGACTCTTCTGGGGCTGAGGAATCTCCCAGTCTGTCCTCACTTACCCTACCATAACTCCCCCTCACAAGGTAAACAGAACCTGGCAGTTTATTACCTACCATCCAGTGTCCATTGTCCTGATACAGTCTCCAGGAGAGCCACTAGGACCACACCCATCCAGTTTCTAAGCACCCATCTGCAGTCACATCATGTTGTAAGCCATCAGCATCTAACTAGCGTTATTCACACCAGGCTTTCTGCCCTTCAGCCCCTCAGCTGCTCTCTCTTTGGACCTTCGAACCTCCCATTTCTTTTTATGGAATGCTTGTTTCCAAAACTCTCCACAAGGTTGTCAGCAAGCTACAACCGGAACATTCACAGACAATGCCGCACATGAAGCCTTGGATGTGTGTTTTATTATTGTTGATGTTTTGAGCCCAGGCTGGCTTGGAATTCTCCGGTGTAATCTAAGATGTTCCTGAACTCACAGCAATTCTCCTGTCTCAGCCTCTCTAGTGATGGGGGTTGCAGGCATGAGCCATCATGCCCAGCCATCTATATCATTATGGTTCCCATTTCTCTTGGTGCCTGGGGACAGGCTCCTGTGGGCTCCTAAGCGTCATCTCTTGTCTGCAGCCTGCTGGCTTCTGGCCAGCTCCATTCCACATATGTGTCTTCTGTCTTGCTCCTGGGAATGGCTATGTAGCCCACAGGTATGTTCCTGTACACATGCATAGACTCCATAAGAACAGCATGTCAGACCTCTTAAACCTAACCTCGTCCCAAGGCTCGGTTCACAGTTAAAGTGTGGAGACTCCCTCCCCCATTCTTCTTTGTGGGAGGAACTGCACAGTCACATAAGGAGGCTGAAAAAAAATCTAGCCAACATTTTATAGCTTCCACACCCAGATGGGCTCATTCTTATCTGCAGTCCTTAGCTCATTGGAGACGCCCCAGGGGTTTTTCCATACGTCCCCTAAGTAGCATCATAGCAAAGATATCTGTGTTACTTCACTGCATTCAATTTCTCAGATTACCTATTTGCATACACACTTTCTGTGTTCCTCCCCCACGCCAGCATCTAAAAATCTATAAATTTCCATTCAGGATCTGAAGCAGGTAAAAGGTAGACACATTCGATACAGAATGGAGGAATGGAAGCTAAGTTTTTAAATGCCAGCTTCTGCCACTCCCCCAACCCCCCCCTGCATATTATCAGATTCACTTAGAATTAATTAGCGGGTCAGGTTTCTGATCAGGATCTGGTTGTAACATCATCTGTGCCTTGGAGAAGTTTTCCTTCTTGCTCTCTCCCTTGGCTCTGCCTCTGTAAAACAAAGCCATTAACCTATATAGATTCATGCTTAGCTCTCGGCTCTGCCTGTCTGTGATGATAAACCCAAGTCCAGCGAACAAGGTAAATTTGCATTGCTTTCATTCCCTGTGTGCCAGGGGGAGCGATCTGTCTACACGCCCTGCAACACTCCCAGGCATAGGCAGCTTTTCAGCGAAGTGTCAATTAAATGTCTGTTATGTACATGCGGCTGTGTCAGAGATGGACGCGGCAGACAGGATGTGAAGGAAGTCAGGGCCACTGCCGTAGGGAGCCGACAGAAAAGCAGAGGTGATGGCTTGAGCCTCAGGCAGAAGTAGACAGCTTCGGAAACACGATTTCCTCTGGATTTAGGAAAGCATAGATCACACTGGGATAGATTTTGGCTTAATGTGTGATATCTTCGTGTGTGTGTGTGTGTGTGTGTGTGTGTGTGTGTGTGTATGCACGTGTGTATCTATATATCTATATATTTATATCTGTATGGGTGTATGTGCTTGAATATGTGTGTATGTACACATGTGTATGTGTGTATGATTCTATGTGTTAGTGTATGCATGTGTGTATATGTATGTGTATATGTGTGTGTTTGTGTGTTGGAACATTTAGTCTCCAGCAGGTGGTGCTGTTTAGAAAGGTTGTAGAACCTTTAGGAGGTGTGGAGCCTTGTTGTAGGAAGAATATCATCGAGGGAGAACCTGAGGTTTGATCAGTTCCTGCTTTCTCTATGTCATGACTGCTTGATGCAGTTAATCTTCCAGCCTCACATGGCAACTGCCATGCCTTCCCTGAAAGATGGACTGTTATCTCCTTCAAAGAGTAATCCAGAATAAATCCTTTCTCTCTTAGGTTTCTAACTTGGTTAGTTTTTATGGTCAACTAGATATGACCTAGGGTCTCATGGAAAGAAGGAACCTTACTTGAAAAATTGCCTCTGTCAGGTTGGTCTGCGGGTCATTTTCTTGATTGCTAACTGATGTAGGAGAGGTCAATCATAGCTATAACAATCTTAGACAGATAGCCTTGGGCTGTATAAGAAAGCTGGCTGAGCAGGAGCCTTTGAGCAAGCCAGCAAGCAACATTCCTCTATGGTTGCTACATTGAGTTCATGCCATGACTTTCATCAAAGATAGACTGTGAGCTGGAAGTCTAAGTTGACTTTTTTAAATATAGGGTGTTTATCGAGCCAACAGAAATGCAACCCAGAGCAGTACTTTGTCACAGTGTCCTGTAAAGGGACTAAGGTAGCCATGAAGCTGTCTCAGCCCCTCTTTTTTCATATTGGTTATGTAGAGGCTAAAGGTGACTCACTGTGCCTGGCTGAGGGCCTCTTGATGATCACCCTTCCCTGACGGCTCTGAAAACAGCACAGTAATTTCCAGGCTTTGATGTGACACTAATGGCATCCCCTTCTCAGAACAGGAGTGTGATAACTGTCAAGAAAATCTCCAGACTAATTTAAATGTGTAAACCACACAGGGGCAGATCATTGTCTTAAATGAGGCCACATGGCTGATGGGGTTGCTAAGCTGAATCAGCTGCTAAACTCCATTCTGAATGCCTATAGAAGGAGCCAGCAGTGCTGCGTTTCATTGGCTGAACTTGCTTCTCTCTCCCTCACATATTGCCTGGGTCAGTGTGCCATATGTTCATGTATTTCTGGCCTGACCATGAACCAAGGAAGTCCACAATCGAGTCTCTATTTGCATTAGGTTGCATTGGAAGTTTGCCCGGGTGGGACTTCTGAAGACTTACCTTAGCCCTACACTAAATAATATGTAACAGAAGATTGCCAAAGACTGTGCTGATGCATATGAAGGTAAAGGAAATAGAAAGCATTGCGGATGGCGAAGGAAATCACCCAAACTTCCCCAAACTGGGGCAGCTTTAAGGAATCATGTTTACAGACATGTAAATACACAGACACACACACACTCATATACATGGTTTTAAAACCAAATAGGGAAGCTTTACTTTGAACTGGAGTCAAATCACCAGGGAGACATAGCTGTTGGTATGTCTGTAACAGAGTTTCCAGAGAGGTTTTGTTGAGGTGGGACAACATACTTTGAATGTGGTTAGACGATAGGAGAAAGAAAGTTGAGTCCTGACACTGTCTATCTGTCTGTCTATATCTATCTATCTATCTATCTATCTATCTATCTCCTGCCCCACCAAGATATGAATAGGAGAGTTACCTGCTGCAGCATTCCTTTGTCCACCATGACTGTGTACCTTGAAACTGTGAGCCAAAACAAGCCCTCCTTTTTAAGCTGGTTCCTGTCAGGTGTTTTGGTCATAACAATGATCAAAGTAATTGACACACCTCCCCAAAGCAGGTGTGTTTGGTAAAGGACATTTGTTACCAGCATTTTCCTCTTGTCCCACTGTGCTGACTAAATTTTGCCCGCTCAATAAAAACTCAAGTTCAGTTGAGGAATTGCTTACATCCTATTGGTCTGTGGGCAGTGCCATCCCTGATCATGTGGTCCTAGGTTGTATAAGAAAGCAGGCTGAGCAAGCTATGAACAGCAAGCCAGCAAGCATTGTTCTTCCATGGCCTCTGCTTCATTTCCTGTCTCCAGATTTCCACCTTGGTTTCTTGCTTCCCTCAGTAATGGTCTGTGACTGGGAGGTATAAGCCAAATAAATCACCCCCTCTCCAGGTTGGTTTTGATCAATGTCTTCTCGCAGCAACAAAAACCAAAGTTGGATGTCATTATTTACATCTCCCTATTTGTCTGGTCCCCACCCAGTTTCCAATAAATTTCACATCAGCTCAGAACCCTTATTAGCTGCCAAGCATTACAACTCTGATCTAGTCCATTGATACAGTAAAAGAAATCTGGGTTGGGTCATTTTTACTTCTTTCTCACTTATGGAATAAAAAAGATGCCTGGGGATGTCATAATTGTCTTCAAATTCCATTTCCTTGAGTTGGAGTAGTTTTACTGGCAAACTTTGATGAGCTTTCCTTCAGCATGAAGAAAAAAGCCTCCCAGGATTTCAGTCACTCCAGCTTGTGAGGTCAAATAAGATCTTCTCAGACCTTCTCTGACTGTCTAACTTCCCCGGTAGTTACACAGTAGATCTCTCAGTAGCAGCTGTATAAGATCTGTGCTATGACTTTGAGTAGAATGGAACACAAAAGGACCCTACGATGTCTTCATGGCAACAAGGCCTTTCCTTGGGATTTAGCCAGATCTATTCTCTTTTCCGTTTCTCCATTGTCTTGATTAGTTTCATTGTCAACTAGACATGACCAAGAGCCACCTGGGAAGAGTTTCTCAACTGAAGAATTACCCAAATCAGATTGGCCTACTGTCATAGCTAACCAAATTGTCTTAATTGTTGGCTGGTTGAGATAGGAGGACCCAATCCAGTAGGCTGATGCTACCCCTGGGCAAGGGTTCCTGAATTACATACAAGGGCCAGTTCATGGGACTGGAGTGATGGGTCAACAATTAAAACACTTGTTGATCTTGCAGAGGACCTGCATTCAGTTCCCAGAACCCACACACTAACTCACAACCATCCATCACTCCATTTCTAGGGGATACAACGCCTTCTTTTGACCTCCATGTGCATGCACACATGTGGTGCACAGACATGCATGCAGGCAAAATACTCATACACATAACATTGAAATAATTTTCAAAAACAAAGTCAAAGTTAGCAGAGAATGAAGGAGATGAGGTGAGCCCAGCCAATAAGCATGGCTTCTTTAAGATTTCTGCTTCATGTTCTTGTCTTACATTCCTTCCCTGACCTTTCTCAGAGATGGACTGTGACCTCGATATACATGGTGAAAAAAAAAAAAACCCATTCCTCTCTGTGTTGATTTCGGGCACAGTGTTTATCACAGCAATGAAAGAACAAACTAGGACATCTATTCACAGATTTGCTATGCATGCCAGACAGAGACACTCCTTCCCGCTTCGTATGTTAACATGCATTAATGATCATTTTCTACCTTGCTTTGTGTCTGTTAGTCCTGTGACCTGGCTGGAGCAACCCAAGGGAGGAAGGGTTTGTTGAGCCTGGACCATCATGGTGCAGAAGGCACGCAAGGTGACTGGTCACATTGCATCACAGCCAGGAAGCAGAGAGAGCTGATAGGAAGTAGATTCAAGCTGTCAAATCTGAAGGGCCGCCCCCAGTAACCTACGTCTTTCAAGGCTATACCCTATAATGATTCTTCACTGGTCCAAACAGTGCCACCTGCTGGACACCAAGTGTTCAAACACATGAGTCTGTGGGGACATTTCATAGGCAGTGGTGTTCCTTAGCAGAAGAGATAGGGTTATTCTTTCAATTGGCACACAAGGTTGTATGGGGGCAAAGACACCATGACTTCTTTAATTGGTCTCCCTATTAGAGTATACTTTGCTAGTTTGTGTTCCTCCCCCCCAACCCCACCAAATGTAGTCTTGTGTCCATGTCCTTTCGTACACATGGAAACCTATCTGCCTAATGGATGCATAGAGCTAGGGCAGGGAGTGACACCTATATTACCAACTTGTGTAGGACTGCTGCATTATTCCATAATGAAAGGCTTTAAATATGGGAGAGGTCTCTCTTCCTTGACATGAGCAGGAGAGGTCTCCTAGCTTCCAATCATATGAGAGTCTCTATGGCTCTCCTCCTTCACATCTTGATCCATCTAGAAAGCAAAGCAGTAGAACCTAGGAATATAGGACCCATGCCATGAGAGTGGTCCAGGACCTCTATTCTCCATCTTCTCTGCTCTACAACAAATGTGTAGGGAAGTGAGGCCTCCTGAACTCTATGGATGAGTGCGCACAGAGCAGTGAGCAAAGCAAAGATACTTATGAGCACCAGATTGTCTGTACCTTGGCAGCCTCCAGAAAAGTAAACTGCTGTCTTATTTAAGCCACTATTATTTCTGGTCTCTGCTCTAACAGCTGAAACGTCATCCTGAGTGATCTACTGCTTACCTGTCACCCGCACAGCGAGGGAAGAGGGATGGAAGCGGACTTCGTTATCCTAGGCTCTGGACAGGCTGCCAGACTCTCGCCAGATTTATGAAAAAGAAGGGCAGAGAGTGAAATAGCAATTGCAGGGATTTGTAGCTTAGCAGCATACTGGCAGAAATGATGGGTAATTGGTTGGAAGAGGGATCTTGCATGGCGGCTGCATCAGAAGGAGTTTCATAGAAACAACTACGCAAAGATCTGCATCTGTGAGCGCTAACCTCATGTCCGAGAAACACTGGTGTGGCTGAGGTGTTTGCTCATCTCAGACTCACAGGCAACAGGGCAGCCACAGAAGAACATCTTGTCCCTGATTCCTCATTAATACAGAGACATAGACAATGTGGAAGGGGCTTGAGGTTCTTGAGGCAGAAATAAAGAAGAAAACCAGCATTGTAGTAAAGTAATGAAGGAAGCAATTCACAGAGAGATGAGAGAAAATAGATCCAATAGGCATGGAGATATTACACGGACAGAAAGGCAGATGCAAGAAAGCCCAAAGCAGGGGTGATGTTGGGAGGGAGAGAGATGCCTCAGCAGTTAAGAGCACTTCCTGCTCTTTCAAAGAATCCAGGTTCAGGTCTCAGCAACCGCATTACAACTCACAACTATCTGTAGCTCTAGCTCCAGGGGATATGCGACCCCTTCTGGCCTTCATAGATACTGCACTCACAGGCACATAGCCCGATACAGAGATACACACATACTACATCGTTAAAATGAATCTTTAGGAAAAAAGAAGCCTTAAAAGGGGAACTATTTAATTCTGTCTTGAAAGTGACTAAAGCCAATGAAGTTCAGAAAATCGATATATTTGATCTAAACGTACTAGGTGTTGAGAAATGCTAATCTCCCTTCAGTAGATGATTTGCTCTATAACTGTACAAGCAGTTGATAGGAATGGAGCAGATACCTTTGTACTGAGAAGCAGCTCCCTTCTCTGCTTACTGGGGAACCATAGTAGTACATTCATCCAGCACCTACCTGGTACCTCATAACTACTTATAACTCTAGTTCCAGAGGGTCTAGTCCCTTCTAGCTTCTATGGGTACCTGCATGGTTATGGTATACACACACACACACACACACACACACACACACACACTCAGGTACACATAACTGCACGTAAACTAAACTAACATTTAAAAATGTTAAAGCCTTTTAATTATGAAGATATATTCTCTCACACACACATCTCAATGGAATTTTGGTCAGAAATGTGTTGGTATTTATACACTCCTTGTGGAGAAGTGACAATATTTGTTATATATTTTTCCACTCTGCCAGTCACCTCCCCACTGAAGACAAAGAACATGGTTACAGTCTCAGTTTGAAACTGATGTCTGGGGACATTTAATGTACAATAAAAACTAAAGAGATCATTTTAAGAGCCGAGCTTGGAAGTGCACATCGGCGAATCCCACAATTCACCAGTCATTTCTGCCTTTAAAGAATTGCCAGAGCCAGGTGCTAATGTGTCCATAATCAGAGGTGTGGGCCAGTGACAGCTAATAACACAGGGACATTGGCCAGGGTGTTCAGAGTGGCTGCACTTCCTCTGCTGACTGTGCCATGAGTCCGTTTCCAAATGTCTAGAAAAATGCCAATTTTGGGATTAATTTATTGATTCACTTACTTTTTTTTTTGATTCTGAATTGTGATCCTAAAATGAGCCAGTGGTAGTATTCTTTTCTGTCTTTACAAAACTCCATCCTCACTACATAAACATGAGAGGTCATACATTGGTAGGGGATAAATCTGGTCCTTTCTTCTAGTGTGCCCATGCCTCTTATTATAAAGTAACAGTAATATTTTGTCTGGCTTGAGCGTGTATAGTTGTCATGTATAATGTTAGAACTATGAGGACATATACCTTCTCTCCTGTGTCCAAAAAAACACTGTTCCATCCTGTTATCTACCATCTGTAGCTTTTACAATCTTTCCACTTCCTCTTCTAAGATTATCCCTGGGCCTTGGGAGGATGAGGTAAGAAAAGATGGGTGTGAGATACCATCACTTCCTGAGGAGCTATGGGCAACATGATAACTGCTTAGCATGGGAGAATCAGTTTTTCTAAGGGTATGGCTTCTGGTAGGTCAACCACACTCCAATGGAAGACCATACATTCTAGTGTAAATGGGCAGGGCAAAGAGTTGGGTGGTATGCTGGCTACTTATCTGTCAACTTAGCACAAGTCTGGGAAGAGGAGCTCTCAATTGAGATGTCTTGTAGACAGGTTTGTGAGACAATTTCTTGATTAATGATTAATGTGGGAGGGTCCTGCCCACTGAGGGCAGTGCCATCCCTGAGCAAGTAGTCCTAGATTCTATAAGAAGGCAGGCTTACATGGGTGTGGGGTGGGGGAACAAGCTATAATCAGCATTCCCCCACGGCCTCTGCTCCAGGTCCTGCCTCTAGGTTCCTGCCATGACTTCCCTCTGTAATGGACTGAGGTCGGAGAGCATGTAAACCAGATAAACCCTTTCCTTTCCAAGTTGTTTTTGTTCATGATCTTTATTAGAACAATGGGTAGGTGAAATAAACATGATCAAAACCCATCGTGCAAAATTCTCTAAGAATTCATTAAAAATGAGGAAAAACTGTGAACATTTTAAATCATTTCTTCCTCTGTTATTCTTGTTTGTTTAGCATGCTCACGGCATTCACTTTCCTCTTTAATTAGCGACAGTCATAGTAATCAAGTATTGTATTGTATTGTATTGGCAGCCATTTATCCAGTTCTCAAATCTGTGGTCAGTGTTGCTGTTGCTTTTTTCATTGTCACCTAGGAAATGGAGCACTGTCATATTTAAGTGGACTTCCCAGGGAGGGGACTTCCCAGCGTGGTTCTGGGTTTAAACAGGTACAGCTCCCCCTGTACCCTGCAGGCATGGCTCTGTTCACGTCACACTGGCTTGTTGCTAGATCACAGAGACTCTCCCTGGAGGGCTTCTGCACCTACTGGCAGCTGTCCTTTCTCTTCACTGTTCAGTGTGCTTTACTGGGTATCTAGAGAAGCCATCCAATGTTCTCTCACACACCTCCATAACATCTCAGTGTTTGAGAGGATGTCTGTCACTGGGAATGATGCAAAGTCCCCACACATGGTGTGAAGTCAAGTGCCTGTGAGCTTTGTGTGATAACTAGAGTCATCCTCTGAGACTATCTGTGGGGGGATTATCTAGATGGGGTTAATCGAAGTGAGAAGACTCACTCGGAATATTCATCCCATGGGCTGGGGTCCTGAACTGAATAAAACAGAGACAGTGAGCTGAACACCAGCATCCACCCCTCTCTGTTTCCTGACTGTGGATACCATGTCACCAGCTGTATCATATTCCATCTACCATGCCTTCTCCACCATGATGGGCTTTATCTTCAAATGATGAGCCAAATAACCTTTCCTACTTAAGTTGCGTTTGTTGGGTGTTTTGTCATAGTAACAAGAAGTAGCTAACATCCCTGGTCTTGTCCAGCGACTCCATCCTCTGAAAGTCATAAGATTAGTCAAGAACCATTCTGGACCATGATGGAGATGCAGAGAGGAAGACTAGTCATATCTTGGGGCTTGACTCATATCTCGTCATACCTTACTGGCCAAAGCAAGCTATCTGGCTACTCCTAGAATCAGAAGTCAAGTAATGGCCACCCATTACAAGGCTAAAACCTCATAGCCATATTCAAAGACCATCAAGGGGAAACCTTCATATTCTTGATGTCCTGTTTGTGAAGCTTAGCCTTTAATGGCTGAGCTGTCTTTCCACCCCAAAACAGCTTTCTTGGTAGAAAGTGTCAAGAAGACTATGTGAGTCAGATTTTCATACACTGTGACAAAACGCCTGAGATCATTAACTTAAAAGAAGAAAAGGTTTATGTTTGCCAGTGACCTCAGAAGTCTTAGTCCATTGCTGCTTGTCCCTGTCTCTTTGGTGCAGGATCAAGACAGAATGTCATGGCATAAATGTCTTCCAGAGGAAACTGCTGAGCTCATGACATCTGTGTAGCAGAGAGGTGCAGGGAGGGAGAGGGTGAGGAGAAGGAGAGGAGGGGAGGGCGGAAGGAACCTAGATCTAAGTATCATATTCAAAGGCACACCTCAGTGACTTAACTTCCCTCCCTCACCTCTGGGGCCTATCAGGGTACTGTGATAACTTTAAGTGTCAATTTGCCACAACCTAGAGTGAGTCATCTGAGAAGAAAGTCTCAATTAAGAAAAAAAAATTTATTAACAGATTTGTCTGTTGGGGTCTGTCCTGATTGTTAATCCATATAGGAAGACACCACTCATTGTGTCTTCCTATATGTCTTCCTATATGTCACACATGTCTTTAGACAGGGCATCCTGAAATGTCTAGAACAGGCAAAGACTCCACAAAAGTCAGCAGTCAGCGTGACTTCAGTCATTTCTTCCTGCTTGTGTCTGTGGGTATCATGTGATTGGCTGCTTGAGTTCCTGCCTGGATTTCACTGCTATCACGGACAGTAGCCTGGAATTAAACCCTTCCCACCCCCACGTTGCTTGTCATTGTTTGTCGAACAGTGGCAAAAGAGAAACTAGGGCATGGGCCTCTGGGGGTCATTTAAGATCTGAACAATAGCAGAGAGTGCACTTGCAAACAGGAGTCCCTCTAAGTCAGCTGATCTGCACCAAACTCGGTTACTAAGTGGGAAAGAAAAAATCAATAGAGACAAGAGAAAAGTTCTTAAAATTCACGTTCATAATCAACTAGAAACACAGACTGCCTCCGGGAATGAGAGTCAGAATAGGGATGGGCTTGGTGAGAGGCTTGGCGGGTAAAGGCACATGCTGTCAAACCTGTGGACCTGGGTTCGATCCCTAGGGCCTACTAGTAGGCGAGAACCAACTGCAGCCCATTATCCTCTGACCTTCACACATGTGCTGCGGCGTGGGCATCGTCTGTGACCTTTGAGAACCTGGTGACATTTTGTCCTGAGGCCCTGTTGTACAATACGCAGTGACTAATGTGTACAGACAGCATGAGACCCCTGAGGTCCTCTTCTCTCTAAGGCCACTGCACACCCTGGTGTCCCTTCTCCAGTCTGCTGTCCTCTTTATTTTCTTTGTCACCTGCGGCAGTATGACTGCTGAAGGATCCAGGGAGCGGGTTCTTAGTCCATAGCTCCTGCAAGAAGAGAAGAGTAACAGCCACTACTATTGCTGTTATAGATGCAGTGAATTCACAAACAGGAGACAAACACACCAGGCTTTTTGGTATGTCTATTGACTTTCTGCAAGTGTTCGGGTCTCTAATGCCCGCATCCATCAAGAGATGATCGCTGGACCATTCTAAAACTGTCTCCTTGCTGCTATTCACCTGTTGAAGTTTCTCCTCCATTCTCAGCTCCCTAAAGGGCTGAGAATGAACTTTTTGTTTCTCAACTTTCTGTAGTTGTTGAACAAACTATTGATCAGATAGGGTGACTTAAAACCATCCTAGGGGCTGGGGAGATGGTTCAGTGGACAAAATGCTTGTCACTTAAAGTGTGTAGATTGGAGTTTCCATCCTTAAAACCCACATAAACGCTGGGCTGGCAAGAAGATGTTTGGGGGACAGCTTTAAATGTTTTATATATGCGACCTTATGAAGCATTCTCCTCTTTATTTTGCTTTTTGTCATCCATTATTTGTTTGCTACACAAGATCCCTTAGGGAGAAGAGAAACCTCAGATTGGGTTGTTAGGCATGGTAGGATTTTTCTGCTGGTTCTGTTGCCTCATGGGATGCCATGACTAACAGCTGGCCTTCTGTCCCTGACCACTCTAAGACAAGGCGATGGGTGTGACATTTGACCCTCTCATATCCCTGGCCATTGCAGGTCAGGGTCATGCTTATGGACTCAAAACCGTTAGAATGTGCTTCTGCTCTGCACACAGTTACTGATTTCACTAATGTCCTCTATGAAAAATACATGTGTAGATGCCAATCCTGGCCCATGTGACATTTGAATTTCCTTTTTAATTTGGGGGTTTAGGTTCCCCCAAAGAATCTACTTCATAACGGAGGGAGCCCTTGTATATTTTCCCAATTAAAAAAAAATCCCTTATTGTTAGTGTTGAAATCTAAAACACACACAGACACACACACACACACACACACACACACACACACACACAGACACACAGACACAGACACACAGACACACACACACACACACACACACACACACACACACACACACACACACGGCAGAAATTCCATGACTGGGCTACATGCCAACTCTCTCAATATTAAACTTATTTTTACTTTTTAGTTAGGAGAGAGAGAGAGAGAGAGAGAGAGAGAGAGAGTGTTTTATTTGTCCATTCTGCAGGTTCTGGGGTTTGAACTGGAGTTGTCAGACTCAGCAGCAAGCTCCTTTACCCGCTGAGCCATCTCGCCAGCCCAGCATTCCATCCATATTTTCTTATAAGAACTTTGGACAGGCAGTCCTGCTGATCACATTGTGCTCTTGGCTCACACCGCCCAGTGCTCGCTTCCACTCCCTAGCATTCCATTCACATCTGTACCGTGCGGGAACTGCGTCTCCCTTCTGTGTGTCTATTAATCCAGTTTATTTTCGATATACTTCAAAGTAACCTGCAAATGTAAGTGCACTTGAAGCAAAATGCAAATCCTCCAGCCTGCATCTCATTAACTTGACTTCTGTCTGTCTCTGCAGCTCCCAGTGTAAAATGGCTGTGGAATGGAACGCAAAAACCTTAAATCTGGAGACAGATCACTGTATGGCCCCGTGAGGTCCCATTATGTCCCTTCCAATCATTCCCTATGCTTTTGATGGCTACCTGAGAGATCATTGTTCTTTTTAAGTTAATACAATTATTTTATTAATTCTTTACGAACTTCATACATATAAACTGTTTTGATCTTATCCCCTCCTCCTCCTCCTCCTCCTCTTCCTCCTCCTCCTCCTTCTCCTCTTCCTCCTAAGTCCTTCTGAATCCACTCCATCATCTATTCATGTCTGTTATCCACCCCTCCAAACTTCAGATCCTCTTCTTACTAACCCATCAAATCCAATCCATGTTGCTTATATACTTCCGGGGATAGGGTCATCCACTGCAGCATAGTTGACCTACCAGGGGTCACACACTTAAAGAAAACCAAGTCTCCTTCCCAGGAAGCCACCAACCCTCCATATCTCCTCAGTTATGGATGAGGACTTACGAACCTCTCCCCACTCCATGCTAGAATGTTGACTGGCCTGGTTTTGTGCAAGCGACCGTAGCTGCTGTGAGTCCATAAGTGAACTGACCCTATGATGTCCAGAGGACACCCATTTACCCAGACTTTACAATCTTTCTGTCTCCTTATTCCACCATTTCATTCTTCCTTTTGAAAATCACAGGGTGGATTTTCTATTTTTCTTTTTCTTTTTCTTTTTCTTTTTCTTTTTCCTTTTCCTTCCTTCCTTCCTTCCTTCCTTCCTTCCTTCCTTCCTTCCTTCCTTCCTTCCTTCCTTTTTTTGGGGGTATGGCTGTTTGGTGTTTCCTGTTATTGTTACTTTGAGACAGGGTCTCTCCATTTATCTTAGTCTGGTTTCAAACTCTTGATAACCCTCCTTCTTCAACATCTCTCTCCATCAAGTTCCGTGGTTTCGGACTTGTGCCAACAATCTGGCTTCTGCAGCACTGCATAGAGGAGGCCCTATGATACATGTTCTGTGGTGCACTGCTTTTTTGTAGAACAGCGTTGGGTGGGGACTCACTCATGCATTTGTTACATAGGCCAACCATCCTTTCCCTTCCTTGCTAATTTATCATTGCTTAAACCATATCACCCACCCATTGCCAGCTTTTCTTTTGTAGTGCTCTGAGCTTTTTTATTTTTTTTTCCGAGTTGGAAATTTTACAAATAAAGTCGCCGTGAGTATTTGAATGTAAAAATCTACATACAGATAACACTACCTATAACCTCTAAAGAAACATAATTCATAGTTCTTTATGGGGGGGGGCAGTACAGAACAGGATTTCATGGAGCCCAGGCTAGCCTAAATTCACTCTGTAGGCAAAGATGACCTTGCATTTCTGATCTTCCTGACTCTCACTCCTGAGTTCTAGGATTACAGACATGTACCACCAGGTTCTGTTTGTGGGGTGTTGTGGATGGACCCCAGGGCTTCGTGCATGCCAAGCAAGCACTCTGACAACTTGGGCTGCATTCATAACTCCCCTAGTTATACTTTTAAAGCATTGGTGGAGGATTTGAACTTGTGGCTTAGAGTCAGAGGTCGGGCAATCTCTAGTACTCCCTGAGATTTTTTTGATCTTCTGTTAGTCACTCAACAGTCAGAGTTCCTGGTGGATGGTAATAACTGTTACCTGGGCAAGAAAATCTCAAGCTCCCATTCTTCCAAGATGGGTTAGGATAAGGGCTAGCTTGTCTAAGCTGTAAGGGGCTAGACACTTTCATCTCAGGGGCTTTTGGAATTGTACCCTGCATGGTTCTTTCTGTTGCCCTTTTCTCTGTCAATCTCCCCATTGCACCATGGGCCATCCCAGTGCTAAAGCTGGCCAGCTGGCTAGAACTGGATCCCTTAGGAGGAGAACTGACATCACCAGCTGCTGCATCCCTGTGGCCCATGGCTGCACGAAGCCCCGCGGTCCCTGAGTGTCTACTTAGCCCTTTCCCCACACACCCTGGTTCCATCAGACTAATTCATTTTTATATTTATAGCCTATAATAAATATTCCAAGAAATCGCTTTCACAAATGTGTTTATAAAGTCTTTGTGACATCCGATACCTCCGCTGGCTGAGATCACCCCAGTCTCAAGCGGAGTGTGTCAAGCAAGGAGCGCCAAGAAACATTTGCTGTTTAAAAATCAATTTGACTCAGTCTTATTTTACTTTCCATTGGCCTAATTTAAAAGAGAAAATATTTCAACAACACTAAATTGCTTTTTCCCAGAATCCCAGCACAAATATCTAGGGGGTGATTATAAATTGGTTCTCTGTATCGGTGGGGTCCCTGTCGGTGTTTCCAAGCATTTAAAAAAAATATCTATTTTTTTTTCTAAATGCACAGATTTTTCTCTTTGCATTACTCCCTAAGCAATATGGAATAACAGCAAATTACACATCACACCGGCATTGTATTCTAAGGTACCATTTATCATGTAGATATGCCTTGGTGCATAGGGGGTAGAAGTGGGGTTGTCTATGCATCTTTTATTACATTATAAGACTTGAGGTGGATAGATTTGGGTACTTATGTACTGAGGAGGGGGAGTGTCCAGGAACCAGTTCCCCACAGATGCTCTGCTTCAAAGTGGCAGTCAGGTGGTTGGTTTCTATCAGATTCTGAAACATACCCATCTGTCCTCAAGGCAACCTGCCTCCTGGATTCCATCTTCCAGGTCCCAGACTAACTCTATACATTTGCATGGGGAAGCATTTGTGTAACGTGGAATGCCAAGTCTGTTATCCCAAAGAGGCTACATGAAGTGAGGCTTAATGAGATTTTGGTCCTTTTCCAAATGCGTATAACCTGAGTTCATGTGATTTGTATCTGGGCCCCATCTCAATCAGTGTGGATTCTACTCAAGGGCATCTGCGGAGCCAGGAGTCAGCTCTTCTGTGCCCCAGCTCAGTTCCCTGTCCTCCTCTTGGTGACCTCAGCATCATATGTGGCCCGAGCTCCTTGCTATTTCCCCCTGCTGTACCTGACCAATGAACATCTGCCTGATGTCTCAGTTACATGGATTGACCTCTGGGATTGTACTGTCTGAAGCCTGTACTTGGTGATGACATTTAGTCTTCACTTTTCTTTGTCTGTAGTGCTCTTTAAAAATTAATTGGGGTCAGAAAGATTGCTCACTGGGTAAGAGCACTTACTGCTCTTACTGAGGGCCTGGGTTCAGTTCCTAAAACCCACATGGAGACTTACAACTGTCTGTAACTCCACTTTCAGGGACGTAGACACCCTCTTCTGGACTCTACAGGTTCCAAGGATGTATGAGGTGTACAGACATACATGTAAGCAAAATACCCATGAACATGCATTCTTTTTTCTTTTTAAAAACCAAACTCAGGCTGGGGGAAAAGCTGAGTCAGCAGAAACGGTTATTTCCCCCAAGCAAGAAGATCTATCTGCTTATGTCCCGGGTATGTAAAAATCTAAGCATACTGCTATGCACGTCTAGAACCAACACTAAGGAGATGAAGACAGGCCAGTCCTTGGGGCTTGCCTGGCCAGGTGGACTAGTTTCCTTGGCAAGCTCTAGGCCAACAAGAGACCCCATCTCAAAAGTCATGGTAGACAGTGTGTGAGCAATGACACCTAAAGTTGTCCTGTCATCTACATGCATGCATACACACTTGGATATGTGCACCTCAACACACACACACACACACACACACACACACACACACACACACACACAGAGGCATGCATGCACTCATGTACACATGCACACACATATAATTGCACACACATATACAGAGGCATATACACACTCATACACACACACACACACACACACACACATAAGCACACACACTTACATATGTGCACCTCAACACACATATAGACATATACACGCACATGTACACACACAGACACATACACAGAGAGAGAAAGGCAGAGAGAGAGAGAGAGAGAGAGAGAGAGAGAGAGAGAGAGGCATGCACACATGCACACACCCCCTTAAACCTATCTCATCCTCCTATTAGATAATGGGTAGTGTTTCTCTTCCCTTTTCCCCACTAGAGCAGGGGACGAAGAACAGTGCCAAGCTGTTCCTAATTGGCTTTTCCACAAACTCAGAAAGAATCACTGACCTTGGCAATGCTCATTCTTCAAAACGACCACCAAGGGCTCACACAGCCATTTCTGCTGCTTAGGTCTTGATCTCTCTGTGTTGTCCATACACATTTCAAGTTCATGTTTTGTCAGATTCTGAAGAGGACCTTGCAGATAGCCATGGGTACTTACAGTCAGTGGTCACTCTGTAGGAAGGAATGACCTTCCTCTATTTCTGGCCAGCAATACCTCTCCGAGGACAGAAAAGAACACAGCACCCTTTGGCTAAGCTCAGATAGAATCTTACTATATTCCTCAGTGTGTACTAATTTCAAAATGAGGTTGGTCTCCCATCAGCACCATCTCTATTCACCATGGAGGTGCCTTCATTACTGAGTGAATTCTATGTGTTGTCCTATGTGGATAAAGCAACTTTACCTAGCTTCAAGGGTGAGTCTCGGGTTACAGGGTCCAATCTCAACCATCTGTTGATCTATATTCAGAGATGGCTTGTTGGTGGTCACGTGACCTGAGCAACTTCTAGACATTAAAACAATGATCTTTTAAAGAAATTTTTGTATTTTATGTGTCAAAGTGTTTCTCTATATGTTTATGTATTATGTGTGTGCTGTGCTCACGGAGTTCAGAAGAGGGAATCAGATTTTCTGGAACAGAATATGCAGATAGTTGTGAATCAAGCATGGGTTCTGGGAGCCGAATCCAGGGCCTCTGAAAGAACAGCCAATATTCTTAAACACTGTATCTCCTGTGATGGTTTGTATATGTTCAGTTCAGGGAATGGCACTTTAGAAGGTGTGACCCTATTGGAGTAGGTGTGTCACTGTGAGTGTGGGCTTTAAGACCCTCATCCTAGCTGCCTGGAAGTCACTTTTCTGCTAGCAGCCTTCAGATGAAGATGTAGAACTCTCAGCTCCTCCTGCACCATGCCTGCCTGGATGCTGTCATGCTCCCACCTTGATGATAATGAACGGAACCAGCCCCAATTAAATGTTGTCTTTGTAAAAGTTGCCTTGGTTACGGTATTGTTCACAGCAGTAAAATCCTAAATAAGACAACCCCCTTTCTGGGATTTACTTCTTTGCTTGTATAAATATCATTGATACTGAATGAAGACTTGCCAATCCATGTGCACAGAAATTACCAGTGTGGAGTGTTGGATACAAGAAAGAGCTAGCTAGCAAGGGCCACAGCCACCTTTCTCAACAGCCTGTGAAACAGTTTCTATAACTTTGGGGAAGTGATGGACCAGAGAATAGCTTGTGTTTTGATTGTACACACTGTGTGCCTTTCCAGGTCTTTATTATTTCACAGCCAGTGCCTTTCATTCCTAACTGTGGTCTGTTCACCCTCCAGAACCTGAACTTGAGGTCCAGTTGGCTGTTGGTTCTAGCCACCTTTCTGTTTTGTCCACCTCTGAGTTCTACTTAGGTCAGAGTTAGAGACATTTACAGGATTTAAACCCGCAGTCAGAAAACAGAAGATCCATTTTTTAAATGTCTAGACACAGAGGCAAGAGCCTAGCCATATTTAGATTTGAGCATTTGATGGAAAGGGTATGTGGGACGAGAAAAGAGGCAGCCAAGGGGCTAGTCAGTGGGGTTTGGAGTAAGGTGGCCTCCGTAGCTGGTAGCTATTGACTGGTAGCTGGTAGCTGGTAGTAACCTGAGTTAGATTCTTCCCTCCTTCCATGGTTTTTGATAATCACAGTCTTCAGAATAGCTCTTGGGTCCTGGTTGGATGTTCCTAGGTTTCAAGAACTATCCATTTACAGTTTTGAGTCCTGACCAGTAAAGACCTGCAAGGAGTCTGTGGTTCACCAAACAAGGACTAATCATGACCACAAATCATGACCACTAATCATGACACCATGCCGAAGGAAAAGCCCTGTTCTCCCACTTAGGGCAGTCACAGGTAGCCACTGCAGACATCTCTCAGCTCACATCCCACAATAAATCTCCCAGAGGAAAACATGGGTTTCTGATGGTTGGCTTTATGAAGTCCAAGCAGTCTACTTTCTCAGGTGTAAGAGCTACAACCTTGAACTGGAGCCATGGTTTCATTTCATGATTATCCTGTTTGCAAATTTAAGAATCCCAATTAACTTGCATTGACAATATTTATAGCCAAACATTTTTATAAAATTCTCTTACTTCTTCAGCATGTTATGGAGAGAGACTTACACACACACACACACACACACACACACAGAGAGAGAGAGAGAGAGAGAGAGAGAGAGAGAGAGAGAGAGAGAGAGAGAGACCTACCTCTACTTTGTATCTATCAAACACCTACTAGAGTCTGTATGGGTAGTTAAATAACGGGCTCAACCCCAAAGTCAATGGCATCTGTATAATAACTGAGCTTCAGGGTAGGGACATTACAGTCTGAGAATCCACTTGAATGATTCCTATCTCTGTGATAGTGTTTGCCACATGTCCAGACTGAATCACTAATTTGACTCTACCCACAGCTCTCCATGGTGCTTTTCTCCTTCACTGTGGCTACATGATAGATGAATGAGCTCAAGGATCACAGGAGCTCAATTAATTTGTGAGCTACTTTATCCATTTGGACTCTTGACCGATGTCTGGGATGTGGTGTTATGAGTGTCTTTTCTCTATCTCTTCGTGTCACAGTTTCTTATCAAACCAATCATTCCTAGGTTGCGAACGTTTTAGCAACTAACAGCTGGCCACCGTATCTCATTTTAGGGGCCTGTCAGGCAGTGGTTCTCAAATTGTGGACCCTGGCCCAGAGGCTCTTAGTAGTCAGGGAGATGTTGCATTCCATTTATGCCTACTAATGGAGAAACATGGAAGTGATCCAATGTTCTGTAACATCATGACCTCTGGATCATCCTTAGCTGAGCTGGGGTTGGGGCATCATTGCTTTAAGGAGAATGTGGTATCAGTGTTTATACTGAGGTCTTCATCTCCTGGCCCATGTGCTGCTGACATGGTACTGTATAGTGAAATACATGCAGGTGCCGTCTGCATTTTTGTTAAGCTAAACAATAGGAATAGAAATAAATTGGGCTGGAAAGATGGCTCAGCAGCTAAGAGCACTGACTGCACTTCCAGAGGACCTGGGTTTAATTTCTAGCACCCATACAGTAGTTTATAACTGTCTGCAACTCCAGTTCCAGGGGATCTGATGACCTCTTCTGGCCTCCATGGGCGCTGCACGCATGTGGTACAAATACATACACACAGGCAAAACCTGTATACTCAAGCATATACCATAACAATAAATACATCTTTTAAAAATATTTATGTTAAATTATTTTATTTATTTACATTTATCTTTCAAAATGTAGATTCTTAAAAGTATACTATAAGAAATTAAAATATAAGTAGAATAGTATGAAATAAAGTATAAAATAAAAAAAAAACTAAACAAGAATTTGCATTGTTAATTAATGCTTCTGATACTTAAAAGAAAGTTTTAGAGAAAAAGAACAAAAAACCTAAGAAATGAGCTGCCTTTCCACAGATCTTTGGTGAGGACATCTTAAGGAAGAAAATGGATTGATTTGGGATGACTTATTTTTTTTTTGGCTAATTAATTTTATTTATGAATTTGTATATATGCACCTCATGTGTACTATACCCACAGAGGCCAGAAGAGGGCAGCAGATGCCCTAGAGTTGGCATTACAGGTAGTTGTCAGTCACCCAACATGGGTGCTGGGAACTAAACTCTGGTTGTCTGGAATGGAGCAGCTAGTGCTCCTAACAGTTGAGCCATCTCTCCTCTAGTCAGTTGTCAACATGGTAAACAGAAAATGCCTGAAAAGAAACCAGAAGAAATTACATGATAAAATAGTACTTGTCAAGTCCTAGAGCATCTGCCTCTCGAGATTTGGGGAGCTGTGAGTTTAGCATTTTTTTTCATTGAGTGAATTGTGGGCACCAGAGTGGAGGGATGTCAATTAGGGCTAATGTCTAGGCTACATTTCAGAAACACATACTCTGGCTGTGTTGGTTGGTTTTCATTGTTAACTTGATACAACCTAAGATCACCTGGGAAGAGAGTTTCAGTGAGAGACTGTTTGTATCAGGTTGGCTTGTGGGTATGTCTATAGGGGATGGCCTTGATTATATAAATTTGAATGGGAAGACTCACAGACAGATAACACAATTTCCCTGGTTTTGCTCCTGAGTTGTGTGAGTGGAGAAAGAAGACTGAGAACCAAGCCTGCATTCATTTCTCACAGCTCCTGATTGTGTATGTGATTTACTGGCTGCTTCAGGTTTTTGCCTTGATATCCCCACAATGATAGAATGTACCCTTGGGATTGTGATCTGAAAGAAATCTCCTCTATGCTGTTTCTGCCAGGGCATTTTGTCATCATAGTAACTGGAGAGGAAGCCAGGACACAGCTTAACTGTCTGAGGACATGAACCTTGTGGACTGTGACATCATAGAGCTGGGACCTGTGGGAGACTGGAGTTAGTGCTTCAAGCTGTATTCTAAACACTCTGCCTTGGGACTTAGCTACTCCCCTGCAGCCTGTCCCAACTCTCAGCTTAGCTTGCCCTGTGTCTCTCCTCAGAGTTTATAGAACAGAGCCATATTGAAGTCCTGTGTGGAAGGAAATAAGCTATAATTGCTTCTCTTTCAAATTTCCCAAGAAACCTCCTTAGCTCTTGATGTGCTCTGGTCGTAGGTTCGTTCTATGGCCACCCACTCCAACTACACATTGAGAGAGGATGACTGTCCTAATTGGTCATTCTCAGACTGGGTTTTCTGGTTCATTCCATTCTGTTCTGTTTCATTCTGTTCTGTTCATTTTTATTTCACACGTTTTGCTTGTATGAATGTCTATGTATGATACACAGTGCCCAAACAGGTCACAAGAGGACAAAGATCCCCTGAAATTGGAATTACAGATGGTTGTGAGCCATCATGTTGGTGCCGGAAGTTGAACCCACATCTTCTGCAAGAGCAGCCCATGTTCTTAAAAACACCTCTAACCCTCATATCTCTTTTTATTCCCAAAGTTCCTGTGAATTCTCATAATAAAAAAAAAGGAACTAGAATTTTTACACAGTTTTATTTATTTATGTTTACATTAGAAATCAAAACTGAGAAATGTACTAAACATTTTATGAACACATTTTCAAAAACAGGTATCACCATCATTACATGTTAAACATGAATGATATAATTTTCATTAAAAAAACCCTATATTTTCTAAAACAACGGAAAAATGAGTGCTCAAGGTACTGTTTACATTTTTAAACATTTCTTGAATGTAACTTAGCAGATACCAGCTAAGTTCTCAAAATGGCTTCTTCATTTAACTGTGGCCATAACATTGATTTATTAACTGATAGGCTATTACACACACACACACACACACACACACACACACACACACACACACACACAAACACACACGCGCGCGTGCGCACACAAACACACACACACACACACACACACACAC
>JANHMN010000023.1:24349136-24392629 GCA_030674055.1 Rhabdomys pumilio
GGGGGGGGGGAGACATATATGCAATAGCCTTTCAGAGTACCTTGCTTAGTCTTTTAGCATTATAAAAGGTTGTTATGTAGTAATGGTATCAATGGCATTGTGATTCAAACTCAAAAGTCTGTTGACCAGCTTTCAATATATCTTGAATCCTGATCAATCACATTAACATTGTAAATTGGTCGTTTGGAATATGTTTATTTGTTAACTATACAGGACTACCAGTTCTTGGCCCATTTTGTTATACAATCTCACAATTTCTTATTTAAAGGACTGGAGAGATGGCTCCAGGCAGAGATGTTTCCTGGTGCCTGTACCCAGCTATTCTTCACTATTACATGGTTTAGGGCCTAACTTTTGTAACTGTGCCACCTGAATTCTGAGTAGGATTTCCCAATGCAATTAACCATCAAGAAACCCCTGCCCCCCCCCCCACACACACGTACACACCAGGAAATGCCCATAGGCTAACCTGATCTATACAGTTCCTCAATTAATACTCTATTCTAGGTGATTCTAGGTCACATCAAGTTGACAGTGAAAACTAACCTGCATAAACAGCTACTTGGGGGAACCCTACACACCTTCCTTGTAGACCTCCAGGGGAGGGCAACATACTGCATGGTTGCTGTCTGTGTCCCGTTGTTTGCGTTATGAAGAAGGTATGCACTCAAGGGCAGATATGCAATAAGAACAATTCTGGTACAGCTTCATAGAGGACACTCTGAAGGGACAATGATATTTCCACATCCCAGACATGAGTGTCAGAGACTCCTGACCAACATGGTTTACTTCCATGTTGACTGGTGCTGGGGTGAGAGCAGACTCATCCCACCCATCCCCTACTTCCCATCATCAATGCAGATGCAGAACAGAGCTATGCATCTGTTCTGTGTTATACTACCTAGTTGCTAAGTATTTCACTCACCCGTTTTAGGCATACGTGTGAATGGCATTTGGCTTCTAAAAACAAGTTTGGCTTTGTAGACAGGACCTTGGGGATGCTGTAGTCTAGGGAGTTCACAGGGGATCCTGAGACTATCCCTAATGTAAGCCATCATGAACCCTTTGTGGCTCAGAGTGGGGTCCTGTTCATCCAGCACACAGGCCAGGAGAACGGCTGGGGGATGTGAGGGAGTTGTATCAGGACATTTCTAAATAATCAAACAAAAGATGGCATTCTCCACAGTGGTCACACTAGCTGTCCAAGAAGGCTGCCTCTTTCCTTCCACCACATTCCGGAAGAGGAGAAAGCAACGACCTGACCCAACGATCATCTTGCTGGAAGAACCTATGTTGTCATGTTGCGTTCCATCATGTCTTATTACCACACTGTAGCTCTCTCTGAATCTTTTATAGGACTTTCATCACGTGACCCATCAAGAGATGCCCATTTTTCTCCCAAGGTCCAGCCAGGCAAGAAGACTTAGGTTTCACGGCCAAGGCTACTGATAACCAGAGTTTTGACATCAGACCTGTCCCCCGTTTCTCATGTCTGAAAGAAATCAGGTGACATTCACATTGACCATTACTCTGGGGTTAATCTGGGAAGAACGCACAGTGCTCTGAAATGTTTCCCACGTGTGCCAGTCAGTTGAGACATAGCACTCACTTCCTGTCACTGGGATAGAGTCCCTTCCTGGCTTCACGTCCTACTGTCCTGTGTTCTCATGAATGCAGCGCTCCTTATTAATCCGGCTGCATTGGGGGCCCCAGCTGTTTGATGGTCCCTACATTTGTCAGCTGCTGAGTATTCTGAGTGGCATCCCTGGGTGCAAGATCTAAGCTATAAATCTGCAATGTGTGCCCCCACCCCCCACTCCTACATCTTTTTTCACCCCAGCTGTCCTTCCCAAGGGCCCTGAATCCTTCCAGAAAGGACAGCTCTACTGACCTTTAGATGCTGAGTGAGTGTAGGAAGAGTCTTTTGGTAGTTTGAATTTTTCAGAATAAAATGTCAACCAGAAAAATAGATCTCTCCTGTGTTGCCTTTCTTGTGTTAGCTGCCATGCCTTGTTCTTTGGGGAGATTCTATGTGTCTCCGTATTGCCTTGCCAGGAAGCAAGAGAAGGATGAAAGGAGGAAAGATAAGAGAAGATACCAAAAGATGTTCTTAGCTGCACACAGGTGCTCATGTCCTCAAAGCATCAAAAATACATAAAAGATCAAGGAACAAGTGTGCGTTCTGGAAAGTCAGGAAGCCATGTCTCAGGGGCCATTGAACTAGGGCTCGGAGGTCTCACAGAAACAAGACAGTTGGACAGGATAGTACTGTATGCTGAAATGTTATTCTGGAGAGCTACCTAGCGTGTATAGCCTGCTGCCTAATGCAGAGCACACCGAGGCACTCCTCCAATAATGAGCCCACATATGACATTAGACCTGTTTGCAGAGCATCTGCTGTGTACCAGCTCTGATAGAATCTGGGAGGTAGTGGTGAGGGCTAGGGAAATGACTCAGTTCATCAAGTGCATGCCAAACATGAGGACCTGAGTTTAAAAAACCCCAGAACCCACATAGAGCCAGATCTGGTAGCATGAAATCCCCGTCTTCCCAGAGCAAGACAGGAGGCAGAGGCTGGAGAATCCCTCAGCTCATATGGTCCTAGTTAGTGTACTGAGCAGCAGGCACTGAATAGACTCTGTCTCACAAAGTGGAAGGTTAGGACTGTGATAAAGAGGTGGTCTTCTGACTTCCATATATGTGCTATGGTATGTGCGTGCACACACACACACACACACACACACAGAGCCAAATGGAGAGCAGGCTGGGGGTGGGGGTAGGTGTCCCATTTGGGTCCAGGGGACGTTTATTTGATTTAGGAAAAGGAAAGCAAGTTAAGGGCAGATTTCTCAAGTGGACCTTTCTATCCAAGTTGAATCTCAAAGAAACCATAAGATGTATCCAAGTGAGCAAGAGTTTAAGAACATATGGACCAGGAAGTCATGAGAGTGGGGCGTGTACATGTGTCTGAAGGCTCAAGTGTGACAAGAGGAGCAGGGACACAGGTTAAAGTTCACATTCACACTGTCTCAATGGATCCTTGTGATGCCCCAAGTAGGGTGGGCGGGCATGTTGTCACCGTTGCCCATATCAGAGAAGCCAGTTTCTTATGTTTATGTTACTGCAGGAGGGAAGGAGGGAGGGAAGGAAGGAAGGAGAGAGAGAGAGAGATAGACAGAGACAGAGAAATGGAGTCAGAAAGTTAGAGAGACAGGGAGACAGAGACATAAGAAAGACAGGTAGACAGGCTGACAGGCTGACAGACACACAAACAGCTAAGAAACACAGGTAGCCAAAACCCAAAAAGTCTAATACTGTGTATTCTACCTCATTTGTAGATCTTGGTATTTGATTTTTATTGATGTTTATTTGTGTAAGTGTGAGGTAGACAGAGACTAGGAAACTGGAAAGGGTTCCACGAGAGAGGTTAAAAGAGGCCTTAAGGGTAGCCGATGGGGAAGGTGGCAAAACCCATAAGGTATAAAAATGGAAGAGGGAAACCTGGAAGTGTAAGGGGGCAAACTGGGTGTGGTAGGGTGCAACAGGGTAGGGGGGTAACAGTGGGAGGGGATCAACCAAACCAGAGCATGTGTGAGACGCCACCAGGAGGCTCACTATTCTGCATGCTCGTTAAAAAATAAAGGAAAAAAAATAGAAGAAAAAGCTTAAAATATTTCGTTGCAAAACACTTCTTAAGGAGTACTTTAGAAATGCACAAGCTTTAAAAATGAGGTGACAGCTATACAGAAGGACACAAATTCCTCCTAGATGCTCCAAATGAATTTACAGGGAAATGTCACCACCTCCTTCAAATGCAGTAGCTAGTGTCTTGAAGACCTAGATGCTAGCTCACACCACCAGCACTGGCGGATTCCCGCTTGGTCTCCTGCCCTTTGGATAATTAGGTTTATTTCCAAAACCCTTCTGAGATTGATATTTTTAATATCTCCATTTGAATGAGGGTTGTCCTTGTGTGGTGTGTATGTGTGTGTCGGGGGGAGGGGCGGGGGAAGGGGTAGAGTGCTCTCTTTTCTGAAACGTTCATTGGTCAGAGAACCTGGAGATAAACAAATTGATTTAATTTTAATCTGTATTCCTGGAGATGCATAATGATAACTGGTTTCTGTCTCCCAGGGCTGAAAACTGTGGTCCTTAATGAGAACTTGTGTGGGTATATTAGGCAGCTTCAGAGAGCATGTATGTGGGGCTCGATGGCTCCCTATGAATTATTCTGACTCCATCAGTGTCTAAGAGACTCCCAGTACTTGTCTGAATCAGGTTTGTGAGCGGAAAATCTATAGCAGGACATGAAGAGACTCTGAACCCTTTACTGTCTGGCACCAAATTGGTTCAGTGCCTGGTGTTTCACAAACAAGGCCTATTCTAGGAAAACCAGCCATCCTGTCAGGGAGGATGGCAAACCTGAGATTTTGGAGGGACCACACATGGTAGGTGCTCTAATAGTGGCTGGGTGGGTTGTTTAGAGTGATCAACCTAAACTGGGGTCAGATGGAAAGGTTATTGCTTCTCGTTGACGAGCTGTTGCATCCTATAAGAGCATGGTATCCTCCAAGCCCATCCACCCACACGGCATGCCTGTTTACTCTCCTATGATATCTTAGGCTTTGAGATCAAGATACCCCTGTCTATCACTGTTGGATGTCCGCATCGTGCAGTGGCCATTACAGTCATTCACTAATGCCCCGAGCGAAGAGAACTGGCTTGGGTTTCTTCATCCCTGTAAAGTAAGTCTTCGTCATCACCATTAAGTTGAGTTTGCCCATCCCTCTGAGGTCAGGCAGGCTCATATCGTTTCTGCTGAAAGAAAGAAAGTGCACGTGTCCTGTCACTTCTGGGTGTACACAGGAGAACTAGGTGTAAGGCTTCTACCTTTCTCCTTCAGTACCAGTCAGTGTTTAATGGGTGGGCCTTTCTGGGCTATGGCTGTGGGAAGAGGTCACTGGACATGGGAAACTGGGAAATATCCATCAACTGCCTACTTTCCACCCTTGTCCTTTGTTGTTAGGACTTAGCTCCCCCTTACCTGCTTGGCTCCTTCATTTCGAGCAGGATCATTGGGTCTACTGCTCTTTCCTGCCTTCTTGCAGAGGATGCAGACTATATAAAGAAGCTTAAGCATGGTGTTGATCAATGTTTCCATTACTGGAGATGTGAAAGTTGCTGCATACTTCAAGCGGGTGCCAATTTAAGCTTCGGTTTGGGATGCCATTCACACTGTATGTTGTGCCTAGATGTCACTTCTGTTGACATTCCGTCATTGCGCCAGCCTCTTCAATTCCCCTTGCCTGACACTCCACTCAACAGTCTTCTCATTTGAAGCCAGCACCTATGTACCACCTGCCTGTTGTCTTGTTCGTACCGGGAGCTATTCAGCATGAAAACCTTCCTTGTATCCGTGGGCTTAGATTAGATTCACATGGCAGGAACCAAGGTGGGCTTGTTCTTCACACATCAAAAAAAAAAAAAATAGTGTGAAGAAATCAAAAGCCTTTGAAGGTGGCTTCCACATGGAAGATTCTGCCAAACTGACTCTTTTTGAAGAGGTCTATTTCAGAATAGAGTCCAAAGTGGAAAGATTTCTAATAAACAGTCCTGACTTAGGGAGAGAGACTAATTCTAGGTTGTCATGACTTCTGTTCCAGAAAGAGAGTTGGAGGAAATTGGAATTGAGGCTTGCTGTCTCCGGACTTGGCCATTATCTTGTGGGATCTTTCAGATGTATAAGATACTATACATACAGATGAAAGATATGCTGTGTTCCTGAGGGCTTGAAAATTATAGCTGGTGTCTTCAGACTCTGAATAGTGGGTTGTGGTCTGGCTACACAGCTGTTTGACCAGCAATGTCTTCTTGACCCCAGGGAGGTTTCAAACTGAAAAATTTTCAGCTCAGAACAGTGGATTGCATGATGCAAAGTCAGCCAGTGGGTGGAAGGGCATCAGTGGATTTGAAAGAATATATTTTCTGAGTTCTGTGTGTGTCCTGCTCTTATCCTGGATCTTCCAGCAGTGCTGACTTTTGCAAGCGCAGACCCCATGGGCCATCTGTCAATTCTAGTGTCTGTGAAAGCAAATGCCAGCTATGACTGGATAAAAAACCCACTCACGAGCTACAAAGTATCTAATTCTGTGCTTTTATTGATGCAGAAACAGAATCTGATCAAATTGCCATACCCTTACTCTTTGCTTTTGGTGACAAGTCACTCTGGTTATAGATGGATTTTGAAGACTTGAATGGCATTGACTTGAAAAACATGTGATCCCTGAGTGTTTCTCAGAGAACCCTCCTTAACTTGAAGCCTGGTGTTCGGGTTCATACTGCCCCACCTCATTTGTGTAAAAAATGGCCTCCTCCACTTCTCCAGCCAATTCCAAGCCAAGCCAAGCAGCCCTGAGCTTGAACATGAGCATATCATCAGTATACCACAATTGCCTGAGCATGTCACTGGTGTACCACAATGCCCGAACATGTCATTGGTATACCATAATGCCAGTCCCTACATGTCCTAGTTTGTTTCTCTTGGTATGATAAAATACCCTGATGAAAGGCAGCATAGAGAGAAAGGATTTATTTTAGATTATAATGCAAGGTTATAGTGCATCACTGTAGGGAAATCCAAGCCAGGAACATTAAACAGCTAGTCACATCGCACCTACAGTCAAGAGCAGAAAGAAGTGAATGTATGATTGCTCGCTTGCTCACTTCTGTTCATCTTGATTTCCCCAGTTATATATTTAAACCACACAAAGTCTAGGGAATGGTGCCACCCATAGTGGAATGGGTCTTCCCATATCAATTACCTGGATTAAGACAATCCTACACAGACTGGCCTAGAAGTCAACCTGACCTAGACAATCTCCCATGGAGACTCTCTTCTCAGGAGAGTCTGGGTTATAATTAAAGATAACCAGCATGCCTATATTCTCCTAAGAAGATGTGCTTTTTTTTTTAACATCTCTTCGCCCCTGTTGTCCTTGGTTGGGAAGATGTCAGAGTCATCCTGGTTCCACAGACATAGTTGCGATTCTATGGTGTAGGGCTTTCCACCCACTGAGGTGAGATTGTGGTCAATCATTGGCTTTGCTCCATCATGTCAAACATCCTTGTCTGGGAATATTCTAGCATCACTTATGAATTTATGTCTAGATAGGACTTGTGATTGTTAGTCTTGTCAGCCTCCTGAGATTTAGATAACATATGAGACATATCTTTAGAAGTGTGTGTGTGTGTGTGTGTGTGTGTGTGTGTGTGTGTGTGTGTAGATGTTTCTAGAATGAGTTAACTGAAGAGGGAATGCCCACCCAATGTGGCTAACACAATACCATGGGCTGGGGTCTTGGGTTGAATTAAGAGGAGAAAACATATTAAGTACCAGCATTCATCTCTCTTTTTGAGTACAGATTTGATGTGCCCAGCTGTCTCATCTGCCCACCACCATGGTTTTCCACCATGATGTACTGTGAACCCTTGAACCGTGAGCTCGAATAAACCCTGTCCTCCCTTCAGTCACCTTTATCAGGCATTTTGTCATAGCCCTGTGAGAAATAACAAATTTAGGATCCTAGTGGATTATTATGCAGTCAATTCAGGTCATATGACTTCCTTTGTCCAAAATGACATGTGTCAGTTCTATGGAAGTATGACTGAGCTAAGATGCCAGCCTTCTTGCTGTCTCACTCTTGGTTTGGAAGCGCTGAGGTGCCGGATACTGATGGTGACTTCATAGAGCCTATACCCTACCCTGCCTGTTCATATAGAACACAGAGTGTGAGCACAGAATGAACTTCTGTTAAAGCCAGTGTTGGGGCTGTGCATCGCTTCGGCATAGCACAATCTGTCCTGACTTCTGACATGTCTGTCTTCAATGTTTTATGCAGAATATGTGTTCTTTGACGTTTAGAGCTACGTCATATGATAGTTCTATTTTTAGCTCTTGGGGAAAAAAAATCTCCACATTGACTTCTGTAGTTTTGAACCCTCACTAGGAGTGCGTAAGAGTTCCACTCTTTCTACATCCTTGCCAGCCTTTGTTCTTATTTATTTCCTTGATGAAAAATACATCCCATGTCACCCATTGTGGTTAGGATGACATACAATCTCAAAAGCAGATTTAGTTTGCATTTCCTTGATGGCCAAGGATATTGAACATTCGAAAACCTGCTTAATATCATTTCATATTTCTTTATTTGAGAACTCTCAGTTCAATCCCGTGCTCTATTTTTAAAAACTGGGTTGTTTGGTTTCCTTATTTGTTACGTATTCACTGTTGGATTTATCACTGGCAAAGATCTTTTCCCATTCTATATAGAATGCGTCTAGAATGTGGGTATTCTTTCGTTTGATGGAAAGTTTCCTTCACTGTTTGAAAGCTTTTCCGCTTCATGAGATACATTTTTTGATTATTAGCCTTATTTCCTGAGTGACCAGAGTCCTTTGCAAAAGTCCTTGCCCATATACCTATGTCTTGACATGAACTCCCTGCACTTTCGTCTAGAAGTTTCCGTTCGTTTGAGGTTCTTAATCTATTGGAGTTCATTATTGTGCAACATTGAGAGGTAAACATTCAGTTTCAATCTTCTACATGAAGATAGCCCATTTTCCCAGCCCCATAGGCTCAGCGGATGAGAGGCCTTCCTGCCTACATATGAAGGCTCCGATCTCCAGCACCCATGATGAGAAAAGCCACAGGTGGCTCTGCTTACCTGTAGCTCCAGGGCTTAGGACGTCAAGACAGAAGGATTGCTAAAACTTGCTATCTGCCAGTCTACTCCCAAACTAGCAATCAGTGAGATACTGCCACAAGGAAAATCACAGCAGGGAGTAGGAGATGATACCCAACGTCCTCTTCTGGGCAGTGCATGGCTGTGTGTGTGTACCTGCACATATATGTGTACAGAAAGACACACACAAACATTGAATATTAAATTAACAAAGAGGACTCTATGCACACCAAAGGCTTACATAGGATTGTTATGGATCTACACTGGGTAATGGTTTCACTCATCTCCAGGCTCTATGTTAGGTTCCCAGAACTCACTCAGTTAGCAACTGAAATTTCACACGCTTTTCTCATCACCTCTTCATGTGCTAGTTAGCTTTTCTATTGCTGCATAAATACTATGACTCGAAGCAACTTGGAGAGGAAAGGTTTGATTTCATATCATGCTTTAATAGTCAAGGGAAGCCAGGGAAGGAACTCAAGGCAGGATCCTGGGAGGCAGGAGCTGATGCAAAGGCCATGGAGGAGTGCTGCTTACTGGATTGTTCCCCACGGCTTGCTCAGCCTGCTTTCTTATACAATCTAGTACCACCTACCTTAGGGTTGGCACTGCCCACACTGCTCTGGGCCTTTTCCCCATCAATTTGCAGTAAGGAAAATATCCTCATAAACAAGCCCACAGGCCATCCTGATGGAAGCAACTCCTCAGTTGTGGTTCCTTCTCCTCAAATGTGTTGAGTCGACAGCTGAAGCTAACTGTGACACTCTGTGTCCCCAGCTCAAGTCTTTGGTAATCACTCTTCTTTTTAGTTCTGGGAGTAACTATTCCTTGGAGCTCAGAATTACCAGGAAAATAAATCTTTCTATGTGTTTTGACCGCAGACAAGGAGAGTGATCGATAAAAGACACACAGTCATCAGCATAGAATTGAGGGTAAGTGTCTGTGAACAAGATAACAAGGGTAGAAGGGGAAAGAAAAAAAATAACAGAGATTTTTAACTCTAATAAAGAATAGATTGCATTTCTTTTCATGTGAACAATGGTGGGTATCAAATCACCCTGGTATTTGGAGTCTAGTGATTACTTTTAAAAGAAAGATGTAACAGTTAATTTTGAAATGTCAATAGTTTCAATATACTTTTAAAAAAATCCAACCTTTGTAGCTTAGAAGGGAAAAATTTAAATGTCAACTTCAAAATGTGCCTGGAGGAATGTAGAATTTTGTCAAAATCACTCTAGACTATTGCTTTCCGGTGGGATTTCCTAAGAGATTGGAAATATGGTAAAACTGGGCTACCCAGTGCCATGACCCTCATCAACATGGGCTGTGCATCTACGACCATGTTGATCTATGTAGACTGTGTATCTGTGGTCCTCATTCACGTGGGTTGTGCTTCAGTGGTCCTCATTCGTGCAGTGTGTACATTCATGATCTCCATGTAGGTTGTACATCTGTGCCCCTCATCCGTATGGGTTGATCATCCCTGGCCCTCACCCATGGGGGCTGTGTATTCTTGAGGTGTTGCTATGCGACTAGGAGATTGAATTCATTTAATTTGATTTTCACTAATTTGAATTTGAATAGAGCCACATGACATGACCGGGGGCTGTCTGATTGAACTGTGCATTTCCAGGCTGTATATGAGCAAGGTCATTGGGTTATTGGACCATCAGATATAAAAGTGGTCCAAGGAAAATTGCAAAAATCATTTTCTGTCACTGCTTAGAAAGGAAGGCAACCTAGCAGTCACTTTTTTTTTTTTTTGACTCTTCTGAAAGGTCTCCAAAGAGAGACCCTCACTCAAATCCGGATCAGCGCCTACCCAAGGACACATGAGAGACCTTCTTGATGCAATTGCAAAGGTAGTTTAATGACAAGGGCCCTTGGGTCGAAATGTATCCCACTTCGACCCCGCCCCCAGGATGTTTGGGATATTTATAGATAGGGGTTGGGGGGTTGGCAATTTGGTGCAGTTATGCATGATTATACATGTATAATCATACATACATAATATACATGATGTATTATAAATTTTGAACAGTAGTAGGCTGTAACACTGGGAAGACCTCAAGTGTGTGTGGGGAGAGGGGTAACCAAGAACAGTGGAAAGTTAGTTAGTTCTTGGAACCACCCAGATGTCTTGCATCTTTCTTTGTCAGGAATGTGTCTTCCTGCTTTGGGCCTTCCCCACCCACAGGTGAGTTCTTTTCCCTGAGGCTTGAGGAATGTTAATACTCTTCCTGGGATGTATCCCAGGGCAGTGAAGGCCTGAAATCTTACATTCACTTCCGCCATCTTGGAACTAGTGAGCCTGTATATATTTTATAAAATGGTCTTTATAAGTTTTCACTCTACACTTCATCCTTTAACAGACGCCAGGGTTTGTGGTGAGCTTTGTTGGCCCATGCTGATCCAGGTGCCAAGTAAGAGAGACGGCTAAGGCAAACATGCCACCTCTTCTTAGAGGTTGGTGAATGCACAATTGTTGGTGGGTTGGTGTGGTAGCCAGCAGCCATGAACGTCTGTTAAAGGATGAAAATGGTACGGAAAAGAGGGAATGTTCTCCTGAGGGCCCTATACCACCACACACACTGCGTGAAGGCAAGTGGAATGTGCTAGAGGCAAGGCTGCAGAGAAAATCGGAAGCTCCACTGGCATCTTCTTAACTCTGCATAGCATCTAATGAGGGTGTATTTCTGACAGACTAATGTGTAACGGGAAAACAGAAGACACATTCCTGGGATGTGCACACCCCTGGGAACCCAAGAGTTAGCCATCACGTTTGGATTCCGTGTTCTCATACCTACATATATATACTTGAGGAGTAAAGAGTGAAAAATGTGTCAGAAAATCTGTTCACTTTGAGGAACAATTTTTTTTTTTTTTTAAACTTTAGTTTTGCTGTTTGATTGCCATTGGATGCAGGTTCTGGGGGATGCGAAGTTAATTATTAAGGTCATACTGTGAACATCGAAAGGCTTGCATGTTATGTTTATCCCTTTTTCTCACCGTTGTAACAAATCGCCCGATGAAAGCAACTTCTAAAAGGAAGGGCTTATTTTGCCTCCTAGTTTGAGGGCGCAGTCCATCATGGTGGGGAAGGCAGAATGGCGGAATCGCGACCCAGCTGGTCATATTGCATCCGCAGAGAAGTAGAGAGCCACAAAGTAAGTTTTAAAATGTGTAAGAATTCTTTGGCCTTTAAGAATTGACTATCTTTGTAAGACTACACCTCTTGCCTCTCCGAAGAAAAAAGTTAGAAACAGGTGGTCCACAGTTTGTGTTCTCCTTTGCTGGACCGGAAGGGGAAATGGGGGGTGGGGGGGCAGGTCTGGAACGATGGCCGGAGTAGAGAAGGCCTCCCTCAGGAGTTTCGGGCACAGTTCTTTAAGATGAAAGCTTTCTCCGAGGTGATCTTGAATGAAGAGATGGTCCTTGCTTGCTCAGACTGGTTTATTTGGTGGTGGATGTGAACGCATACACTTTATTCTGGGTGAACCAGGGATTAAATAGCTTTTGTGGGAAGGAATGCCCAGGAAGGGAAGCTCATTGACTGAAAGCTTGGCAACCTATCTAGATACCTCATTAGCATTAGAACTCCAGGGGTTTATGTGACTGTGACCCAGTGCTCATGGTCCTCAGTGGGGTGGCATGGTTACATGTTCCAGAGCCAGCAGAGCCGGCAGAGCCAGGTAGGGAATGGCTCCCCTCCTGCTGTTGTCAATTCTGAGGTTCCTTCGGGTTCAAGCTCATTCAACTTTACACAGCTAGTCACAGCCTGCTCTTCGAAAAGTATTGCCCAAACCCGACCTATCATTTGATTAGGGCATTCTCAGATTCAAATACATTCTGGGGAAGGCTGACTCTATTCACAGGCATCCAGGCAGGCCATTGCGGCTCGCTCTGTACCGAATGCCTCTAGGCTGTTGGCACCAACTGAAGAGGAGACTAAGTTCTGTAAAATCGGCTTTCCGCTCCTCATTGTAAAAGAAGCCTTGGCAGGGGATATGGCAATTTGTTCCATCCCTATTACTGTCATTGTTTTTACTGACAGCCAGAGGATTGGCAGGCTAAAATAGCTGCCGAGAGGAGTGGCGGTTCCAGGTCACAGTGAGACAAGAGGAGAGAATCACTCAAGCGACAATCGCTCTGTCAGGGACATGGCAGACAAGAGAGGAGGCATCTCAGACACATGGGCTTGAGGGCAGTAGGTTTGTGTCTCCAGTGGGAGTCCATTTCACTGGAGCTGAGCTTTCCTGTTACCTACGTGGGGTAGACGACACCTTCTGCTCTATATCTTGTGGCCGCAATTGGGTTTTCTCGGGTAGTCTTCCCACTGTGCCTGCCAGTGCCCTGTGAGTGTCCTGCAGACGCCCTTGGCTTAGTCTGTGCCATTGCTGGTGCATAGAGCACACTCTGAGTTGGTTACTTCACCTACTCTCCTGGGTTCTCTCAGTAGAGAAGAAAACCTCATCTCTAGGTCAACTGTTCTTCTCACTGCTGTGACCAAATGCCTGACAGTAGTAACTTAAGTCGGGGAAGGTTTTATCTTGGCTCCATGGCTTTAGAGCACATAATTCTTCATGGAGGGATGTTATCGAGACATGAGGTCTAAGAATTATATTGTACTTCAAGACGAACCTAAAAACTTCTACATTTTTTTTTTAAAAAGGAAGTTCTTAATTTTGATTATCAATTCAGTGTGTGGAATAATACTATGTCAGTAAAAATTATTTGGTTTCAGACCCTGGGACAAGGGACTAAGGTGCATATCTTACATACTAAAGCAGGCCTGGCCTTCAGATTCTCCCAGCATCCTTCAGTCCCTACCTGACATACCCTGCCCCCAACTCTGAACTCTTTAGTCCAGGAGCTGGGCTGCCCTTCCCCTAGAGACAGTTGCTTATATAATCCAGATATTTTGATCTCTCCACTCTTTTCTTCTCTCTCTCTTTCTTTCTCTGTGTGTACGTTCTTTCTTTCTCTCTCGTTCCCCTCTTCTCTCTCTCCCTTCCCATGGCGACTTCTGTGGCCTCCTTCCTTGGGGGCAGCAAACTTGTCCACCCAACAGCAGCTACCCAATAAACTTTCATTTAATATAATCCAATCCGTCTTGAATTGGCTCATTTAACCATCAGAGAAATAACTTACCAAAAATACCATGGGTCGGTATCCTTTCATGGTCTCTTCTTGATGACTTCTGGGGGCAGACCCCCCCACACTGAAAGAGCCTGTGATAGGCATCGGGGACAGGTGGGTGAGGGGGGGTCTCCAACATCACATCAGACAGAGTTGTTTGACTTTTTCTGTTAGGTGAGATACCACCTCACCTCGTGCTCTGTACCCCAGAAGCTATGGGTTGTAACCAGTTTGCGTAATTCAATGCTGAAGATCAGGCAGTAATATCAGGTTTCTGAAGGTGAAAACCACAGTTTAATTCCGAAGTCAAATGCATAGTGGGTCTAAAGTGTTCCCAGCAGAGCTAACCCAGGTTGCACTCTGTGACTTCACCATGGCCTCAGTTCCCAACACAAATATGAACGCTTTGCACCAAGCACGCCAATTCCCTACAACCGCACCCCAAGTTCAGTCACGAGCTTACTGTACACTGTAAACCAAGGTGTTTTTTCCAGAACAAAGTTTTCCGTTGTTATGGAAACAGACCCGTTTATAATAGAAAACAAAGACTTTTTCATATTTTAATCTTTTCCTACCTACCTTCCTCACAGTGTCAAATTTGTATATCTTTGGATTGTGTGGTGTTAGGGTGGTTGATTTAAAAAAAAAAATAGCCTGCTGCTTGAGTTGTTGACTTGAATTTCATAAAAAAAAAAATGATGAATTCATTTTGGCTTCAGACTAGAAAACAAATTCCCAATAAATTCTGAAATGGCTCTAAACATCTCTTCCATTTTCTACTGTGTGTTTGAATGAAGCAGAATTCTCAGCACGGATGATTATAAAATCAAATTATTGATCACCTCTGAAAAAACAGCAAAGATGTTCTCCATTCTGCAGTATTAGATATTCAGTCAAGATTTATTTCCTTGTGTAAAAATAAATAGGCAACCCATCTCATGAATATTCAAATTTGCCTTTTGACTTTAACAAATGGCAAAATTATATGCACACCAAAGAATTGTTTTAAAATAATTTTTTTATGATTTATGATCTGTAAATGCTTGATCTATACATTTGTTTTATAGACTCAAATGCCCAGGATCCTATACAATTTTCTTAGGTGTAGAGGAGGGAAACGTTAATCTGTATGATATTTGTGTCCTGTGACTGCAGATACCATGGGTCAGAAGATTGGAGGTTGGCTAGAATGGGTACATACCTTGTTCCATTTCTTTATTTCTGTATGTCACAAGATGGTAACTGAGCTGTAATGGTTAGGATTTGATTTTGTCAACTTGATACAAGGTAGAGTCATCTGGGAAGAAGGAACTTTAATTGAGAAATTGTTTCCATCAGATTGGCCTGCAGGTATGCCTGTGGGGCATTTTCTTGATGAAGAATGGATGCAGGCCCAGTCCACTGTGGGTGGTGCGACACCCTAGGAAGATGGTAGTGGGTTGCATAAGAAAACAGACTGAAAAAAAAGCCATGAAGAGCAGGCTGGTAAGCAGCATTCCTCCATGGTCTCAGATTTAGTTCCTACCTCCATGCTTCTGTCTAGAGTTCCTGCCTTGACTTCCTTCCATGATGGAATATAAACTATGTGTTGAAATAAATTCTTTCTTCCCCAAGTTGCTTTTTTTGGTTACAATGTGTACCACAGTAACAGAAAATAACTAGAGTGATTAAGATACATGAGATCCTTTGGACCATTTGTTAATACAATACCAAAGGTGGATTAAATCTGCTAATGCCTGCACCTTGGTCAGGAAGTGCTGAAGGAGGCAGGGAGATCACAAATCCTTGAGTCTTTTGAAGACTGATCCTAAATGTGTTATGTGGCTGGCCCTGCCTCTCATCAGGAACCAGAGCCATGGTCACACACAGAATGCTGGCCTGTCCTTGCACTCTGAAGTGGGATCTCTTCTGCATGGTGTGATGGCCTTGAACTTTGACCTGGGACTCTAAACACTGAGGCAAGAGTTACAGGAGAAGCCCTGAGGCTGGTCTACCTGGCTTTCTTTTACACTCATTTATCCTAGAGAACCATGTCACCTTCCTGGCATGCCTTCTCCTTGACCATCAACACCTGAGGATAAGACTGATCCTGCTTACAGAACATCAAAGGGACTTAGAAGAGGAGACAGCTGCAGCTGGGTGGAGACTTGACTCAATCAATTAAAAGCATGGCTGTTCCTCCTTGTTTATCACAGCGTCCATCTTTACCCTGCCTGCGTTTTCTTTGTGGTTTACGGCTGGCAGAGCACTTAGCTTTCAGCAGGTGTCATTACTGAGACTGGTAATGGCTGTGAAATCTTTACTTAAATGTGTGGGCTGTGGAACGACTGGCAGCTGGCAAATCACAGCATTCCGGCAAGGGGTCTGCTAAGTGGCCTGACGTGGGGGCCATTGAGCACTGCCATAGAAGAGAGCTGCAAATGCTGTGTGCTCTGGTATCTGCCAAGAGCCTGGAGTTAAGCCTCACCAGAGGGGCAATCATAGGGGAGCCACTCCTTCTAAGACTCCCTCTTTGTAGTCCCAGAAGCAGTGGGGCTGACTAATGCTGTGTTCCAGTTCCTGGGACAGTGACTATCAAAGGTTTATATGTGAAGAATAAAGATTCACGTTGGCAAAAATAGGCTCTTGCTTAAAAAAACAAACAATACCCAAGGTGGACAGTATCTGAGGAATGACACTTAAGGATGTCTTCAGGTCTTTACAAACATGTATATACATGCATGTTTGCAACACACATGGTTTCTGCCTATCTACCTACCTACCTACCTACCTACCTACCTACCTACCTACCTATCTAGAATCAGGTTTCTCATTAACTTAGAACTTGCCAAGTGTTTCCCGTTACCTGGCTACTGAGCCCCAGAGCTCCTCTTGTCTCTGTCAATCCAGTGCTGGGATCACAAATATTTGCTACTGCACTCGGCTTTATACATGTTTTCTGGGAATCAAACACTTATACCTTGCGCTGTACAAACCCAGGGAAACATTCTCCTGACTTTTCCTACCTGCAAATAAACACAGAACCAACAGTAAAAACCAAGAACCCGTGGGTGTTTACTTGTCCCTGATAACAGTGAGACATTTTTCAGATACACACACACCCCATTAAATGGGACACAAATATCGGTGAAGCTTTTGACATCTATAAGGATTGCCACTTGGAATGGAAATCATACTTTTCCTATTAAAATAATATTTTAATCAATATATGCATTTAAATATGTATGTATATTTAAGAGTATTTCACTTAGCAGTGAAGTGTCAGGGATTAATTAAGGTTGCTTCTTGGCTCATCAGACAATCATAAGCAGATGAGCGAAGAGCTATGTTAAGTGCTTATGAAGTAAAATTAATAAATAAATTCGTCGTTGCAGACTGCAGGGCTGACTGTAGGGTATGGGTGAAGTCAGGCCAATGAGAGATTTAACCAAAGCTTAGAATTCTATGAATCCCCAGATTGCCCCAGCCACTGACTCCACAGAAGGTTCTAGAAGAACATCCATTGTTATTGACAGAGCTAATGCTCAGCTCAGAGGCGTGGTCTCCAGTCCAGAGTGGGTGTGAAGGTGTCACAGCTCTACCTGCAGCTGCCCCTAAGTGCGTCTGCTCTTGGACCCATATTCAGCTCTTCTTCGCCATCACTGGCTGCTTAAGAATGTGAATGCTATAAGGTATAAAGAAACCACATTTGATCTGTGCATCAAAAAAATGCCAGCAGGAGATGAGACATAAGATGGCCGAACACACAGAAATAGACTACAAGCATGGTCACCTTAGCTGGACGATCAAGAAACAGGAATCGTTGGTAGGTAGAACCAACTTTTAAGTTACCCAAGGTGACCGGTTCTCAGAGCCACTATGCCTTGCCAAGGCTATGGTTACTGTGAGCTAGAACTTTTGTTAGAAGTGGGAGTCTGATGTGAAGTGTTTCTCTTAATTTGGGAACTATCACAGAATGCATAAAACTGGTTAAGCGGTCAGAAATGGAGGTTAATTTCTCACACCTACGGATGCTGAGGAGTCTGAGGTCCAGGCGCCACAGTCTTTTTCAGGAAGCACAGGGGCAGACAGAGTGCAGATAAAAGAAGACTAAAGGCACGGTTTCCTACTGTCGAATTAAGGATCAAGTTTCTATTTTGAGATCTAAGCATACTCATGCCAGAGCAGTGCTCTTACCACAATAACATAAAAAGGTAAACATTTAAGAGAAATACAAGATCATTTTTTTTTGTTGTCGTTTTCAAAGTTTAGATACTTTCTCTTACTTAAAAGCTAGTCACTGATCCTGTTTCAAGTTTGGTTGGATCCTAGGCTCAAGGGTAGACAGCAAGACTTAGTTCCTTTCTGAGCTGTTTAGTGTCCGTTGTCAACTTGACACAAATCTAGAGTTGTGGGAAAAAGGAAATCTCATCTGGGGAATTGTCCTTGCCTCATTGGCCTGTGGCCAAGTCTTTGAGGAATTGTCTGAATAGATGATTGAGATCGGAGGGTTCAGTGGTGCCACTGTGGGCGGCACCATCCCCAAGGCAGTAGCTGGAAAAGAAAACAAGCTGAGCCCGAGCCATACAGTAAGCTAGTAAGCAGCATTCCTCCGGGTTTCTGCTCCCAAGTTCTTGCTTGAGTTCCTACCCTCACTTCCCTTAGTGAGGACTATGACCTGAAAGCTTAAGTTGAAACAAACCCTTTTTTCCTCAAGTTGGTTTTACTTATAATTTATCAAGGCAATAGAAAAGCTAACTAGAAAACTGGATGGTGTTGGGTTTAGTGTGCGTGGGTCTGTTGTTGGGTTGAATTGTGGGTCCTGCTTCTGTCTTGCCATGTTGCTAAGGCCTCTCGTGGGGACAGAAGCACGGGAATTTGACTGTGTTCACCCCACCCTGGTGCTGAGCAGACATCGGGCTGTGCAAAGCCACTGGACTCCATTCAGGGTGGGAGAACACAGTCTCAGGTCCCTCATAGAGCCAGAGCTCTTGCGGGAAGGGATGAGCTCTAGCTGTGTCCTGTGGAGAAGAGAGTTCTTGGTCGCAGTGACTGGCTTGGCAGTGGCGGCTGCTCTCTTGACTTGTTTGGGTTGGGTGGCTGGGACTCCGTGGCTAAGAACACAGAGAGTTTTTCTATGGGAGATTAGACAGTGGCTCCATAGTTGAAAACCTTCTCCACTGTTCCCCATGGCAGGTTCTAAGAAATAGAAGTAGAGTATGGTCTTAAGATATTTATTGTCATGGTGAAAAGTAGATGAAAGCTATACCCAGGTATTTTCTGGGTGGGCCTGAGGTTAAATACCTTTTGCAAGGAGGAGAGTCTGAGAAAGAATGTTTTTGGCTACACCCCTCTAACCTTTAAATACCTCATTAATATGGAGATCTATCTTGAGGCTCTGTGCCCTGTAGTCACACCCTCTACCAGTGGAGGGGCTGGGGGCATTGTCCTACATAACTAGAAGGCCCCACTCTATGGAGGTCTTTGGCCTCGTGTCAGGAGCCTAAAGTCTGGGAGCATGGCAAAAATGCTTGCCCTCCCTTGCAGAGAACCCTATGGGGGTCTCTGGTGATTTCCATCCAGAGCTCAATCAGAAACCATGCTGTTTTTTTCACAGTCCTACAGGGTAGTGGTGTCATGTAGCTTTAGTCCCAGTACTTGGAGAGCAGAGACAGGCTGATCTTTGTGAGTCTGAGGCCAGCCTAGTTTCCAGAGTGAGTTCCTGGATAGTCAAGGCTACACAGAGAAACCCTGTCTCTACAAACCAAAAAACAAACAAACAAACAAACAAACAAACACAAAACAAAAACCCAAAGATAACTAGAATGTTCGTCCCTAACGTATCTCATTTTATGCTTCTTTATTTTTTTTGTGGTGAAGTAGCTCTAGGTCTCAAACTCTCACAAAGCCTGGAGGGTTGGAAGAGACATGTGGTGGAGGGAAGAACTCTCCTTATTTGTCACTTCTAGAGATATCCCTAAGCTTCATCTATGGGATTGCACCCCACCCTCCACCTAGAAAGAAGAAAAAGGCTTCTGTGTATTCTCATCCCCCTTGGGTGCAAGGCTGTTGTCAAATGTGCAGAAAACCAGCATTGTAAACCACAAGCCCCTGCATCAGCATCTTTGTGAAAGACACTGTACGTGGTGTATCCAGGACAGTCAACTCTGGAGTCACTCGGGTCCCCAAATGTCACACTTACCACTTGCCTTCCTGGGAAAATGACTGCTGCGGGCCATCACCCCGTAATTGACTGGTGTGTGCTACTTTTTGACTGAAGGTTGGTGTGGCCCAGGCCTGGGAGTGATTTTTATAACACTCCGTGTCCCATTTATGCTTCTTTCTTCTTTCCTGTCTCCTTTATACTTTTCTAAACTCAAAGCGCCTTTGAGGACATGCAAACGGAAATGGTTCCTATTGAAATATGAGACATCAAAATAGACCCCCAAAGAAAAAAGCCGTAGGGAGAAAATTGCCCTACAAGATGCTAAAGTGTGTCAAAAGGCATCCGGAGAGTGAGAAGGTCCTCAGAGCAGCACCACCAAGTTGTGAGGCCAAACATCAGCCATAAAGCAAAGTCAGGTTTAATATATATTATTGATGGAACTTCAGATCACGGGTGCTAATTGCACTGATCATGTAATAAACATACTGGTAAAAAAAAAATAAACAGAAAAACAAAGCTGTATCTACTTTATTGAAATAAACTCTAGGAGGATCCATAGATTAATTTTCCTAAATGGCAGTTTCTTAATACACAATAAAACCCAGGCCAACATGATAATATAGAAACAAATGGAAGGTGGGGAGGGTGTTTCAGGACTTACTTTTCCTTTAAGGGATTAAAAGTAAGATTATGTAGAAAGGTTAAGAAAGCTCTCTTTAGGCATGGTGTTGATGTAAAAGAAATGTGAAATGGACAGAATCTTGTGGAATGCGTGTAATGGTTTGAGTGAGAAGTATACTCCTGTAAGACCGGGCTGGCCTTGAACTCACAGAGATCAGCTGCCCTATGCCACCGCCACTCAGTTTGAAATTAAGTCTTATCCCAAACCCGGGAGGTCAGGAGTATCTGGCTCTGCTGTGCACTTAGGTGTTTGAACACCTGTTTCCCCTGTAGGTGGCGCTGTTTGGGGAGGTTATAGAATTTTTAGGAGTTGGTTCCTTACTGGAGGAAGTAGGTCACTGAGGGTGGGCTTTGGGAGTTTATAGCCTTGTCTCACTTCCTATTTGCTCTTTCTTTCTCTCTCTCCCTTCCCCTCTCTCCCTTTCTTTCTTTCTTTCTTTCTTTCTTTCTTTCTTTCTTTCTTTCTCTCTCTTTCTCTCTCTCTCCTCTCTCTGCTTTTCTCCATCTGTCCCTTTGTCTCTGTCTCTGTTTCTGTCTCTTCCCTCTCTTTCTCCTTTCCGTTTCTCTGTCTCTGTCTTTCTCTCTCTCCTTCTGTCTGTCTCTCCACTCCTTCTCTCTCCCCTCTCTTTCCTTTCCACCTGTTTCTCTCTTCCTTCTCTCTTCTTCTCTCTCTGTCTCTGTCTCTCTCTTTCTGCATGTGGTAGAGATGTGCTATTCCACACAATTACCTCCAATCAAGGAACTCAGTTCACAGCCAAAGAAGCATGGCAGGAACTATAGAGGAACTCCGCTTACTGATTTCCCCCAGGCTTTTAGTAAGCTGTCTGCCTAGGGAATGGTGCCACCCACAGTGGGCTGGGACCTCCTGCCTGAGACAATTCTTACAGATGAGTCTAATCTGAGTAATCTCTCCATTGATGTAGTCTTCTCTGTGCCCTTGACTGGACCAAGTTGATAGTTAAAGTTAGACTAGGATACCCTAAAAAATACTGTGGATGTAGAATTGTGTGCATGTGAAGAAGCCTTGAAGTACTCCCCATAATTCAGAATTAGAAATCACTTTTTTTCCCCATCAAAGTTAACAAGGAGTGGGCTTGGCTCTAATCTCTCAACAGCACAAGTTAGCACACACAACATGATTATTACTTTATCAAACCCAGACATCCACATACCCAATTCTCCTAGAGTATGCATAGCAAATAAGAGGGAAGCCCAGACATCCACATGCCTAATTCTCCTAGAGTATGCATAGCAAAGAAGAGGGAAGTTGAGGACAGGAATTTTCAGGTCATGAAGCGTTTCTCATAGTCCCATTCATGCTAATTTCATTGTTTATAACACCTGGACACTATTTTTCCTCGAAAATACTTAATTGAAAACCACAGCTCCCCCAAAGACATCCTAGAGCATGTGTGTTTGCTGGCTGAAGTCCTGCTTTTGGTGTGGAAAAATTTCCCTCAATTAAAGAAGTATGTTTATGCAATTCCCTTTTAAAAAAAAAAAAAAAAAAAGCTGGTCACCTTGAGAGCAGCAGAAACCAACTTGCAATTGTAGTAAAGCATATGGTGAAATTAGAGGTTTGAGGCACTTCACAGACAATGAAAAAAAAATTGTTTTTAGGGCAGAGTTTTTTTTGTATAGCCCTGGCCATCCTGGAACGCATTCTGTAGACCAGGCTAGCCTCAAACTCACAGATACCCACTTGTCTCTGACTCCTGAGTGCTAAGATTAAGGTATGCACTACCACTCAGCTTGAAATTACATTTTATCCTAACCCAGAGGATCAGGAGCCTGCCCCCCCCTGCATACCTTTCCCCCCCCCCAGATTGCATTTAATGCTCTTGGATCTGGGAGGTAGCCAGTGTTATAAAACCACGGTGCTGGCACTGTCACCCCAGAGCTGTTTCTCTGTAAACATCTGTCCTGTTTTCTATGTGGAGATTATTGGCTTGGCTCAATTTGGAACTTGGGATAGAGACAGATTTAAACTTCAAGTCTGTGTCTAATACCTGCTGCTGGCGTGCAAGCCTGTGCCTACCTTGGTTTTGTTTGTTGGGAAGGGTCAGAACTGGTTAGTGATTATTTCAAGATGAGATAAGAAGACGGCGACTCCTAGGATTTAGCCTGTGTTTCGGATCCGGATCAGCCTCAGGTCCTTCTGCTCTGTTCACATAAGGATCGTGAATAGGTGAGGCTTTGCCAAAGCTGGCAGTCCTGGCTCCTGGAGTGGCCCAGGCCTGAGGACTGCACTGGCAGACCCAGAGACCCACCGCTCCAAGCTTTGAAAGCCAGCAGCTTACCACTCTGGTGCTTTAGAGGCCAGAGTCTCATGGATCTCTCTCCTCACTTTAGGGACTTGTTGCTCTGGATGTTAACAAGCTGGTACTTTGCAGCTGTTGAGTGGTCAGCTTCCAGTAACAGCAGCTGCTGCAGGTGTGGCCTGCAGAAGCCATAGCTACAGAATATGAGCCTTGGTGGTTCGATGTTCCACTCCCTAGTGACCAGTGTCAAAGCCCTCAGGCTCTTACCAACCTTCTCCTTGCCAACATAGGCATTGCTACAGTTGACAGCCTTTTCCATCCATTTCTGTCATATCTCCCCCGAGTTAGAGCCAGAAGGGAAATGGGCCTTTGGCCATCTTATTTGCTGTGAAGAGGAAAGCTGCACACCCAGGATCTATAAGACTTCAGGAGGCTCTAAGCTATGATACAGCCTCAAAGAGTCAGTGGTCACTATGCCAGCAAAGGAAGCCACTTAGCATATGCCTGGACTGCAGAGGCTCTGATGCTCAGAAGACATCGAATTGAGAGTCTTCCAAGCAGGCAGCTGGCCTGGAGAGGGATTTCATAATACCACACAGGTTCGACTGCAGCGCTCTGTGACTGGGCTTTCCCTTCACTGAGTGTTTTTTCCTGGGTTGGTCCACAGCCAGGCAGCCTTCTGCATCAGGCTGATGTATTTCTTTTTGGAGTTGATAAAGAAACCTGGATGGTCTGCCATCACGGCAACATGCCCCACCACACAGCTGTCACATACAGATGTGCAGTGTGTTACTCAAGGAGGCCCCATTTATATTATATTTCATATGACCAGAGCCTCCCTGGATGGCCAGTGTCCTAGTCTGATGGCCACGTGGCTGATCAGGGTCTTATCCTGTTTGTATAGAATTACAGATAATGCATGAATAAAGCAGTACATAGGAGAATGGGGGCTAAAATGTTAATAGTGAAGGTGTAGATATGGGACTTCTGGCTATTTTCTTAGCTCTCAGTGCATATGTTAGCCGGCTCATGCATTCACACACATGGCACATACTTAACACACCGAGGTCCTACTAACAAGAGTCTCAGAAATGACTGCTAATGTTAGGCTGCTTTTTCTTTTTTCTTTTTGGCTTGGGTGTGTTTGTGTGCCTGGACCAACTTGTAAAATTTTGGAAAGGTGACAGAGTTTCTTAAGTATTGGAAAGGAGGGTCAAAGCAAAGCCTAGGGGCAGCCTGAGGTTGGATGGGAGGTACAACTACCTTGGGGATAAAGGCATGGGTGGGCTCCAGTCCATGATGCCTCCCTCAGTGCCGTCTGTACTGTGGATTTAATAGCACAGGCTCTTCCTTCATGACCTCTTAGTGTTTAGCTAACCCAAGGATTACCGCAAGTGGTTCAGTGTGAGACCTAGCTAGTCAGAAGCTATACTTCTTTCTGGAAGCCACACCCACCACAAGACCACACCCTTTCAGAAGCTATAATCCTTTCCTGACCACACCCCTTCCTGATGACTCACCTGCCTCTTGGCTCCGTGCCCCTCAAGGATGGGGTCCCTCCCTCCTTGAGAACAAGTCCTTTTTGGCCTTTGCCTTTTTGCCTGTTAATCTCTAGGAGGTGGCAGATGTCTGACAGACAGGTGCTGAGGGGGTGAGGAGGTGTCTGGATATCCCCTGTCACCCTGGCTGACACTGGAACATACAGATCCTGCAGTGGGGTTTGATGTACTTGTGTACCACATGGTTAACAATCCGTCTCTCTGGCGTGTGTACGTCCTGGCAGTGTACCAGAAGGCTCATAGGCATGAAGTAATAGCCACCATTTCTCTAAGTATTTATTTCTCATGTCAATGTTTTTGTAATCTGCCTGTGATGTGTTATATGTAGCACACGGTATTTCAGTAGTGGAAAGCGCCAGCTTTATAAACACATATGCCAACACCAACACGGCACATTAAAATGTTCCCTGCTGGAGAACATGCTATCAAGTTGGAATTGCCTGACGTTGATGACTCTGGTCCTGCACTCCCGACGGGGAGTGGAGTCTTAGCTGCCTGCATACATTGGCACAGTCCTTATATTAGTTTTCTGTTGCTGCAATAAAACACTGTGCCTTAAAGCAACCTGTCTAAAAATTTATATTGGCTCCAGAGTAGGGAGTCTCCAGAATGGTGAGCATGGCGTGGCAGCCAGAGCATACCACACACAGAAAGCGGAAGTCAAACCGGAAGCGCTCTTCAAACCCGCCCCCAGTGAACCACTTCCTTCAATGAGGTCTAACCTTTTAAAGATCCTGTAACCTTCTCAAATAATATCAGTTACCTGAGCCTGTTGGGGAGAATTTTTATTCAAACCACTACAGTCTTCAGGTCAGGATGGAAGAGGCTTAGCAAAGACTATATCCCTGTGCTCCAAGGTCTGGCCCTATGCCACTCCAAAGGAACATGAGGGCATGGGGATATGACTCTCACAGGATAGAGAGTGGCATCTGGTAAGGCTCATGCCTGTTTGCCAGTACAGTGTTGAGACATGGCTAGGACTGACCATTGTATAATGTGTGTACTTGGCAGGAAGTCATGTGGTCAAGATCACCTAGAAATTAGAAGCAGAGTGATTACCAATAGTGTACCTGGCTGCCATACCACAGAAAATAGAAATTATTTTACTCTTGGCCACAGTTAATGAGAGAAAACAAGGGACAGGAAACTTTTCCAAAAATTCAGCACGATATCTACTGGTCTTTGTACTGAGGGGTAAATATGTGTTCTCCTGTATTGATCAGGAGGTCGTACAACCTATGTTTGATGTCCAGCTATGACTAATCTCCCTGCCACTGTGCAGACAGAGAGGGCTTCAGGCAGCTGTGGGTGAAGCTTGCTGGAACTTAGCAGGACGTGGTGTCCTGAGAGATGAGGCTCTGGAAAAATGTTTTATCCTTTGGGATTCAAGAAAGGATGCTTCCAGCAAGCTTTCTCTCTTGATCAGGAAGCTCCTCGGAAGCCCATTCCTTCTTTCCATTCTCAGATTCCTGAGAATCCCAGAACGGGTTGTGGATTATAGACTATTTAGGGTGTTTGAGTGGTTTTACTTTCGAGTTCTAGAACATTCCTTTGGGCACATATACTGGACTTACGGGCCACCTAAGGTTTTCCTCTCCTACTTTGAACTCTGTATTTACTGAACTTCCCAAACTGTCTCTCCCCACCTTGTGCCTCTTTCCCTCCTGTCTTTTACCTTGTCTCAGTTTTCTCTTAAATTTCTCCTTTTCTTTCTCCTCCTCTGCCACAAATATCTGCACTCACAATTTTTCAATTAATCTCACAAGGAACAAAAATTTATTCAAATTTCTCCTTTTGAGCCCAATTTGTTTCTCTTTCATCACTTCTAGCTTCCATCTTGGTACCTCTTTTATTGAGCACACAGGCGCTTTTAATAATCCATGTGTCAAATCATTCGTAAATGTGCCTGCCTTGACTGCTTACCGGTGGCTGTTCAGGTGGGGCTTCTCTGTAGTGGGCTTGTATACAGTGGTGCAGGGAGATTTGGCTCTGTTCATGGTCTTTAGGATGCAGGACACATTTAACAGAGGTAGGTAGGAATGCAAGCTACCTACAGGCCCAACTCTCCTTGGGTGTCACTGCTGTCAGGTCCTGGTGGGGATTGGCTTCCCAGAAGCCTTTGCACCTGTAACTATATATGGCCAAGACAGTAAATGCCTTCCATAGACTGAAAGTGTACCTGAGTTTGTATTGCCACCTGCCTTGCCCTGTTCTTTGCCCTTCATTCTTCCCACTGGCTGGGGTGCTCAGGACAGAGGTTCTTCAAAACATGGGCTGGAAACATCAGGACCATGGTCAGCTTTGATCTCTGAATAGCTGAGTGGATCAGAGCAACCCACCACCAAGGCTCCCTGTGAGCTGCTACATCAGAGAAGAGTAATATCTTTTTCCAAAGCAAGCCTGTTTTAGGGGTCTTTGACAGCACCTCAGTCAGCCTTATGGCAGATGAATCACCTCTAGACTAGTTTAAAAGGTACCAAATGGGAGGGTGGTGGCTATTTCATAGTTTAAAAGAAGAGCCTGAGGGAGCTAGATTCAGAAATATTTGCATAATGTAATGTCAGGTGAATTTGTATATGTGAATGACAGGGTTCATTTGTACATGCTAGTGCTAGGCAATAATTTGCACATATTAATGCAGGGTTCATTTGCATATGTTAATGGTTGGGGCCTGTTGCATATGGTAGTGCTAAGAGATCATTTGCCTATGTCAATGCTACAGGCTCATTTGCATATGTTAATACAAGGGACAACCTGTGTATGTTAATATTAGGGAGTAGTTTGCATGTTAGTACCAGAGGACTATTTACATGTGTTGACCTCAATGGACTGGATCATTTGCAAATGTTGAGGCGAAGTGATCATTTGCATATGCTAATATTTGAGGCGAAGTGATCATTTGCATATGCTAATAAACATCCAACTTGTATACATTAATGTCAGGGACTAGAGAGAAAGAAACAAGTAGGAGGGAAGGGAAGAGAAAGAGGAATGTTATTAGGGCTCAGTGCTTGGTGAATTCCCAGGAGAGGGCTTTTGGGTAGGTTGGTGTGGTGGTTTAAATAGGTAATGGTCCCCACAGACTCATGTGTTTGAATGCGTGGCCATAGAGAGTGGCACTATTAGGAGGTGTGGCCTTGTTAGAGGGAGTATGTCATTGTGGAGTGGGGGCGGGGGAGGGGTTGACGTCTTAAACGCTCAGTTACTCCCAGTGGGTGTAACCTCCTGGCTGCCTTCAGATTAAGATGTAGAACTCTTGGCTTCCCCAGCACCATGTTTACCTGCACACTGCCGTGTTTCCCACCATGATGATAATGGACTGAACTCTGAGCTAAGAGTTGCCTTGGTCATGGTGTCTCTTCACAGCAATGACACCCTGATTAAGACAGTTGGCTTGGGTTGGCTGTCAACCTCTTCCACAAGGTAGTGGACAGACACCCTGAATGTGTGATCTAGATAAGACCATCATTACCAAAAGGCAGATTGCTCAAACAGTAATCCAGAGTCAGAGGCCAGGGCATGCAGGGGCAGGTAGAGGTACAAACATAAGCAGCATGCCCCTGTGTTCAACATCTAGGCTGCCAGCTATTCCCATATATTTCAGTTAAGTCTGAATCTTGTGCTTGGGGCAGTGTGGGTATACATTGTGCTTAATATATATATATATATATATATATATATATATATATATATATATATCATAAACATTATATATATCATAAACATTATATATATCATAAGCATTATATATATATATATATATATATAATAAACATCACATGTAACACTCATATCTAGTCTTTACAGCTTGCTCTATTATGTATTAACAGCACCACATCCCCTAACCCCTAGCAGGTTCTGTCTGTATCAGCCTACACTGCATGGGCACACTCTGGGGAAAATTATGGCTTTTCTGCTCTCACCATGGTGGATGTGTTATTAAATGTAAATCTACAATAAAGTGTCTTCGGAAATCAAGTGCTGTGTTTATCTCTGGTAATGAGGCTGTCAGGGTAACCTGTATTTATGGGACCACAAGTGGGTTATAAACTTCTACTAATGACTATAAGGAACCCGCTTGTCATAAACAAAGAGGGAACTAGCATTTGGTTCAAACCCAGTAAAGCCAGTCTCCACAGGTTCTAAGAACTGCCTATCAGGGGCTTCCACAGGCTGCCACTTGTAACTCCGAAAGGAAATATTTCAGAATGATTAACGCAGGCTGGCCATGTTCTGTAAATACCTCAGATCCATCTCCAAGGAGCTGGTGGCCAACATTGCAGATGTTTGTATGTGATGCTTGCACATGGCGTGGGCCTCCACCAGGCAAACATCTCTTTCCCACTCCGTGTCAGCTGCATAGGTTATGAGTGTGTGTGTGTGTGTTTGTGTTTTTCTTAGGAAAGTCTTCTATTTATGAGAGAGGTGAATTCAGTGTACTATGGTAAATCTTAAAATTTTTTTCTTCAAGACCACTGTAGCCAGAGAAAACTTCAGGTAATTTAAGGGCTACATAAATAACCCCATTCATTTGAAAAACCACTCACTGAAAAACATCATCCAAATTCTAAATGACCTACTTAGGATTAAAATCTGAGTAAAATTTAAACCCATTATATGTCAGCTAAGGCCTATGTACCAGAAATGTCCAGAGAATAAAGAGATTGCCAAAGCCAGGCTGATGCCCTATTTATTTAAACGCAAACTTGATTCAATAAAATTTCAGTGCATAGTAATTGGGACAGCCTCTGTAATCCAATCTAACATATCTCGGAAGAATATCTGTCCACGGTGAATGGAATCTTCCACTAGCAGATCTCTGCGCATGTGTAACACCACACGGGTGCATGTGGAGGCCACAGGCTGATCTCAGGGGTTTAATCATTTCACCATGTTTTTGAAGTAGGCTCTCTCACAGAGACCTGGGACTCACTGGTTTGGCTAGACTAGCTGGCAAGCATGTTCCTGACATCTTTCTGTCTCCACTTCCCTAGCATTGAGATTATAAGCTTTTTCCTCTGCTCCCAGCTTTTACATAGGTGCTGTGGATCAAACTCATGCTTGCTCAGTGAGCACATTCTACACTAGGCCATCTCCCTACCAGCACGACTGACCACCTATCATTTAGCCAAGTTTGTACAAAGCGAGAACCAAAACTTATTATTATTATTATTATTATTATTATTATTATTATTATGCCAAAGATTCTCCTGAGTATCCAGACCAGCTGGACTTGAGGCTTGGATAGAAAACCTCACCTTTATAAATGATGCCTACAAAGCATGTGCTAGTGTAGTCAAGACCCGAAATACAAAACATGGGCTGGTTGTGTCACCTAGTGCTAGGATGCTTGCTTGTCAAGCATGTGTAAGGTCCTGGGGCTCATCCCAAAACCCGTAGAACAAAACTCTCACAAAGCATGTTCATTCCCGACCCCCCCACCCCCCAGGACACATGCATGCCATACATATGCTACAATCTCTTTCTGAAACTGTGAGTGTTAGCACCTAGGACTGTAGGGGGGGTTGGTTCTGATACTTTGATTTGGAATTTGTGGCTGAATGCTAAAGGTCTTGCTCCCCAGTTGGCTCTTGGTTCTGATACTTTGATCAGGAATCTGCGGGAGAATGCTGAAGATCCTCTTCTCCAGTTGGTTCTTGATCGATCAATAAAGATGCTAGTGGCTAATGGTTGGGTGGAAGAGGCAGGACTTCCAGGTTCCTGTAGGCAGGATAGGAGATGCAGAAGAGAAAAAGAGATTTGCCATGTTTTAGAGGAAGAGAGAGCCACCAGCCATGTGACACCACAGATGGAGTGGCCATTTGCCGCTTCCCTGACTGGGCCTGGAGTAGCAGGTGGGAAACTGAAAACACAACTGAGCTGAGGGCAGGTTTAGGGTGCTGAGCAAGGAAAAGACAACTAAGTTGAGGGAAGAGTTAGAGGTGTTGAGCTGGTAGTGAAGGTGAGGGCATGTTAGCAGCGGGAAGCTTAGAAGTGCCTGACCATTGAGCTAACAAGCATATTAAAAGCTAATATGTGTCGGTCTTTCATCTGCAGACCCAAGGGACCCAGTGTGGGGCTGATAGCGCAGTCCACTCAGAGCTTAAAGCAGGGTAGTAAAAACTACAAGCTACATAGGACTATTCATAAGTAGTCAATTCCCCTGTTGTTATACACTAATGTGTTATTTTGAGGGGCTGTCTAGAGGAGAGGATAGGTAAGTCTGACTTCTAAGAAGGACTGTATTTATTGACTCAAACATAATGAGGGATTCATCTTAGATCTTACCCACATGGATAGCTGGGTCATAAGTTCTATGCCATGTGGGTGGAGGAGAGAAAATTCCCAAAGGAAGAAGCTGGCTATGACCTTTATAGGGGTGGAATGACTCCCATGTCTTTAAGGGTATCTGAGAAGTGTAGTTTTCCAGCAGGAAACTTATCAATCCTCAAGACCACTACCAATTCCAACCAGTCATTAGGAAAACTCAAAGGGTTTACTCTGTAGTCCTGTGTGTTGGTCAACTTTATGGCTTGAGAAGTACACAAACTATAGTAAACAAAGGGAAAGGGAATGGGCCATATCCAGAGTAAGCTGGGCACAACCTCCCAGAATCTTCTTCCTGTGAAACCACACAGTATGACCCCAAGCAAGTGTCCATGACATGTACGTTGGGGGAAGATGCTTCCCTCATGTCTAGTTTGGGTTTCATTGCTGTGAAGAGATGTGATGACCAGGGTAACTCTTGTAAGGACAACATTTAATTGGGGCTGGCTTACAGTTTCAGAAATTCAGTCTATTATCATCATGGCAAGAAGCATAGCAGCATGCAGGCAGACATGGTGCTAGAAGAGCCAAGAGGAGACTTCATCTTGCTCTGAAGACAGCCAGAGGAGACTGTCTTCCAAAGGCAGCCAGGAGGAGGGTCTCTTCCACACTGAGAAGAGCTTGAACTTAGGACTTCAAATCCTACCCCCACAGTGATAGACTTCCTCTAACAAGGCCACATCTACTCCAAACAAAGCCACACCTCCTAATCACAGCACTTCCACTTCCCATGGGCCAAGCGTATTCAAACCACCACAGCTCAGTCTAGTCAATCCTAGGAGCATAGGATCCTACTGAGGACTGGTCACAGGGTGTCCTCTGTTGGTCACTTTGCCAACATTTCTGGTCTCTCTAGGTTATGAAGTGCTAAATATGAATAATCTTATTTGCAAAGTATAAACATAGGAGGTCCCATTGCTCTCATCTAGGAGATGATGGGAACTCTCCCACTACCCAGTCAGCAGTAACACTGCCAGTCTTGCTGATAGCCTCTCCTGCACAGTGTGTATAAAATTGTTCCCAACAGAAGTAGTAATGGTACAGACAGGCATGTCTCTTTTTGCTTCTTGTGATAGTTTGTATGTACTCTGTCCGGGAGTGGCACTATTAGAAGGTGTGGCCTTGTTGGAGTAGGAGTGTCACTCTGGGTGTGGGCTTTAAGACCCTCGTCCTAGCTGCCTGGAAGCCAGTCTTCTAGCAGCCTTCAGATGAAGATGTAGAACTCTCAGCTTCTCCTGCACCATGCCTGCCTGGATGCTGCCAATGTTCCCACCTTGATGATAATAGACTGAACCTCTGAACCTGTAAGCCAGCCCCAATGAAATGTTCTCATTTATAAGACTTGCCTTGGTCATGGTGTCTGTTCACAGCAGTAAAAGCCTCATTCCTCAGAGCATTGCATTGCCTCTAACTGTGAAGATTTCAGAGGTGTGGGACAGGAACTGGGGGCTCCTCCTCTGATCACATGAATTTAACACAGAGCACGTGACACAGACTGCTGCCAGTATCACTATCTCCTCCCTTGGAGAACCAAAGCCTCCAGGCATCCCTTGGTACTTTTCCTTCTAAGCTCTTTATATTCTCCCCAAGGAGTAAGAAAGGGAAGGCACAGTAGGAAACACACATTCTTCACATCTACAAGGCAGTTTGTAAATCAAACTGTGAAAATCACTGTGTTACCCTTTTGCCACTGACTCCCCACCGCATGGAGGCTTTTTCTTTTGAAATTTTCTTAGAAAGAAACAAGGACATGCAGGCAAAGAGAGCTTCTAGTCTTCCTCTGTCATCCAGCTTCTGTGTAAGGGTGGGTGGGTGGGGGGGTGTTTGTGTTTTGCAGAAAAGCCCATGGGACCACGTGGTTCCCTTCCATAATGAAGGAAGACTGGAGGGAGAGATGGCAAATAGAGCCTCAGGTGGAAAATGGACAGCCTTGGTGAATGTGTCCTTGGCTGAATTGTGAGTAAATATTGGGCAACGTGACACAAACCAACCAGCACTGAGTAACAGAGAAGGCGAACACAATCGATTTCATCAGCTCTAATAGCAGGAGTTCACAGGGATGCAGGCAGAGCCCAGAGTGTTGTCCTACCTGAAAGAAAAGTATCTGTCCAAGACACCCCAAGACCAAGTTCTCAGCACTAAGGAGATTTATTTGCCCCTGAAGGACAAAACACAAGGAGTAAGAGACAAACACGGGAGATAGAGGAAGAGGGAGAAGGGGAAGGGAACAAGGGAGAGGAGGAGGAGTATTTGTCCCCAGAGGACAAAGGACTGCCTCTGCATAGAGAGGAGACAGGCATGGCACATAAGCAAATGGCAGTTTATAAAGGTAAAGTTTATAAAGTTTATCTTGGACAGTTTTAACTGGGCATGTTAATTAGGTGAGCCAAAAGGAGCTTTTGATTGCTGGACTTCAATACTTTGATAGCTGGACCTTGGTAGTCAGCCTCAGGAGGAAGAAGTGGCCAAATAAGGGAATAGACCATGGTGGCTAGCTTTAGGAATGAAATCTAACAATTTTTAAGCAAGGCCAAGGAAATACGGGCAAGGCCTGCCAGAGCCATGCTGGCCACACTCCAGCTGTCCAGAGTCCCTTCACTCCCTGCAGCTCAAGACCTGTTCCTCTTCTCTGGAGTCATGTGAGAAACAAGATTTACAAATGATTTAATGGATTATTTGAGGACAAAATGATACAAAACTACAATGAACTTAGAATAACATCTGGTTGGTGTTATGTAATCCATAGTGCACAGGAGGAAGATGAAATGGAGGAGGAGGAGGAGGAGGAGGAGGAGGAGGAGGAGGAGGAGGAGGAGGAGGAGGAGGAGGAGGGAGAAGATGGAGATGGTGGTACTGATGAAAGAGATGGATATAGTGATGATGGTGGTGGTGGTTGTCGTGGTAATGATGTTGAAGAGGGATTTGTGGTGGTGATGGTGAAGAAAAGGATGGTGGTGGTGGTGGTGGTGATGGTGATGGTGATGGTGATGATGATGATGGTGATGATGATGATGATGATGATGATGAATGGAGATGATCAGAAAGTCAAGAAGGAACAGAAACATAGAAGTTGGCTAGCCCGACTCAACCCGGTGCCTGAATGCGTCGGGTCTCATGAATATCTGCTCACCTGTCTGAGTCTCAGTCCTCCCGGGTGGAACTCACACTGCTGAGAAAGTCAGATATAGTCCTTGCCCTTCGTATGGTTTGCTGGCTGCAGGATCCTCTCCCTACAGGCGCTCCATTATTACAAATGTTACCTCAGTAATTTTTGGCTTACTTCCATTCCTCAACTACTCACTATAAGGGATTTCAGGTAGGTTTTACTGCTGTTGTTTTCATGTGTTGTCTTTTAATTAATAGAGACATTTTATTTCCATATGTAACAGATGTTTGCTGAAGGCCAGCATGTTTTGCCAGCTCCTTCTGTAAAAGTGGGGATAACTGGGATGTGGGGTGTGGTGGGGGGAACTGTGACAGATGGGTAGGAAATGTGGTTACAAATTTGTGTTTAAACCCGGATTCCCAGTGAGTGAGCTCATAACCTCAAGGCTACGATGTATGAATGCTCACCATGACCCCGGCACCACTGCTGCCCCGGGACTTCCCCAGGGCTATCTCAAACATGCACTTCCTGTCTCCAACAGGGCCAAGGTTAAGAAAGGAGTGAGCATTGTTGGGGTGCGAGCCAGCAGCCCCTCCATCTGGGATGTGAAACAGAGCACCGAGTATACTGGGAAGTATGCACCCGCGGTCATCGTTTGTCAGAAAAAATCTGCTGGCTCCGAAAAGAGGTAAGTCCCACCTGTCTGGTGGCTTCCTGTTGCTCCTACGTTTGCTAACCGACTCCATTGCAAGTTGTATTTGGTGTGTGCTGTCTGTCATTAAGAGCTCTAGGTAAAATGGGTGGAGTCTCCCAGATGGGTCAGCGGGGGTACTATTCACAGTGGACCCACACAGGGCCACAGAGACTCTATCATTTGAAAGGATCACTCCATGTGGTGACATCCAACAGTACAGGAAGTTGTCGCTTCTTTCTGATTCATATCAGAGGTGTCAGAATTTCGGGGTTATCTCTTACATTGTGTTTACAGGAGCATTTGCTCTGTTTAGGCGGGGTGCAGCCCACCTTTATGGTGCTGATGTCAACGTAATGCATACGATTGTATTTGTGCAGGGGGGGTGGCGGGGGGCCACTTTCTGATGGAACAGTGGGCCGCCTGCTGTGAATTACAGGCGATCGTGAATCACCCTGGGGAGAAATTAAAACCCGGATCTGCTTCTGATAGCCACCAAATTAGAAACAGGCAATTCACAGCTGGGCAAGGAACGGCTTGGAGACTTAGGAGTTCTTGATTTATTCCTCTCTCCCGGAACCTCGGAGAATTCCTAGGCTGGTCACATACATTTTCTTTGTCACTTTTAGGTTTCTTCTGGTTCTTTATATTACTGAAAAAAATTGAGCAAAAAAAAAAAAAAAAAAAAAAATCAAAGGATGAATTGAGGAAGGTAGTACCTTGTTCCTGGAATGCAGTTCTAAATCCCAGAACTCAGTTGTTTGGAGAATACATTTAATTTCCACAATATGGAGGTGGCTATTGCTGCTTTGTTTTAGCCCCCACTCCCTTAGTTCATTACCAAGAGCACTTGAAACCAATTCAGGTTTGGCTTGGCGTCAATCCCTCTAGGTTCTCCTTTGCCAGAATCTGGGTCACCTGCAGCGGCTCTCACCTGTGACCTCTCTCTCTCTCTCTCTCTCTCTCTCTCTCTCTCTCTCTCTCTCTCTCTGGCTGGAAAAGAATGAGAGGAAAAGAGGAAGCTGGTGTTTGAGCTCTGCCTTGGATGTTCCGGTGGTAGGGGTGGCTGATACAGGGGAACTTGTTGGTCTCACATGATCTCGGCCCAGCATGCTCAGGAGAGAGATCCAGTTTGCAAAACGAGCACCATCCTCATGACAGGTGACACTGCAGTCACGTAGCCAAACTGACATGAGGACTGATGGACACACACATGCAAAAACAGAGAGTGATGGACAGAGGGACGGGTGGATATGGAGTCTGGATTGCTAGATGTATGGATGGATGGATAGATGGATGGATGGATGGATAGATGGATGGATGGGTGGATGGATGGATGGATGGATGGATGGATGGATGGATGGATGGATAGGTTAGTATTGTGGCTTGAACATGAACCACCCCCTCTCCCCTGTCCCCAATAGACTTTTTCATTTGCACACTAAGTCTTCAGCTGGCAGCCTGTTTTGGGAGACTATGGAAACTTCTGGAAGAAGTAGATCACTAGGGGTAGGCCTTAAGGCTCTGTTTCCTGTCTGATCTCTGCTGCGGAACTGCAGAAGCAATGTGACCCATCCACCCCACACTATTTTTTTTTATTTGTTTGCTTGTTTGCTTACTTATTTGTCTTTTCAAGTCAGGGTTTCTCTGTGTAGCTCTGGCTATCCTGGAAATTACTCAGTAGACCAGGCTGGCCTCAGACCCAGAGTTCTGCCTGGCTGTGCCTCTCAAGTGTGGGATTAAAGGCGTGTTGCTACCATACCCAGCCCACTCTTGCTTTCTCTACTGTGCTGGACTGGATTCCTACTTAAGTTGTGAATCAAAAGAAATCCTTACTCTCATAAGGTGTGTCTCATAGGGTCTCTGGCCACAACCACAAGAAAAAGTAAATGATGCATATTTAGATGCATAGAAGGATGAGGGATAGATGAATGGATGGAGAGATGGATGGATGGTAGATGAGTTATCTTGACTGGTAAGATAGCTCTGCAGAGGATGACAGATCGATGGATAGATGGATGGATGGATGAATGACCAAGTGAAAGGATGGATGAATGAATGAACAAATGAATGAATGATTGATTGATAGAAAGGCCAGATGTATGAATGGATAAACAAGTGAAATCATGAGTAAATGATGGATGAATGGATGCCTAGATGACGTACTGGATGATTGCTTTTATTCTCTAGCATGAGAGGAGAGTCAAGTGGAGGAAAGGGTCCAGCTGATGCATCCTCATTTCTCCTGGGCCATTGTTTGCCGTCCGCCATAACTTGTCGATAAGCTGTCATGTTGCCCACAGAAGCAAAGGGATTTGAACCACCTCATTAACATTTGTCTGTGTTCATCCTTTACACAGAAGGGAAGAGTAGAGCATCTGTGGGTGGTCCTTCACCTCAGTGTACAAGCTGCCCGGTTCTTGCTCTGCCAATCCAAGCTTCCCAGTACACCACAACCCCAGGCCATTTCTAAGCATTCTGATGTATGGAGTAGTCTGTTCTTGTCCTGCACCTCTGCCAATGTCTCTTTTAATAAAGAAAACCCTAGATAGACTACCCAGGGATTTTTCTCTGAAGGATATGGTGCCGTGATGTGACCCATTTGGAGCACTTTTCTTGTCCCATGCTTGGTCCATATTTATGCAGACAGATAATGGGAATGGATATCTATCAGAACCTGTGCAGTGCTTTATGTAAGGGTGAAGACACCGTACATCAAACACATGTCTACCACATGCTAGTGATATGCTTGTGCAATGCGATCACGTGTACCTTCTATAGGACACAAACACAGTGTAGGGTCCCAATGTGACAGGCTGGCCGAGTGACCTGCATCATTGCCTAGACCAGAAGCTCCTTTGGTGTCAGACTCGAGCCTTGCTTGCAGCTGTGTCTGCAGCATCCAAGCAAGTGCCTGGAATCCAGGAGGATGCTTGCAATTGCTTGATTGATGAAATCTGGAATAAGCCTGCCTCCGTGCACGTACAGATTAAGAGATACAAGTCTAAACACGTACTTACAGGATGGTTTCGAGTTTATGAGTCCAGAGAAGTCCACTCAAGAACAATGTAGAAGGATATTTATCTGAGCAGATGCTGTCCCAGAAAATACTCCAGAGAAGATTGACACCTGGGATTCCTGCAAGGCAGAGCTGGGATGCCAGGAAAAGCTGCATGTGAATTAATTTTTGCAGTGAAACATTTGGGTTGAGGTTTGTTTTGTTTTGTCTTGTTTTTTTTTTTTCACCCTGTGTCTGTTTCCTACTTAACAAACTGCACCTGATGAAAATAGATGTTTTCATTACGTACCACGTATTTATTAAGCATCTACAATAGCTATCCCTGACCTACTTCAAGACCTTTCATTTTAAACCTCTATCTTCCCTTCGTGGAATAAAGGGAAACCTTGGTCCAGTATTTCAGGTGATGTTGAAACGAAGGGGAGGTCCTTTTCTTCTCGAGGATAATTGGAAAATGTTTCATTGACTTGATGCTTTGATAACGTTGGTAGCTTGGGCTTTTGGAAGGTGATGTTTTGCTTTATAAATCCTTTCTCCTCTCTGGCCATTTCTCCGTTATCTTAAAACTCCGAGCTCAGCTGCGGGAACTCAGGAGAGGCAGTCTTCATTAGCTGGAGAGTCCTAGATTGTGTGTTGCTGATAATCTTGCCTGGCTCAGGAAGCCGCCTTAATGAAGTGAAGTCGCTGTGACAGGTGTAATTTCATGGGTAAGGAGCCACTTTCATATCAGCGATGAACTCAGCAGGAGTCAGTGAAGATCTCTTATCGCCTTCAAGTTCATATTCCTTGTTTGAAGAAGTTTGTTTGCCGAGAGTCTCATCCTAATGCGGCTATCTCAGGCGATCGAATCTGCTTTGATTTGCCTTCACAGATCCGGAACCCACAGCAGAATAGCTAATTGCTCTTTGCCCTCTGTGTCCCATCCTGCGTTTTCAGAATCTTGCTGGCCAGGGCACCAACTTAGATAAATATGTATAGAGCCTGATGGGTAAAATTTGCTCATGGATGGGGGTTTCCCAGAGGTTCCCAGGGTGGATCAGCAAATGATGTTCTGACACACAGACTTACATTTCAACGAACTTGAATGATACCAGCCTGCCTACTTCTGAGTTCCCCAGCATGGCTGTATTGTGGAGAGGTGTCTCACGCTCTGGCTCATGCTCAGTTAGCTTTCTTGTCTTTGAGGCTTTGCTTTCTTGACAATATCTTGTAGGCAGGCAGGCAGGCATTGCAAGAATTCAATCTGGCTCATAATGAGCCTCTCCTTATTCCACGCAATGGTGATTTTTCCACTTACTGTAGGTAATGTGTTTCAGCTTAAAACAAATATATTTTAAGTAATAGAATGAGCTGCGAAAAGGGGAGGTAATTGATATTTAATTTGTAGTTTAGATACAGATAGCTGTGATTGACTTTATGAGGCTACAGGAAAGGGAGGCCTGACAGACACATATCAAACCATTTGTTAAGACTGATGTTCTAGTTTTCTGTGATAAATGTTACAACCAAAAGCAAATTGAGGAGGAAAAGATTATTTGGCTTATACTTCCCAGGTCACAGTTTGTCACTGAGGGAAGCCAGGACCAGCACTGAAACAGGAACCTGAAGTATAAATTATGGAATATGCTGCCTGCTGGTTCATTCTCTAGATCAGGGCAGCTAGTTAGCTCTCTTTTAGAGCCTAGAACACACCTGCCTAGAGAATGGTGCTGCCCACAGTGGCCTGGGTCCCCCTACATCAATCATCAATGGATATAATCCCTCCCAGGCATGCCCACCAGCCATTCTGATTAGTCCAATTTTTCACTGGAGTTTCCCTCTTCTGAGATGACTCTAGGATTGTGTGAAATTGTTGATCGAAACTAACAAGAATGATTAGGGAAGCTTGTTTAATTTTCTTAAACCTAGTAAGAATGGCTTGAATAAGATAGACATTCATTTCCTAGTCACATAACAAAAATAATGAATGAGGAAAGCCAGCCAAGACAGACATACAGCTCCTGATACTGCTGGGTTCTCAGGCACCTTCTATGCCCCCACACCATGTTAACTCATCGTTTATATCAGTGGTTCTCAACCTTCCTAACGCTGTGACCCTTTAATATAGTTCCTCGTGTTGTGCTGACTCCCAACCATAAAATTATTTTGTTGCTACTTCATAACTCTAATTTTGCTACTGCTATGAGTCGTGATGTAAAATCTGTGTTTTCTGATGGTCTTAAGCAATTGCAGTGACGGGGCCATTTAACCCCTGAAGGGGTTACAACCCTCAGGTTGAGAAGCACTGCCTTATCTCCTCAAAGATTAAGATAGCTACAGGAGTGCCAAACATTGCATCAGCATAGCAGATCAAGTAAAAGTGACAGGAAAGGGTCTTCTTAGCTGGCACAGCCTTTTTGAAATAGCGACCTTCCTGGAAGCTTCTGCCAACCTCCATTCTCTCTCCCTTGTCAGAAAAGAATGACGTGTGCCATGCCAGGCAGCCAAGGAGAGTCAGAATGTAGACAATGTGCCAATTCAGAATCACATAGTTCAGCCCCACAAACAAGAGCAACACGGTTGACCAGGTGACCAGCAAACATCTCAGTAATTTACAAAGATGAAATGTGGCAAGAATTCCAGCGAACGGTTAGATGACGAGAACGTGCTGGCCAGTCACCATCCCGGACAACATGCGTCACATGTTCCCATGGAAACCCACATCAGCACTGACCTCAAAACTCAGGCAATATTCTCCAAAGTAAGGGTGCAGAAGATGGGAGCCAGTTGTTCCTTTAAAAATAGTGGAGCAGAACACAAAACATGTCAGGAGCAGTGTATGTGCAAGCAGATGCAGGGGAATTATAACTGCCAGAAAGAAATAAGGACAGACCCCCGCCCCCAACAAATCAGAATCTCCCACATGAAACAGCTAGGAGCCTGCCAGTGTTCTCAGGTTCCAAACTGAGCACCGTGTCACAAAGACAAGTCAAGCCTGCAGGAAGAAGAAACTGCTGGAGGTCAGCAGGGTGTTAAGAGATAAAAAAGAATCACTTGCTAGATTCACTTCGACAGGAATCAAAACCATTGTAGCAGAATAAAGAGCGCCAGGAGATAGAAACTTCAAGAAACGGAACGAGATATGTATAAAGTATTGAAGACAAGAAATGGCTGGGAACCAATCACGTTAGTATAAAAAGAGAAAAGGAAAATGACGTGATCGACACAGGCTGACAATTGGGGTCAACACCTCCTCCATTAAAGAGATGTCCAGGGAAACAGAGAACAAGCACACATAAGAAGCATGCACATGTTCATAGAACCCGGAGCAATGCTAACCCAAACGTGGGAGTCACTCAGTAATAATGCCCAAAGATGGGATAAACAAAATGTGGTATGTCCAGAAGGTAAAATATGATTCTGTAGAAAAAAGAGATGACTAGGGTATGGGATGCAGCTGGGCAGGTCTTGAAAGCACTATGCTGTATGAGTTGAGGTGATTCTAAAAGACACATGTGATTAGAAAATTCAGTAGTTGGGTCTTGAAGATGGCCACAGTTCTCTATGAATATAACCAAAATTTTTGAAGGTGGACTTTAAAATGGTGGCGTTGGTGGAGCTCAAGACCCCAGAGGTGAACCTACTACAGATATTCTGCTAAATGAACAGAATATCCAATAGCAAATTGAACTTTCTGGGTGAGGGGAAGAAGGAAGGAGAGGGACAGGAGAGTGGGGAAGGGATGGAGGGCGGGAGGGCGGGCAGTGGTCGTATGTAGTATGCAAGTCAGGAAATATCTAATTTAGTTCACACATTGTTCTGTGGCTCTCCTGAGGAGATTCTCTGTTCTCTTCCTCATCCTGTTTTGAGACCCAAGAACATCACATGTGCACACACATGGAAGCAGCTCTGAGGACCACGCACTGAGTATGTCTGCAAGGGGGAGAGTGGTCCTTATACTCAAATCCTTTAGGCTAGATCTTTTCTCTTTAGCCTTCAGTGTGAACAGTGAAACACCTAGTTCACACACAAAGCCTTTCGTGGTGGTTTAAATAAAAATGGCCCCCATAGGCCCACAGAGAGTGGCAGTAGTAGGAGGTATGGCCTTGTTGGAGGAAGTCTGGAATATGTTGAGGAAGTGTGTTGCTGGGGGCGACGGGGGAGGGGCGCAGCGTGCTTTTGGTTTCAGAAACTCAAGTCAGGCCTAGTGGCTCACTGTTTCTTCCTGCTGCCTGTGGATCCAGATGTAGAACCCTGGACTATCTCTCTAACACCATGTCTGCCTGCATGCTGCCGTTCTTCCAACCATGATGATAATGTCCTAAACCTCTGCACTGTAAGCCAGCCCCTATTAAATGTTTTCCATTATAAGAGTTGCAGTGGTCACGGTGTCTGTTCACAGCAATGAAGCCATAACTAAGACACCTGTGCTGAGGACGTCTAGTCCATATGTTTAAACTCAGTGTCTACCAGGAGCCTTTTTGGCCAAGTGTGTTTTCAGTAGATGCTGCTATAGGGGCATAGCACCATGGCAGGTCACAGTTGTTTCCCATGCTTCTCGACAGCACGATTCCTGTGTGTATTGGCAGAGATGGGAAATAAACAATAGAAGGCTTTCTTAGGATGAGGGCGAAGGTGATGTTTTGTGCATTGCTGAAGAGCTGCGAGGGAGTCTGTCCGCTGGAGATGTTGTGTGTAAGGATGCTGGTGTAGAACCTGTAACTTGAAGCCCACACAGCAGCCCTGCAGTCACAGCACAGGGAGTGTCTGTTGTTGCTGTAGGTGGGAGACATCGGGGCCTTGTTCACGACAGTGCCTTTTGGAAACAGCACAGTTAAAGCCTGGCAATGTTTCCATTAGAGAGCAACTGAGTTCAGAGGCATGTCTGTCATCAGTGTTGAGAGGTAGCTCAATCCTGTGGATATCAACACCAGGATCATCTGAAAGCCTGATTTGGAGTCAGAGAAATCTTGAATGATACATTATCATAGTCGGCTGTATATTGCTGTGATAAAACACCGGGACCAAAAGCAACCTAGGGAAGAAAGGGTTATTTCAGCTTATAGTCCATTAACCAGGGAAATTAAGGCAGGAACCTGGAGGCAAGCTGATGCAGAGGCCATGGAAAAGTGCTGCTTACTGGCCTGTTCTTCATGGCTTGTTCAACCTGCTTTTCTTGTAGCACTCAGGACCACTGGTCTAGGGTTGACTCCACCCACAGTGGGCTAGGCTCTCTCACATCAATCACCAACCAAGAAAATGTCCCACAGATTTGTCCACAGGCCAATCTGATGAAGGCATTTTCCCAACTGAGAGTCTGATTCAAATTCTGTGTGTTCATATGTGTCTATGGGCTGATATGTATGTGTATATTTATATCAGGTGCATGTACCCATGTGTATGGGTAGAGGTCAGAGGTTAACCATAGGTATCATTCCTCAGGGTCCCATTGTGATATCTTTTAAATTATATCTGAGTGTTTCTGTATGTATGTATGTATGTATGTATGTATGTATGTCTCCAAAGGTCAAAAAAGAATGTCAGATCACCAGAAATTAGTGTTACAGACAGTAGTTAGCCACCAGGTGGGTGCTAGGAATTGAACCTGGGTCCTAGCAGCAAGTGATATCTGAGCCATTTCTCCATCTCCAACTGCTTTCTACCTTGCCCCCTCTCTCCCTCTCTCCCTTTCCCTCCCTCCCTCCCTCCTTCCCTCCCTCCCTCCCTCCTTCCCTCTCTCCCTCTCTTTCTCCCTCCTTCCCTCCCTCTCTCCCTCTCTTTCTCCCTCCTTCCTCTCTTTCTTTCTTTCTTTCTTTCTTTCTTTCTTTCTTTCTTTCTTTCTTTC
>JANHMN010000023.1:24392639-24439259 GCA_030674055.1 Rhabdomys pumilio
TTCTTTCTTTCTTTCTTTCTTTCTTTCTTTCTTTCTTTCTTTCTTTCATAGATGTAATCTCTCATTGGAACCTGGGTCACCCAGTGGGCTAGGTTTGCTGACCAGTTTGTCTCAGGGAAACACTTGGTTCTACCTCCCAGCGTGCACCTCAGATCTTTTACATGGGTTCTGGGGATCAATCTCAGGTCCTCATGCTCTGAGGACAAGCGCTTTCCTGGGAGCTGTTTCCCCAGCTCTTACGTTGGGAACAGAGCTCCATATGCAGGTGTCATCTGAGAGTGAACAATACCATGTCTATGCCAAGAGATGCAACGGGGTCAAACCACTCCTGGAAAGACCCATGTTTAGTAGATGCCCTTCGGGTGGGGGATACTTTGGGGTGTAATAACAAACAGAGCTTAAGATTTGGTGACCACAGCCCTTTATGTTGTCCCTGCAGATGCAAGCATTTCTGCATTGGCCTATAAGAGACTAGGCAAGGAGACAACAGGAGCTCATGCACATGGCTTCCACTGTTAAGGAGAATTATATGGTCTAACTGTTTATGATGGTAACCTCAGGCTGCTGTGGTAACCACTCCCCAACAGTCCTCAATCCCATTCTACAGCTCGTGGATGAACGCACACCTTGCCTTAATTTATCCATGCATTGCCTGGTTTTTTTTTTTTTTTTTTTTTTTTTTTTTTTTTTTACATCCATATATTTGTTGCTTAATCTTCCCCATTTCCAAGCAGGGAACTATATTTAGAGTTAAATTATTTAGTATCACTTTTCAGTGGGTAACGGTGATGAGTTACTATGCTCAGACAGAAGCTACCATTGTGGGCTCACAGGCTCTCCAGGGAGCCCTAAACAGAAAAATACCCTTTTTTTCTATAGGAAATATAATATAAATGATAATTTAATATCAACCATAATTGTGTTACGTGGCTCATCAGAAGTTTTCACTGGCACCTCTATGCCATGGATCCTGGCTGACATTGGTTGATCTGGAGTTAAAATGTTACAGAAAGCCGGATGACCAGGCCCTGTACCAGGGCAAGATGACACTCTTCGGTGTCTGACTTACTCAAAGCTTCTGCAGCCCCTGTCATAGGCAGTGCGACCCACAGGAGACTGTCTGCTGCTGTTTGTCTTCCTGTGAGTTTTTGAACTTGATGCTTCCATCGAAACGGGTATGCATATGTGTCCTCTGAGAACAATTATCAGCGCCTGGATTTATTCTCATGTTTATTTGTTCCCTTTTCTCAGTTTTCCTTCTATTTTCTGGTTGGATCTTTAAGAAGTGTGTGAGGGAGGGATGGGGGTGCGTGTGTATGAACAGATGTGTGGAAATCCTCAGCCACTGTTCACTTTTGTTTCTGTGAGACTTCATCTTTCGGTGGCCTGATGCTCACCAAGTAAGCTAAGCTGACTGGCAGGGAGACTCTAAGGATCCACCCATCTCCTCTTGCTTAGCTCTGGGATTGTAAATACCGTGCCTGGCTTGTTTTACATGAACCCTGGGGCTCAAACTCAGGTTGGTGTGTTCCTACCCCAAGTGCTTTCCTGCCTGAGGCATCCCCTCTTTGGGTTTGTGTTGAGGACCGCACTGTCAATGTTGGAACCCACACTACCAAAAGCCTTGGGGGCTAAACTGGGGCTCGCACTGCCCCAGGCTACTCTGGTCCGTGGGTTGGGGTTCAGCAAGAGAGAGAGTGAGGATGGATGTGAGGAATGGAGACCAGGCAGAGTGTGATTCAATCCCATTTATTCTTCAGTCTCTCTTCCTAGTCCAAGTCCCAAGTCTTGGGTTCCTAGTCCCTAGTTCCTAGTCCCTAGTTCCTAGCACCAAGTCTCAGGTCCTAATCTCAGTTCTTCCAAGTTCTCTGTCTCAAGTCTCAAGTGCCTACTAACTAATTCCTAGTTCCAAGTTGTACTGTCTAATTCCAAGTTCTTCCTCCAAGTGCCAAGTGCCTAATACCTAATTCTCTGTTCCAAGTTGTACTCTCCTGTCTGCCTCTCACCTTTTATATGTCTCACTTCTAAGCCACGCCCTTAAGCCACACCCTTAGGTCTTATCTCTAAATCTGATCTCTAAGTCACGCCCTTAAGTCTCTAAATCACACCTTTAAGTCTCACACACCCAAGGGAAAATCCTGGCTATGAATACAAGATGTTATCAGAGTGTGCTCAGCTGTTGTAGGCTATTGTAATCAAGACTCTTGCCAGGGTATATGGCTCAAGATGGCTGCAAGGATGATAGCCGCCTTCTGTCGGCTCCCCACAGGTTTGAGACTAGTTCTTAACCTGTATCCCAAGCTAGTTATAAGCTCAAAATCTTCCTGCTTGCATCCTCGGGAGACCTGGGATTCTGGGTCCTTTCCCTCAGTCTGTCTCTGTCTCCCTCTGAGTCTGTTTCTGTATAGCTAAGGCTTTATTCTAGAATTGGCTTCTTATCTACATCTATTATGTGATCTGTTTGTGTGAGCTCACTGCAAAATGGAAGTGGATCTTTCTTTGTTTGCTGGTGATCATGACTTTTGGAATCACATTGGGCCCGATGCCTGTTGGTTCTAATGTGTGCTGTGCTGATGTGTGTTGGTCCTGGTGCATGTGGTCCTGATGTGTGTTGGTCCTGATGTGTGTTAGTCCTGATGTGTGTTGGTCCTGTTGTGTGTTGGTCCTGTTGTGTATTGGTCCTGATGTGTGTTTGTCCTAATGTGTGTTGGTCCTGATGTATATGGTCCTGATGTGTGTTGGCCTTGGTGTGTGTTGGTCCTGATGTGTGTTGGTTCTGATGTGTGTTGGTCCTGTTTTGTGTGGTCCTATTGTGTGTATAGTCCTGATATGTGTGTGGTCCTGATGTGTGTTGTTTTTTTATTGTGTGATTTTGATGTGTGTGTTCCTAATGAGTGTTGGTCCTGACGCATGCAGCCCTGATGTGTGTTGGTCCTAATATGTGTCTGTTGTGGAGAAGGACACACCCTATATTCCTTCTGAGAAGGCTAGTTCTCTCTCAGGGAGGGGACACTGCATCACCATGGCCAGGCCCAGCTGCCTTTGGGTCCCTCCAGGGCTTGGTGCACCATGTTGTGCCACAGCAGCCCTCACTGTGAACATCACACCCCACACCCCTGATCCAGGATCCCAGTGAGCTCCCATGGATGGAACCATTGACACATTCAGGTACTTTGCTTCCAGGGGGCCTCAGGATCCAGTTGGAAGATCACAGTAACTCATTGAAAAGCAATAACCAAGTTCAAAGTGTGCTGAAAGAAGCCAGATATTTGAGGAGATGTAGCTCACGACTATGGTCAGATTCACAGTCTAGATCTCATTTTAAATGAATAGATACTTAGTTCTCGTTTGGACCCATTGAGTCCCAAGGACTGGGCTACTATTGCTGTTATTATTATCTTGTAACTCTGGCTGTCTTCAAACTTCCTATATACCCAGGGGATGGTTTTGAACTCCTGGCCCTTCCTTCCTATTACCTTCTGAGTGTGTGAACCAGAGGCATGCACTACAATGCTTGTTTTATGGGTTCTATGGTTCAAACCCACAGCCTGCATGCTAAGCACATCCTCTACCAATTGGGCTACATCCTGGCCCCAGTGTAAATGCCTTGAGAGTGAAGGTGAAAGAAAGCCCATCACTTGCACCACAGGAGCATGGGAAATTCCCTCAGCCCACTATTTTTGATGAGGTTTGTTTCTTTAAATTAAACTTTGGTCAATAAATGTTGGTGGCTGCTGGGCACTTAATCTTTGTCTCTAAGGTAGGGCCAATTGTCCTACGACAGTAATAAGATGCCAGATGACCTCAGTCGCCACTGCAAGGTGAAGGACCTCTTCTCCAGTAGTCTGAATTCTAAGACGCTTCAGAGCAAACTGGGTTTCTTGTTCGTGTGAGGAATACCAATGCGAAATACAATCACATCAGGTTCAATTTCAAAATATAAACAGGAAATCAGTGGGGACTGTGTGCGAGAAGCCACCTTGTGGGGTCGGTTGGCATCAGGCGTGGTCCCTGGGAATGTTTTGTCTGCTCTCACTTAGCACTGTGACTGGACAGCTCCTGGACAGGTCCCTGCTGAATGTGGTCAGCTGATTCCTCACAGAGGCACAAGGCACTGGACACAGGAATACTGTGCTTGATTTGTGGGTCATTCTTATAACAAAGGACAGAGTCAGATGGAGGTCTGGAGGTGGAGTTTGATTGATAGAGTGCTTGACTGACATGCATGAAACCCTGAGTCTGACCCCCAGCATGATGCCAGTCTTGGATGGTGGAGTATGTCTGTCATCCCAGCACTTGGGAGACAGAAGCATGGGCATCAAAGGATTAAGGCCATTTTTAGTTACCTAGAGATGTGGAGACCAGCCTGGGCTCCATGGGACCCTGATTTAATCAAGATGATGATGGTGGTGATGGTGGCGGTGATAATTTTGGTGATGATGGTGATGGTGATAAAGAGGATGATGATGATGGTGATAGAAGTGAAAAACCTATGTAGAGCCCTCAAGGGGCAGTGAGCCATGGAAGCCAGGTAGGGAGGATGGTTTGGCATTCAGTGTAGAGATGGTTTCCAGCATAGCCTGCTAAGCAGTTGTACATACAGGTTATCATTTCTCTAATCCCTTAAGGAGATGGTTTATGTAACAAGAATGGTTGTGACGGGTCCAAGAGTCCCCAGCTGACCGCAACTCCATGCTTTTTACAGAACCTTAGCCCATGAGTTTATCCACTCCTCTGCATTTTTCCCCCATCTGAACATAAGTCAAAAGAGTTTATTTTACCACAAAATCTAAGAACTGGGGTCCCCCGAACAGAGAAGTTAATTGTAAGAAACCGAAACCAAACACTTCAGTATGACTGACTCCCTAGCAACGGCTGTGCCTGTAGCGCATTCTGAGGGAGGGCTGTGCTGTCTGGGATGGAGCAGGTGGTCAGCAAACCTCTCAGGACAATGATGGCTCGGATCTGAAATTCTTACGCACTGCCACAAGTTTGCATCTTGGCGCGTGGCCCCCAGCTTGTGGCACTAATTTGAAAGTTTCCAGACACACAGAGCTTAAACGTGGGAAGTAGGTCAGTAGGGTGAGTGCCTGCAGGTACAGTACCCGAATTTTTCTCTCTCTGCTTCCTGCCCTCTGTGAGTGAGCACCCCATCCTCCACACTCCAGCTTCCTGAGATTCTTTTCAAGTACGTGGGGCCAAGCAGCCATGGAGAGAACCCCATGGCATCCTCTCTCTCTCTCTGTTAAGTTGTGTTGTGTATCTATGTCATAGCAACAGAGGACAACTGACACTCAAAACTGCAGGTATTTGTGTATGCAGGCCTGGGCTTCATGCTTTTTCCAGAAAGTCAGAGGACAGAAAGCGTGGCAGTTGGGACGAAATGTTTTGTCTTGTTATTGTTCTGTGTAAAACTACAACTGGGGTTACCTGAAAAAAAAAAATGACATCCTATGGTGTCTTATCCTATCCTTTGATATCTTGTGAGGCGCCATTCTGAGATGGAATAGGCTGGGTCCCAGAGACAGAAGCAAGAAGCCTTAGTGTTCAATCCTGAGTCACTTCTTAGGAGCATTGCCCAGGAGACAGGGCAGGAAGTGAGGCAGGAGCCGCTGCCCTGGATGTCTACAGGGAGGGTTTACGGATTATGGCTCAGGGCCAAGGTGACTTTTGCAGTTTTAACATGTTTGATCTGTCAGCATTTTGGACAATAACCTAAACAGCTTCATCTCTGTGTGGAAAGTTCCCTGGTGCCTTCTCTAGCCTGGCTTGCATCCAAGCTTGCAGAGAAAACACACAGCCAACCCAGTCAGTTACAGAATGGGCAAATCACTGTTACCTCAGCCCGCAGGATGAAAGCAGGGAGCTGGGGGCCTTGTTAGCGAATCTCTGTCTATTGGGTTCCCATCCCCACTCCACCCCGCAAGCTCACTGGGTATCACTTGAGTCTTGTATGGTGACTATGGTGTTAAGAAAATAATAATAAAGAAAAAAATGAATATATCCAATTACCTATACATTATAAATACATATAAACATAAATATGTATTTGTGTGCATATGTGTGATATGTGTGTTTGCATGTTGATAGCATCTAAGTGTGACCAACTTAGGATTTCTTCCTTTCGATACCACCTGCCTTGTTTCTTCAGACAGGGTCTCTCATGAGTCAGAAACTCTTTGCACTTTCTAGGCAGGCTGGCCAGTGAGTGCCAGGGACCTAGCTGTCTCTGCCTTCCCAGACCTGGGATTAAAGTATGTACCAGCACCGGCAGCTTTTTATTATTCATTTGTAATACATGTGCCCTGTGTTTCTAGAATTTCTCATAGTTTACAAAGTGTCTCCTCCCCCCCCCCCCCCCCCCCCCGGAAACCTACTTCCTCTGATCGTTGCTCCCCAAGACCTGTCTTGTATCTGGTCCGGGTATCATGGACACTTGGCAATTCTGTGATACTTATGAATATGTCCTCAAAACAATGTTCTTAATTTCCTCAAAGTGAAATTCACAGACTACGTATGGTTTGAGTAGGTTTGGCCCCCATAGATGTATGTGTTTGAATGCTTATCCACAGGAAACACCACTATTAAAAGGTGTAGCCTTTATTAAAGGAGGTGTGACCTTTTTAGAGGAAGTATGTCATTGTGTAGGCGGGCCTTGAAGGCTCCTATGCTTAGGTTCTGCTGACTGTGGAATCAGAGTCTCCTCCTGGTTATCTTCAGATCATGAAATAGAATCCTGGGCTTCTCCAGCACTGTGTCTGCCTCCCACCATGATGATAATGGACTGAGCCTCCAAAACTGTACACCAGCCCCAATTAAATGTTTTCCTTTAGAAGAGTTGCCTTGGTCATGGTACTCTTCACAGTAATGAAACCCTAACTAAGACACTAAGGAAGGTGATTATGGTAACACTCAGCCCTTGGAATATGAAAACTAAGCCTCTCAGTATGTTAATAACCAGTGGGCATGACATGAGTGTATGTTGGTTGTGGGATTCATTTTGGATGCTGAGCGGTAAGGCATACGATCTGGTGGGAAGTAGCTGTCTAGGCATCTTTTCCATAGGAGGCTGTGGTAAATTTCAATTTGTGGCTAGAAACATGAAAGATGCATATTTCGCCCCAATCCAGGTTTGTAGCCCATGAACTCTGAGTTTGTAAATCTAAGACTGATAACCCATGCATTAAAAAACCAGACATCCCCCCAGCCTCCAGAGCTCCCAAGGACTAAACCACCAACCAAAGAATAAACATGGAGGGACCCATGACTCCAGTCACATATGTAGAAGAGGGTGGCCTTGTTGGACATCAGTGGGAGGAGTGGCCCTTGGTACTGGGAAGGTTCAATGTCCCAGTGTAGGGGAATGCCAGGACGGGGAGGTGGGAGTGAGTGGGTAGGTGAGCACCCTCATAGAAGCAGTGGGTGAGAGGATGGGATAGGGGGTTTCCAGAGGGGAAGCTGGGAAAGGGGATAACACTTTAAATGTAAATAAATAAAATATCCAATAAAAAGTGGCTCAATATGCCTCTTGATGTGGGATGTGACCTATTCAAAGGGGAAGAATATCCTAAAGCTAAAAGCTCTAGTCATTTTACTTTGCAACTAGGGGAGGTAGCCTGTGTTAAGCTTTATCCGAGGGCAATCACAAACAAACAAACAAACAACTAACCAAAGACCACAACTAAACAAACACCACAGGGAACTTTCTAGATAGAAGAGCAATGTGGCAGCTAGAGGAAGCATCATTTACTCGTTCAATAATCCTTCCGTCCTTGCATGATCTTTATCTGAAATGTCCCTCCCCCAGGTCACATGTCTAAACACCTGCTCTCCAGCTGGTGGCGCTTTTGGGGGGAGGTTTAGAGATCTTTGGGGTGCAGGGTCTGGCTAGCAGGAGTGCATGCTGGGGGATGACCTTGAAGGTAACACCTGTGTGTGTTTCTGGCCTCTTTACTCACTTTTTCTTGTCTGAGGCTGTAACAGAAGACATTCAAGTTTGTATTCTAATGAGTTGGGGAGGAGAGCGAGGTAGATTTAGGGGGTGGGAAGTAGGAAAGACCTGGGAGGAGTTGCAGAAGATGAAACTATAATTAGAATATAGTGTATGAAAAAATATTCTTTTCAGTAAAAAGATAATAACGATGAAAAATTCCAGTCTGAGAGAGAAAGAGAGAGAGAGAGAGAGAGAGAGAGAGAGAGAGAGAGAGAGAGAGAAGGAAAATGTTCTTCATTTACTAACACGTTAAAAGAGCATAAAATAAACTATACCCGTCAGCAAGCTCACTTCTGAATGACTGCAAATTATATAAACACACAGGTACACACACAACCCAGCCAAATGAGTGAGCGTGAAATATAGCACAATGTTAATGACCGAGAGACTGGGGCAATACACAGTTTCTCCTCAGTTCAAGCCTCGAGACCTCTTGAGAGCCTGCCAAGCACCAGGCTCTGGATTGTGCATAGAAAACTGAAGAGGAAAACAGGAGGCGTGCACATGCTCCTGACTGTAGAAACTTGTTCTTTCATTGACTTTCGTGTGCCCAAATCTGTGATAAACATGGGTCAGCATCATCAAATACAAAAAAAAAAAAAGGCACCCGTTTTAATTTTTTGATTGTTACTACGAATTCACCCTGGAATCTTTCTTATGTGTGTGAAATTGGTGTTTACCATTGATAGGAAGGGAGTGGTCCAGTTATTGAGGCTGAGTTGGGTTTTGTTGTTGTTGTTGTTTGTTTGTTTGCTGTCTATGGATGAAGCACTTGCTTTGAGAGGCCTTGCAGTCTGATGATCTTGCAATGACAGACATGAAACATTTGGGACAATGGAACCAATTTCTCTCTGGGTGAAGAGTGAGAAGTGTCCACCATCCTTAAAGGGATATTACAACTAGGGACACCACCTTGCAGGGTAGATTATGAGCATAGCCTTGTAATTAGCCATGTGAGCGTATGTGTTAAAATTATACAGAAAAGGAAAACAAATGTCACTGTGTTCGAAGACAGCAAACTTGGATTATAAGTCAGGTTTCCTTTAAAGGAATCAGTGGCGTCAGGAAGAACAATGTATGTGCGTTCTGTTCTTCGTCAGCTGTGGATGCTGGGTCGCAGATGGCCTGCAAACTAATTTCAGAGTGACCTTGTGATGGGGTTATGAGCCTAAGAAATTGCAACATAGGCCTCAGGCAGGATTTATGAGTCGACACGAATTGGATTTTGCATGAGGACGGGATACGCCGTTTTACATTTATTGTCAAAAGCTATCTTAACACCAGGCGATGAGCTAGCCAGACACTGTTGACACTGCTCTCCCATCACCCACTCCTTCCCAGGGGCCACTGCTATTCAAAGGAAGGAAAAAGGTACATTTCTTCACACCTGCTAGCCAGGACCTCTTGTCCTTTCTTCCATGTTCAAATGTTACCTATCCCTCAGGGCTTAAATGAGTATCCCACATTGGCTAACCTCAGATGCTATTGTGTCCTGGTACCTGGAGGGTTACTAACTCATCCAAACATCTCACATCTGTGGAGAGACTCACACTGGCCTCCTGTAATTCTTCTACTCCTGTTTCCTCTCTCTCTCTCTTTTTTTTTAACTAATTAACTATTTTAAAATACTTATTGTGTGTGGTCATTCATGCACATGCATAGGTAGACAAACATTTGTGCGCAGTCTGGAGGCCGGAGACTGTTGTCATGTGTCGTGCTCAGGGGCTAACCGTTTTATTTTTTGTGGTAGGATCCCTCACTGATCCAGGAGCTCACATGTTCAGCAAGCCTCGATGGACGGGAAGCCCTGAGGCCCTAAGGCTCTTTCTGGCTCCTGTTTCTTCAGTTCTGATATTAAAGAAGCACACTGCCATGCCCAACTTTCTATGTGGGTTTTGGAAATCAAACTTGTGTCCTTATGCCTGTGTGACAAGCATTTTACCAACTGGGTCATCTCCCTAATCCCCTCCTTCTTCCGTATTTAACTCATCTGAATCTCCTTATTTTATAATGCTGGATAAAGGCACCATTCAATTCTAGAATGTCGAAATTGCTCCCGCAGAAGGGTGAGTAATATCTTTCCCGTTGGCCTCTGCCCTTGACCCTGCAAGCTGAATGTGTTCCTTACATTGTAAAAGGTGCCTTGCAGAAGTGCACAAGTTCTGACCTTGGTGGTAAATAATGAATAAGTGAATGAATGAATGAATGAATGAATGAGTATGCGACAGGAGGTGATCCTGGGTGCTGCCTTAATCCGGGAGCCTAAGGCAGACGTTTGGAATGCAAAAAACAAGGTTTACTCTGAAGTCCCCAGAGTCTTTGTGGTGTGTGAATTTCATCTTTTTCCACCTCCAGAACTCAGGAGATTCCAGATGTGAGGGTCTAGGCCACTGTATTTGTGGCTATATGGTTTAGCAGCCAGAAGAAGGTAGCTCACTTTCCCAGTTCTTCCTACTGTCCTGGAAGTTGTGGGCTTCCTTCTCCAGAAAGGCAGTTCAGAGGCCCAACTCAGGCATAGGCTGGATTTAATGTGCTTTGGGGCTCAGGTCAGTGAAGTGCCTACCAAATCTCCATCACTTTAATTAGGTTGTATTGGGATCCATATGACTCGGCTCTGTATTCATATCGCTAAGCAGTCTGGAATGTCGAGATCAGCTCTGTGATGGGGGGGGGGTCACACTCCTGTCTGTGGGGGGTTACAGCTTCAAGAAAATCATAGCCATCAAGAGAAAGTGTCATAAAAGCAAAATTTCTCATAATCCCCAACATCAGCCATCCTTTCAAGTAGAAAGATCTGTCAGATTTGTCCCACTCAGCTAATGACGGGAGGTGACTAATCAACACTGGGCCCTTCGTTTCCTGCTGAAGCTTCAGAGATAAATATAACAGGTCCTATGTGCCCATGCAGCTCACACACAGAGATAAATCATTTCGTGGCTCTGAGCCAAGTGTGATGAGAAAGGTGTGTGTTTGCTATTGATTTTTCGAGACGTTTCAACGTTTTTACACATAACATAACAATCTCGGCATTCAATGTCAAAAAAGAAAAAGAAAAAGAAAAAAAGAAAACCAAGAAACAAAAAACAACCAACAAAAACAAAACCAAAAAAGAAAAAGCCACAGTTTGACAGCAGAGGCATGCAGGAGGAACGTGACATTCTCCGTGGAAAGTCTCGCTTTGTATTTCTGTATCATTTACAATTCTATCTATTGAAAATGACAGAAAGCCTCCAACCTGTTTATTCAAGGGGAAAGAGGATAAAGGAATAAAGAGGTTTGACTGAGATGCGGTGGTGTTGGAGTTACTGGTTCATGAAAGAAAACTGGCCCCTCGTGTGTGATTGGCAATGGTTTAAATGTCTTCACGGACTCTTTGAACACCTGCCATTGACAGGTGGAGTCTAATAAACTTCTATAAGATGTGACTGGATTGAATACTTGCCTGAAGTGAAGGGGACAGACCAGAGGCTTTGTAGCCACTGGTGATAACCCCTAAGGTACCTGTCCACTCTTGCCTTAATTTCTCTTGAGACCAATACTAAAGTTAGCGGCTGCTGTGGCATGTGGACATTTGGAGACATACTGAGACCTCCTGCAGTGTTAAGCCATACCAGACCCTTCAGGAAGCCTCCTTGGAGACCCTCCTACAACCCGTAGCCAGGGACTGATGCCCACAGTCCTGATCAATTAGAAGGGAAAGTTTGATCTCAAGTTACCAACCACTGCTGCTCCTAAGTGCCAGACTGCAGAGGTCCAGGGACAGTCAACAAACTTGTTTCACTCTACCAGATAAGGGTGAATTTACAGCTCTAATGGAGACTACATTTGCTGTCTATCTGGCTTGTCTCCTCCCTCTGCTGACTGCATTCTCAGAAATGCCCAGCTTCCTTGTGCTAAATGAATGGTCAACTACAATCCCAGAGTCAGCCCATTCCATTTTCAAGTGCAATTGGGAACATCCAGTGAAGTCTGTTTCCTACCGTTCCCCCAAGAATCACAGGACTACCAGACTTCCTGATAGCTTTGCCACTGAACCAGACGCACAGCCAAAGTGGAGTTCAGGTGCTGGAGACAGGGGAGGGGTGAGGTCAGGATCACCGAGCCACAGGAAGTGATTTGCAGAAAGTATATTCTCTTTGATGGAACTATGGTCTCCTTATGAAAGGAGGGAGGCATTTAGTGAGCAATTCTCTAACTTTCTGTTGTCTGTCAGGTATGGTTATAAGCTTCGAGTTTGTATCAGGGAACTGTAAAATCCTGAACCAGTAGCCTCTCAGGTCATACCCATCTGTGCTGTGTCCCGCTCTGTGGGACAAGTGAACTGTGCCACCAGATAGCAGAACTGATAAGGTTGAGTGAGCTCAGACCCTGTGAATCTCAAGAGTCGAGAACGGTAGGACTGGGGTCAGCTCCCTGTCTAATTCTACCTGTTCTGCAACATGTGACCATGACAACCAGTCACATAGGGAAGACACCTGAAGTCCTTCCCCAAGCAAATAGAATAGCATCTCAGACTGAGCCAATGGGAAGCATCTGCCCCTAGATCCCACCCTGCTCCTTAAGTGTTTATGAGGTCCTTAGCTACATGGAATAAAGTGCACAAGTTATTTTGGCAAGAATCGTCTGAGAGTGATTGTTTTACTGAGCTGTAACACTTTGGGGAAGAGTTTTCTCTCCCAAAGCATTCATCACCGGACCTTGGACCTACCTGACAGGCTGAGTTCATGCCCCTGCCACTCACTGCCACTCACTGCCACCACCTGCTGCTGCCACTGGCCCTTCCACTGGCATTGATGCCACAGTGGAGACCTGACTACCTGTCCTACATGGGCTTCCCTTCTGGAAGCTGTAACACTTCGGCCATTTCCAGTAGGACCAGAGACCCACAGAACCAGAAAGACACTCTCCATCCTCAGGGCTGATTCTGTAGACAGGTATTAGACTCCCTCCATCCTCCTGCCAATTGAATCAGAGACAGCCGGACCACAGGCAACTGTGGGTGACTCACCAGTTGCATGGTAGAGAACCTTACCTGCCTTCAACACCTGTCAGAAGGGACCCCGCTCAGCCATATGAGCCACAGATGCCCCTACTAAGTCTGTCTGTCTGCCCATGATGCTAATATTTTTTTTCTAACAAATCTATTACTTCCAAAGGACAATCTGCCTCAGTTTCTCCCTTGAATCTCACATCTGAAATCGTTCACAATGAAATTGTGACTCAGATTTTCCTAAGGGGACCATTCTATGGCTATGGACATCAAGTGACTGGTACCTTCAGTCCTTGGAATCAGTCAAAAGGAATGTCTGAGCCTAGGTCACCTACCCCAGTTGCTCCCAAGTCTTCTGAGACACTGGGACAGTCAGCAAACTGTTTTCCCCAAACCCCAAACCCTATGTAATGGTGTAGTGACTCTGATCTTGCTCCTGAGGCCTAAATCCTAAAGGTGTCAGGAATTAAACAGGAAAAACTCCAGAGCTACTGCTCTATAGGGTTTAGATTCCAGTGAGGGAACTCAGAAAGTTAAAACACTGTGCGGCCAGGGCTGGAATGTATCTCAGTCTGTAGAGTACTTACTTAGCATGCACAAAGCCCGGAGCATGATGCCTAGTGCTGCATATGGCTGACTGTGATGGTACATGCCTGAATCCCAGCATTTGAGAGAGAAAATCAAGAAGGTTAGGAGCCTGAGGTCATCCTTGGCAACAGAGAGAGCTTGAGGCCAGCTTGAGCTATATAAGATTCTGTCTCAAAGCAAAATAAAATGTAAACTGTGAAGAAGAAGCAGAACCCAGACACTAGAAGACCAGCTGGTAACTGTACCCTGTTCATCTAATAGCTCTGACATTAACTGGGACACCTTCTTTTGAGTCTTATTTCTCTCATCTGAAAAATTAAGATATGAAATATCTTCTTTCTCTTTAGAAAGTTTTCCCCCTATGGATAAAATGAGGTGATTGATGTGTGAACGGCGCATAAACAACACAATATTATTGTTTTCAGTCTTAAAACCAAGAGGAAATGCGTGCAAATCATCATTCTGACAGAGGGCTGATGCTCAGAACCGAAGACAAATGACCCAGTTTAGAGAAGAATGGGCCGCGTGTTTGAACAGAGATTTCCCAAAAGGAGATATGCAGATGGTAAATGACTTGACAGACACTTGGCACAGCGAGCTGTCATAGAAACATAAATTTCAATAGAAGATGCCAGAATATAACCTAGAGCAAGGCTGAATGTAAAACAAACATAAGCCAGGCATATTGGCATTCACCTGTAACCCCAGGACTCAAGTCAGGCCAGCCTTAGTTACATAGTATCAGGACAGCCAGAGCTACTTAAGCAAGACTCAAAACTAACAAACTGGAACAAACAGATAAACAGGGTCTCAGACTTACATAATCACAACAGTGGCTTCTTTCTTTCCTTTTTTTTTCCCCTTAATTTGTTTCTTTTTTGCTTGGCTTCTTTGTTTCTGTTTCTTTCTTCTTTTGTTTCTTTGCTTCTTTCTTTGTTTCTTTCTTTCTTTGTTTCTTCTTTCCCTTGCTCTTTCTTTCTTTCTTTCTTTCTTTCTTTCTTTCTTTCTTTCTTTCTTTCTTATGTGGATGAATGTTTGCCTGCATGTGTATATGTGTATTACATGCTTGCAGTACCCACAGAGACCAGAAGAGGGCATCAGATTTCTTGGAACCAGAGCTATAGATCATTTGAGTCACTTTGTTGGTTGCTGGGAATCAAACCTGGATCTTGTGGAAGACAAGCCAATGCTCTTAACTGCTGAGCCATCCCTTCGGCCTTGGTTACAGAAGTTTTAATCATACTTTTTCCACATGTCCACATTGGATGAGAAAGACTTAACAATATGGAAGACTGAGGTATTGATGTGCAGAGATGAATCAAAAAGCTATAAAAGAGAAGAGTCTGGTGGGAGATGGCTCAGATGATAAAGTTGCTAAGTCAGAATCCTGCAGGTCCCAGAGAGAGATTCTATAAAAATACAAGGTAGGCTGCTCCTGAGGAATGACACTCCAGCTGACCTCTGACTTTCATGTACAAGTATTCAGATGTACACATATGCACATGCATGCACTTGTACATGCATACAAAAGCATAAACATGCACATACAATCAAAAAACAAAAGAAATTTAGCACAAAAGAGTTTGTCCTGCAATATTATATTTAGATGAAATTCTATAGGGGACATGTCTAACCTATAGTGAGAAAAATCATATGCAAAACTAACTCAGGCAGCTGAGGGCTGGAATCTAAGTATGCCAATACCCAAGGGCTACAGTACCAGGGTGTGTGAAAATATTCTATATCTTGATTGTGGTTGTGTTTACACAACTGTGGGAACTTATCAAAAATTACTCAACTATGTGACTGGGTAGGTTATGATTCAACATATTTTATTTATAAATAAATTTTAACATATGTTTATTTAGATGCATGTGTGTGTGCGCTACTGTGTTTGTGTACTGTGTGCTTGCAGTACCTGTGGAGGCCAGAAGAGGGCGTTGGATCCCACCAAGCTAGAGATACTGAAGATTTTGAGCTGCTATGTAGGTGCTGGGAACTAAACCCACTCCTCTGTCAGAACACTTAGTGCTCTTAACTACTGAGCCATCTCACTAGCCCCTAGGATAAATGTCTAACTACAGCCCTGGTGACCTTCCAAGGACTTAGAATGATGCTTTGGAGGAGGTGAAGAGGCTGAGTTCTTCTAAAAGTGGCCTCAGAACTTTCCAGCTGGCATGGCACTATGCCTTTATAGACAGCAAGCTCAGACTTTCTGAATCATCAATTGGCTTGATTGCTCAAAGTGCTGGTTCATAAATAATGAGTGTAATCAGGGTTTGTGGGATGGCAAGCTGCAGTCCTGATGTGGACTGTGGGTAGGATTTATTTCCCCCACACTGTTTGAAATTGGGACATTTCACATCCCAGTGTTGATGTCTGGGTTTTCACGTAAAATGATGAGGACTGCTGCCCCGAGTCTGCCAGGCTGGCAGTGATCATGGAACGCCATGGATACCCTTTGCACTAGAGAATGATACTTCAGTCTGTATCTTTCATCTGGCATCTGTCACTCAACTTCTTTTGAAGACAGGATATCACATAGCCCACACTGACCTCAGCATTGTACGTAACCAAGGATGACCTAGAATTTCTGGTCTTCTTGACTTTACTTCCTGAGTGTTGGGATTCCAGGTGCCCTGCCACTAGGCTAGAAATGGAATACATTGTTTCATGCATGATAGGCAAGTACTAAGCCCCACTCCCAACCTCTGTTCTATGGGTGAGTGTTTAAGACTCTAGTGAGCAGAGCCTTAGTTTACCAGAGACTCCCTGAGTGAACTACTGTGGAGACAAGATTCGCTGCAAAAAGCAAGAGGAATTTTAATGTTTTAGCATGCTGGGGCCATCCTGCATCCAAAAGGAGAGGCAACCCCATGCTGCTCGTTCAGTGAGATTTTATACAGTCTTTAGGGCAACAGCCATTAGGCACAATGTGATTGGCAGAACAGTGTGACATTTAAAACTGATTGGTCTTTAGGGAATGAGGCAGCAAGGACCTCCCTTGTCTGTGCGGAATCTGCTCTGGGCCTCCCCTACCTGCAGATTGGTCTCCACCCCCTGTGGCCTGAGGAATATTAATTAACTCCTTCCTTCTGGAGGAGAGGGGTGCCTAAGTGTTCTATAACCTTTCTCTTCCAGAAGGGGAGGGATCTGGTAGAGTTTTATTCTTCAATAAAAAACAGTTATAGACATTTTGATCTATGCAACATCTCCCTTTTTAAAAATGCATTCACTTTACATTCCAATCACTGCCCACTTCTGATCCCTTTCTGTAATCCCTTCCCCACTCCTCCTCCTCTCCTCTGAGAGGATGGAGGCTTCCACAGTGCATCCTCCCCCAATTCCCTGGCACCTCAAGTCTCTGCAGGACCAGGTGCATCCTCTCCTAATGAGGCCAGACAAGGTAGCCCAGTTAGGGGAACGTATTCCATAGCAAGGTAACAACGTTAGGACCACACTCAGCAGCTAACAAACAGATGCAGAGGCACACATCCAAATATTGGGTGGAGCTTGGGGACTCTTATGTAACAGTTGGGGGAAGGATTGAAGGTCCCAAAGGGGATAGAATCTCCACAGGAAGATCAATAGAGTCAACTAACCTGGCCCCTTGTGGGCTCTCAGAAACTGATCAACTAACCAAAGAGCAACATCTCTTTTCAAATTTTATTTTAGATTTATTTATTTTACTTTATGCATATGACTATTTGTGGTGGCTTGAATGAAAATAGTCCCATAGGCTCATATATTTGAATGTTTGATCCCCAGTTAGTGGAACTACTTGGGAAGGGTTAGGGGGTGTGGCTTTGTTGGGGGAAGGTATGCCATTGGAGGTGGCCTTTGAAGTTTTAAAAGCCCATACCATCCCCAGTTAATTTTTTTTCTCTGCGTCCCACTTGAACATCAAGATGTAAGCTTTTAGTTATTGATCCAGTGCTGTGCCTACCTGCCCGCAGCCACGCTCCCCACTATGATAATCATTGACTCTAACCATGTGGAACTCTGAGCCTTCAAATTAAGTGCTCTCTTTTATAAGTTGCCTTGGCCATGGTCTTTTGTCATGGCAACAGAAAAGTAACTAAGTGTTTCACCTGAATACACGTATGCTCATCAGGTGCACACATGATATCAAATGTCAACGAAGGTCAGAAGAGGATGTCAAATCTCCTTAAACTGGAGTTATGGGGGGTTGTGAGCTACCGTGTGAGTGCAGATAATCAAAACCTGGTTCTCTCTGAGAGCAGCAAATACTCTTAACTGAGCCATCTCTTCAGCTCCACTAAGTGACATCTCTTTAAGTTTTTTCACCATTTTCTGTGACACAAATACCTTTATTTCCTCTTAACAGGGAAGGGGATGGAAGGTTGAGGAAGAAGCAACTTTCCCAATGGCAATCAGCTGGAATCTATACAGTCTCTAATGGAAGGAGGAGGAAGAGAGGAGAGGAGAGGAACTGAGGGAAGAAGGGGCAAGAGAGAGGAGGCTGAACAGGAGGGAGAGAGGAACAATTATTCTGAAGACGCCAGGTTGATTGTTATCTTCTGACTCCTCTGTTCTCCCAAACCTTCAATTTTCCAGAGCTTCATCTTGCATGATTACTGCCTAGTTGCTGTTGCTGTTGAACCAAGTACATTCATTTTTTTAAATCAAATATTCCCTCCATAACAGATGGGGGTGTGGTCGGATGGAGGGGGTGTCCAAAGCATTGTGTTGTCAATGCATTATAGTCTGTTACATGTGTAGTCTGTGTACGTGTATGCCCCCTGTGTGTTCCCGTGCAGAAGTCAGAGGTTGAGGTAGAATGTCTCCCTCTTTGATCTTTTACCTTATCTTTTGAGACAAGCTCTCACTGAACCTGGGGCTCACCAAGGAGGCCATCGCTGGCTGGCCAGTGAGCTACCAGGAACTGCCTGTCTCTTTCATGTAGCACTTGGGTTGTAGGTTTGTCCTCACATGCCTGGCAGTTTACAAATGAATGCTGGGAAGCTGAACCCAGGTCCAGATGCTTGTGGAACTGACCATTTATCCACCGAGCTGTTCCATCAGCCCTCTGTATATTATTTTACAAACCAACAAGTCACATGATAAAAATTAAAGTCTTGGGGCTGGAGAGAGGGCTCAGTAATGAAGAACCTTGGCTGTTCTTGCAGAGGACCTAGGTTCAGTTCCCAGCATCCGTATGGTTTCTCACAACCATCCATAACTCCATCTCCAGTATCTGATGCCCTCTCATGGACTCCGCAGGCATAGAACATAGGTTTCAGAAGCCCAGTATCACTTTTTCTGCTTGTGGATCAGAATGAAAAAGCTCTCAGCTACTTCTCCAACAGCATGCCTGTCTGTTTCTTGCCATGATGGTCATGAAATAAAACCCAAAACTGTAAGCAGTCTCTCCCCCATTAAAAGCTTCCTTTCTTAAGTTGCCTTGGTCATGGCATCTCTTCATAGCAATAGAACACTAAGACAATCAAATACCTAATATTGTTTCTTTAAAAAGTTCCTCTGCATTTGCATATGCAAATAAACCCTTCTGTGAGATTCTTCTCTTCCTGGTTTTCCCCTCACAATGCACTCACTATTTTGTTTGTCTGTTTGTTTTTTATTTTTTTATGTATTCACCATTGCTCTCTTCAGACACACCAGAAGAGGGCATCGGATCCCATTGCAGAAGGTTGTGAGCCACCACCATGTGGGTGCTGGGAATTGAACTCATGACCTCTGGAAGAGCAGTCAGTGCTCTTAACTGCTGAGCCATCTCTCCAGCCCCATACACTCACTATTTTATTAATTAGTATAAATATCCCTGTACCTGAAAATCTCCACCTTCAGCCTGAAAGCAAAGTAAAAACAAAACAAAACAAAACAAAACAAAACAAAACAAAACAAAACAAAACAAAACAAAACCCTGTTCTCCCTTGCAGTCTTGGATTTGATTTTCTTGGGTTTGTTTGTTTGCTTTTTGTTTAATTCATTAATTTTTTTCCTTACTCTCTAGATTCCTGAGCTCCTCCAAGTTCTTCTGTAGTCATTTCACAGTTGACACATAAGTAATAAAGGCAGCCATAACCATATAAGAGCCTGTTCATGTAGCTTCTGTTGATGGAGAGGACACGTGTGTCTGTGCTATGCAAGCAGACCCTTAATGCTTACCATGAAGTTAGGACATGAATGTCCCATGGAGCTAGGCCTTGTTGCTTTGGATAACTATAGTGAATCCCCCTTTTCTTTCATTCACCATGGATTTATTGAGTAGCTGTCATATATGTGGTTCAATACTATAGGAACCAGGGATGGAGCAAGGCATTTGCACAAGGTCTCTGCCATCCGGAGTGCTATGAGACCCTGTGGACCAGTTTTTCCTCCTTGCTCATATCCTTTACTTAAGCTGTCACTCACTTACCTGCTGACTCAGAGGAAGGGGAAAGAGGACCCCCAAGAGATCTAATCGTCCCAGCCACACAGACTGATCTATGAACCAGCTGGTGATACATAGAGGTCTGATAGGTGCCCATGCCAGGACTTGTGCCAAAAGATGCTGGCTTTATTTCTACATGTGTGAATTTGTGTAGGCTGTGGGACTTGGCATGGCCCCCACCGAGCATACTTCACACAGGACAGAGTCCAGCAGGTGCTGTGGGGTAGCAGTGTGTACATCGGATCCAGCTAAATCTGGAGCCATGATTTTGCCCTCAGTGAGCTAATAGAATCTATTTGTTTAAAACAGCCGAATCTGGGGTTCTTCTGTTTGCATACCTGCTATAATCTTCGGGATACAGTTCTGACTCTGAACTAGGCAAATAGCATAAAATTTTCAGTTTTATTTCAGAATTCATATTATATATTACTTGGTGCAGCCAGCCAGTAGAGGCTCTGGTTTCATTCACTAAAACAGGAGTAAATAAAACGGGATCACCTAGACCCTGAGAGTTGACTACTGCTCGTGACCTCTGTGGATGGGGTCTTATAGGTTGTAGGAGGCCTCCCTTTGGATGTCTCTTCACTGACCCAAGTCTCCAAGTTGGGTTGTATTTCTACATTCTATTTTGATTTTACTTTTCTTTCTTTTTGCCATGTGTGATTTATATGTGCCAGTATGTTCAGATGTGTGTGTATATGTACCTGTGTGTGTGCATATGTTTCTGCATGTCCATATGTGTGTATGTTTGCCTATGTGTGTGCATATGCCTGTGTGTTCGTCATATGTGTGTATTTGCAGCTGTGTGTTCATATGTGTGTGTATATGTACCTATATGCTCATATATGTGTATATATGTACCTGTGTGTTCATATATGTGCATATGTGCTTATGTGTTTGTGTATGTATGTACATGTGTGTATATGTGTCTATGTGTCCATGTGTATATGTGTGCCTGTGTGTTTATGTGTGTATATATGTGCCTGTTTTTTTGTGTGTATATATGTGCTTGTGGGTTTGGATGTGTGTGTATATGTGTACCTGAGTATGTATGTGCATATGTATCTGTGTGTCCATATGTGTGTATGTGTGCCTGTGTGTATCTATATGTGTGTGTGTGTGTGTATGCCTGTTTGCGTGTATGTGTGTGCATATGTACCTATGTGTTCATATGTGTGTGTATGAACCTGTGTGTTTATATGTGTGTGTATGAACCTGTGTGTTCATATGTGTGTATGTGTATGCATATGTGTCTGTGTTTCCATATGTGTATATGTGTGCCTGTGTGTGTATGTGTGTGCATATGTACTTCTGTGTGTTTGCATATGTGTGTGTATATGTGCCTGTGGAGGTCAGAGGTCAACACTGAGTATCTTTCTCAATCACTCTCGACTTTTTAAATTTTTTTCAAGCTTTATTTACTTTATTTAGCATGTGAGTGTTTATCTGCATGTATATATAAGAACTACATGCATGCCTGGTGCCTGGGAGGTCAAAAGAAAATGCTGGATCCCTTGGGACTAGATTTACAAAGGATGCTGGAAACTAAAGCCATGTCCTCTGCTGGTTTATCCTGGGCTCTTAAACACTGAGCCATCTTTCCAGACCCTGGGATTCTTCTGTCTCTCTCTTCTTAGCCCTGGGGTCCAGGCTTGCAACATTGCATTGTGGATGCGTGCTGGGGAACTACAGGTCCTCTCTGCTGTTCAGCAAGTGCTTGACTGCCTCGGCTATCTCCCCAGCTCAGTCCCCTTAATTAATGTGCATGTGTCTGTCGTTTGTAGTTAGGAAAATCACAGCTCCTTAAAAGAGAGACATGCTTGCAAAATCTAAGATGCAGCACATATTATAGTTGGACAGAATGGTGAATCTGTGACTTATGGGGACTTTAGCAAAATCTTTGGAAGTTAGGTTGTAAGACAGTCAACACTGGGGTGATTACATGTGCCCACAGGGGTGTTAGCCAGTCTCTACTGAGTCTACAGCCAGGCTCTGCTTGATACTAATTACACTCTTGTGAGATCAGCATCCCCAGCCTCCACACTGATAAGACCATGCAAGGCTTTCCTGTGCCAGATATATTTTATTCATTGTCCTTCAGAGTCAACCATGTTGCTGCAAAATGCAGAGTCCAGTTCTTTTCATGGCTGAATAGTATTTCACTTCGTAGACATACCACATTGTCTTTATTCACCCGAGTTGTCCACGATGGCTTCAAGTTTTAGTCCTAAGTTCTGGTGCTCTGCGGCACAAAAGGTAGAGTCTAGTTGATTCTGGCTTTGTGTATTTCACAGTGAAGAAAAGGAGAGTGTGAACAGTCTCAGCATAAAGGAGTTGCTGGTTGATATTTGTGGTGGTTACACAAGTGACCATGATGTACAGTGTCTAAATCTCTCTCTATTTCATCAATGAACACAATCATCATAAGCCAATTAAAATAAAAAGAATTACAACGCAGAACCAGCCTCTAGGCTTTGCTTTGTTTTCTACATATTCTGTGACATTTTTTTTTTGAGAAATCTGGAAGGTTTTAGATGAGAAATGAGTTTGACTTTCTGATAAAATCAGATTTATTTTTTTCCGAATAAGAAAAATTGCAGGGTGCCTCCCTAAGCTACTTTTCTTAATGGCCTTGGAAACTGTGCAGTGTGAGATTGTATTTTAGGGTTGCTCATGTTAGCTCCCAGCTCTCCCCTCCTGCCTCTTCCTTCTAATCAGAGTCCATACATTTTGGGTCCCTCCATCTCTATGAAAGGCTTCTCTCTTGGCTTGTCATTTTAAGTACGAATTCCCCTCTAATCCTGGCAGCTTTATTGAATTTTCACCTTCTGTGATAGCCTGGGAATTTAATTTTGGCTTGATACTACAGTTACTAGTTCCATTCTTTATGGATGGTATTTGGCTTTGTGGTAGACAAAAGGCTCAAAACGACTGGCTAGTAAGCCTCGCTTGCAAAGGGAGAGATGCAGTCACAGCAGTCCCGGGCATGGCAGTGTGTTTCCCACCCATACCTGTTATCTGCCCATCTCATCTCTGGTGTTCATCCTAAAAAGTTAATCACACCCCTGGGTGGTATTTAGCAAATGCTTACAAAACACAGGGTCTTTGGTACAGAAAATGAAATGCAAAAGGCACATACAATTAATTAAGCATTCACGCCGTTTCCACTGCTCACAAACAGCACATTTAGATTTTTTTTTTTTGTCTTTGTCAAGAGGGAAGGAGATGCATTTTTAATGACCTGTAGCAGGTGTTCCCTCTGCTCTGTAGGAAAGAGGGACAATGAGGCAATGGGCCCTCCCCATATCGATGTGGAGCCCAGACATATCTGACTGGGTGTTTCATTGATCAAAACTCGGTACAGACATATTCCACTGTGTCCAGGGAAGACCCTCCCACCCTGCTTCCTGCAGGTTTCACCACTAGCGTTTGCACCTGAAGATAGAGGTGAAATCTACAAATGTAAATTATCCATTGCAAGGCATCAAGGTCACCCCTGAAAGCCATCTGGAGAAGAGCTATTGACTGGGTGCAAGGGGCACCTCTGAGCCACACAGATGATAGAGGGTCAGTGAGGTTCTGTGAGTCACTCTCTAGCTAGAGTTACATACCTCTTGCTAAAGCATCCCATACGAGGGCCATTATACCATATTGCCACAGCTATGGCTGGATTCTTCCCTTCGGTCTTTACTTTCAACTCAAACCCCTTCCTCACATTAGCCCTCCTGGTTTGCCTAAAGTGCAGTCCTCCAAACCACATCTCCAGTGTCACAGGACACCCAGTTATTATTTGGTCTCATTTCCTGTTCCTTGTGAGGTCACCAACATAGGGCAGTGGTCTAATAAACATCCAGCATTGGGAGGGAAACCAGGCCTGGGACTTTCTCCTCTCCTTGTGTGTGCTCAGCCCACGCGTTCTCTGAGCTGCAACAAGCTGGAAATTTTCTTCCTTGCTCAGTCCCCCTTCTTACCCAAATCAACAGGTAGATGGTAGTAAAAAATATTTTTAAAAAAATCTCGGTGCTGTGTTTCTACCTGCCTTAGACTATTTGTGTTCCTCGATAACACACACACACACACACACACACACAGTCTATATATTTTAATATGCTTTAGTCAGCCTGATAACTGGGCAGCTGCCTGCCCTCTATGGCGTTAGAATCTACCTTCCTATTCATAACCCAAGTTATTACTTAGTATATTTCATCTGGGCTGCTCTTAACTTCAACCAGAAAGCTCTCTGGGCCAAGTTCTCTTGGCCCCTAGCCCATGAAGGCTCTCCTTTCTCCTCTCCTGTGCATTCTTCTACCCCCTGGTGGCTTCTCCCTGCTTCCCCCAAGCCAGTCAAACTTCAGCCCACGTATGTCTCTTCTCTCCAGCTATTAGCTGCTGGCATCTTTATTCACCAATCAGAATGAATTTGGGGGCAGGGTCCCAGAGGTTCGTGTGGACTCTCTGGGGCAAACAAGTCTTGGGGGCTCCAAATTAGCATTAGAATGCAAGCAGCATTCTTACCCCACTTTAGTAAAGCTGGAAACACAGACTTTGCTCACACTTCACTACGTTCTCATTTCGTATGCTAATTACTATTCATATTCTGCTCTGTGCTCCCAGCCCCTCTTTCTAAAGGACTTTTACAAAGTGTATTTGGTACACACCCCTCTGTGATTTTTATTGTCTATCTCCTTAAATGATACCAAGGTAAACGGGACTTGAATCATGGGCTAGTGAGATAATGTGATAAGTAAAGCCGCTTGCTGCCAAGTCTGATGACCTCAGTTTGATACCCAGCTCCCACGTGGTAGAAAGAGAAGACCAACTCCCACTAGCTAGCTGCCCTCTGATCTCCATGTACCCACAACAGAGGCTCCCTGTTTATTTCCGAATGAATGGAGAATTAGCAGCAGGCTTACATCATATTCCATCAGGCAGATTCTCCCAAGGTCCCGGAGCAGCAGAGGCTGGTAGAGAAACTCTCTCCATGGTTAGGGATGGGGGTGGGGGATGGGGATGGGGAATACACTGGGGAAGCGAAGGGGAAGAAAATAAGAACTCTAGGCCTTTGGGGGCTGATGATTTTAGCTTTTCTTGATGCCTCCCAGCATGCTTCCTTGGATAGATTAGTCCTGAATTTTCGTGTCGAGTTTTATTTTTCTTGAGCATCTTTGAACAGAATTCTCTTGCAGCCCAGAGTTCCTAACTGACTAAAGTACACAGGAGGGGCTGGCAGTGACCCCAGCTGAGTAGAATATTCTCTTTCCCTCCAAGCTCATCTGGATTAGACGCATGATTCTAAAACTCCTCATTCTGACCCATCTCCACCAGCAGCGCCTTGGAGAAAGACACGGAGAGCAACGATTAGCATTGCTTGTATTCATTGAGATTTTTGGATAGCTATGCCTCTTCTCAGAGCTTGAAGCACGGCCCTGCCATTATTCATTCTGCCCGTGCCTGGAGATGCTTATCCCTCAGAAGTCATTGAAACATTTTATTAGCCTTTCTCCAGCCTACTTGTTTCCTGCACACGTGGGAAGGTGAGCCGCAGGCAAATGGCATTGATGAAACTTATTTTTATCTTTGATTTTTTTCTCAGTGCTCAAAGAGAGAGAGAGAGAGAGAAGCAACTGAAGCTGGGGATTTGTCGTGGTTGTATAGCTAAATTTTAAAAAAATAGAATTTATATAAGGGGCTTGTTCTAATATGTTCTCCAGCAGTCAGTGGGTAATTGGTTTCTCTTTGTAGAAATGGTTAGATGTTTGGCGGGTCCCGATCACATGACTGTAGGGAAGAAAACATGGAAGAGGTCACCCTTATGGGTTATCACTGGGTGCCAAGGCTGGAGAGGTAAGTCGGGAGGAGCACATCTCTAATGCTAGCACTTGAGAGAGGTAGAGAGGATCAGAGTTCAAGATCATCCACGGCTACATAGTAAATCCCAGGCTAGCCTGAGCTACAGGAGACTGTCAGGTAAGACCACACTTCTCAATGGTCGCCAATATTGCTCCTTCTTTGTGGATGGTGAGTAACACAAAGGCTCACAATTTGTCAGATGGTAGAGGAGAAGCATCCATGGAATCCTCAGGCCTAAACAAACCTGTTTTATATCTATATCACACACCCCCTCTCCAGGGCTTAAGGGACATAGCAGAAGAGGAGGCTGGGAAGATTATAATAGCGAGAGGTCAGGGAGAACTGTTGTAATATGGTGTCTTCTAGAAATGACAAGGTCACTTCACTCAGGAACTTACAGCAGCTGTAGTTACCCTACCCCGATGCCCCCTCCCCTTCCATCATCCCTCCTCTCTCACTCTATCCCCTCCCACCCCACCCTCTCCTCTCCCACCTTCCCTCCCCTTTCATCCTATCTGCTCCTACCCACCCCATCACACCAGATTAGGTCAGTCAACATCCAATATGCATGAAGGAGGGGCTCTGGGACCCCACCCCTACCTGAGGCATGATTGACAGGTAATGGCTGGTGGAGGAGGCAGGGTCAGTTTTCTTCAGTGATGTGGCCCTTGGGTAGGTTGACCATGCTGCAGAAGATGGCTTCACACCCACACAGACTAAAGCAGCTCAAGTTTTGGAATGATTATAAATAAAGAGAATAAAAGAAGATGAAATTGAAAGAGGGGTGTAGTGTGAGGATCCATGGGGAGCTGGAATAGGGAATAGGGTGTGGATAGGATGAGATTATATTGTATACATGTATGGAGTTTTTAAAGAATAAAAGGTAGGGACAGAAGGTGAATCTTAGAGGGGGAAGGAAAGGGGACAGGTGACTTGAGCCCTGACTTTCAAAGGTCTTCTCCATGCAGTCTTGGTCATCAATAGTGTCTAATCTGAGGGTGTCCTTAATGCCTTTTAGCTTTTATTTGTCCTTCATTTCCCTTGGCACCTTATTGTACTCATTTCTAAAAAGATTTATTTTATTTAAATCTCTGTGTGTGTTTTATATAAACCACCCTGTGTGTGCGTGGGGGGGGGGCAGGGTGTAGGACAGATGACAGCCTCAAATGCCATCCTCAGGAATGATTTCTGTCTCCTTTGAGCCAGGGTCTCTGGCTTTTTAAATTTACAGGCATTCGCTCCATAGGTTTATTCAACAAAACGTAATTATTCACACAGACTGTGGCAGAGGCTGTGGTTAATGAAGCAGAGAGACATCTCTATGAGCCAACTTCCAGTTGGATCTCTTCCTTCCTCAACAGTAAATAAATAAATAAGAACTGAGGTTGGGGTGCAACTCAGTAGAGCATTGCTCAGCAGACACGATGCAGTGGCCTTTGTCTCTTTCACCGTAAATGTGTGTGCAGGCTTGTGCAGTGCATGCACGCGCGTGTGTGTGTGTGTGTGTGTGTGTGTGTGTGCATTTGTGTACTTATGCATGTGTGTATGTGCATATGTGTACCTGTGTGTATGGATGTGCCTGTATCTGTGTATATGTGCATGTGTGCATTTGTGCACCAATGCATGTGTGAATGCCTGTGTGTGCCCGTGTGTGTGCATGTCCCTGTATCTGTGTGTGTGTGTGCAAGTATATTCTTCCGTTTGTGTTCACTTTGGATTTCTGATTCTCCAATCTCTCTGAGTTTGCTACTTAATTTTTTTCCGTAATGAATTTGTAACAGTGAAAATGGAATCTCGAGCCTCATGATTGCTCCCACAGATGTTCATTAAAGACTGCATCCCAGCCTAGGACTGAGTGGGATTGAAAGATGCCCAGACATGGCCCTCAGCCCAAGGAGCCACGACAGCTCACTTTCTCAGACAGACTCTATAACCTCCACCGGAATCATCACCAGGCCATGTCACTGTCTCCCCTAGTCTATCATAGTATCCCATTTAGATGAACAGGAGAAAGACCACACCAATATCCAAGGAGTATGGAGGGGTATCACAGGGAAAGAAAGGGGGCAGGTGACTTGGTCTTCCAGTCTCTAACTCAGCTCTATGAACCAAGCGTCCTGTCTTCATCACTCAACAAGCCGGTTGCATCTGATAGCTGAAGATACCTTCAGAAAGCAAGCTTGCAGTTCATGCATCTGTGGGTCTGGTATCCAACAAAAGCAGCACCTGACTAGGACATGGGGATAAAGATGGCTATGACAGCTTCCTTCCAGGCCCTGTGCACTGTGGGCATGAGGGGGGGGGCGCAGATGGGTTGTGCTTTGATAAAGCCTGTTCCAGGGCTATACAAGGTTAGCAGAGAGGCCTGGGATTTCTGCCCAACGGTCCCCAAGCAATCAGGCTATTGATCCTTCAAACCTTGAAATTATGAGTGGAGCCCTCTTACCTGGGTAAATGTGATGGAGTTTTATTACCTAAGGGTTGAACTCTAGTCTAAAGGAGTGAGGTTTTCCAAACAGGACACCAGCCTACCTCTTCTGACTCCTCTGGTATTAACCATTGAAAGCAAGGACACCTTTGTGGGGCCTGAGTGTTTGCCTGCCTGTCTGTGCAGCACATGCATGCAGTGCCCACAGAAGCCAGAAGAGGGCACCAGCTCCCCAGATGCTGGAATTACAGACAGTTATGAGCCACCCTGTAGGTGCTGGGAATAGAACCTGTGGGTGCTCTTAACCACTAAGCCATCTCTCCTGTCTCCTCAACAACACGTTTTGAGGTTTAACTTTCTGACTCTTGTATCAGCTTCATAATTTCTTACAAACCCAAGCAGGGAGATGAGCCCTTAGCTTTCCCTGGTTTATCAGTTTCCCTTAGTTTTCCCAGTGTTATCAGTGCCCTGAAGGCAGCTGTCCAGTTTGAATCTCAATTTGATCATGTTCTCTACCCAGCTTCCTCAGAAGGCCATCTGCCTCATGAGTGCAGTGAGGACTCCATAGGCAACAGTGGCATTGTGGATGAGATCATGCTACGTGCAAGATAATTGGTTAATTCATACTGGTTGGACTTTGTGTTAAAAAAAAAAAATCACTCAATGAGACTGAAGAGGTAGTGTAGCAGTTAAGAACACATACTGCTCTTTCAGAAGACCTCAATTCAATGCCCATTACCCACCTTGGACAGCCTGTAACTCTAGCTCTGCAGGGAATCTGATGCCCTCTTCTGGCCTATGTGGGAACTACACTCAGGTGAGGTGCACACACCAATACACAGGCATACACATACACGTCCTTAAAGAGAAATCTTTAAAAAAGCATATGTGAATCTTCACACATTTTGCCTGTTTATGTAGGTAGACTATTTCCAAAAGAACACAGTAGCTAGTGATGGAAATGAGATACAGAATGTCAAAGAGACTTCACATTTTGCATCAGTCTGTACTGGTTGACACTTTTTTTATGCTGTATGTGTATTGCTGTCATGTCATGCTAATCACTTAATCAAAGCCTCAGACACAGTAATCACCTCATGAATGTTATTTTCACCCCCCCAATGCCACTTTAGATATTAAAGCTGGTCACATTACTGACTTCATTATGTATGGTGCCTGTCGGGTGAAAGACTAGACAGAACTGTCTATAAGCAAACTTTTTCCCTATTAAGTGATGAGTTAGTTTTGACCCTGGTTGCAGAATAAAACAAAGTTAGACAAGATATAGAGAGGACTAGAGTGAGATGGAGACAATTAATTGAGTGATTTAAGGATCTGAAGGTCCACGGGGTATCTGGCTCCTAGGTCCATCTGAAGGTCGCGGATGGATTTTTGAAAGTGCAGGCTCCTCTTCCTGGGGGCTCTGTGTGTAGTGTGGACTGCCCTTCTAGAAATCACTGCTGGGAAGGGGGTGGAGCAGGATTGTACTGCACAGCAGTCTAGAAGTTTCCATTTTATCCTCTGATTTGGAATGGCACGTGTCTGCTCTGAGTCTTAGAGCATGGGAAATGCTGATCCTGAAAACTTTGCTGGTGGGATGCCTGCTTGGGTGTGAGACGGCATCACATAAGCCAGGGGTGGGAAAGAGACACCCCAAAATACTTAGAACAGCACTGTAAAAATGAGACACGGTATTGTTTTCAGATAAAAAGGCCAACACTAACCAGAGTCTGACATAAATCCAACATAGTTATTTTTTGTTTAATTTCTTTTACTTAATATTAGTGTGAGTGTGTGTGTGTGTGTGTGTGTGTGTGTGTGTGTGTGTGTGTCTTGCAGTGGGTATGTGTGTCATAGCTTTCATGAGCAAGTCAGAGAATGACTTTGTGGAATTGCTTCTCTTCCATCTTTATGTGGCTTCTAGGGATCAAACTCAGGTCCACTAGTTTGCTTGACAAGTGCTTTCACCTCCTGAGCCGTCTAACTGTCCCCTCAACCTGTCCTCTTTGAAATTTGTTTATTTTGCATATTTTTATATTAGTTTAGCTGTGCATTGACCATATCTTCTGCCTGTCTCCTGTGTTCCCAAGACAGTTTCTCTTCTAGTTTCATGTGACATGTACAGACATAAGAGGTACACATGCTGTTTGTCCTTCTGAGACAGGATTAAATCACTTAATATGGTTATCTCCAGTTGCATCCATTTTCCTAAAAGATGAGATGATTTATTTTTTTATAGCTGAGAAAAATTCCCTTACACACACACACACACACACACACACACACACACACACCATATTTTTTCTCTTTGTTCCTCTTTTGACTGGTCCATAGCTCAATTACTGTGACTAGAACTGGGGTGAACATGGACATACAGGTGTTTCTCTGAAGGATTCACTTGAAGTCTGCCTTGGGCTCTATTGCTGTGATAAAGCACCATGACCAAGAATATCTTGGGGAGGAAAGGGTTTATTTAATCTTACAGCTTGTAGTCCAACAGCCAGGGAAGTCAGGACAGGAAGGAACTTAAGGCAGGAGCTGAAGCAGAGGCCATGGAGGAACACTACTTCCTGGTTTCCTCTTTTCTAGAATCCAGGACCATCAACCCCAGGGGTGTGTGTGGTGTTGGGGATGAGCTGGGCCCTCCCACATTAAACATCAGAGAAGAAAATGCCTCACAGGCTTCCCCATAGGCCAATCTGACTTGAGCGTCTTCTTAATTGAGGTTGCCTCTTCCCAATTGACTCTAGTATTTGTCAGGGTGACATAAAACTAACCAAGCACAGAGTCATATGGGATTAGCCAGGTCACATGGCAGAATGGCAGTCAGTAAAATAAGCAAGTAACAAGGGCTGGGAAGGATGTGAACAGAGGGAACACTCACATGTCGTCCATACAGTGTAATTTAGTCCAGCTGCCACCATGGGATTCAGTATGTTGAGTTCTCAAAGAAAAAAAAAAAAAACAACAACAACAAAACAAAAACCTAAACAAATCATCATCATTGTATCATTGTCATCCTCATCACCACCACCACCACCAATAACAACAACAACAAAAATCTTGAAATCAACGTTGAGTATATATACACTGTTTTCTCTGGGCATTGAGAAAACAGAATTGTTAGCTAGAAAATCAGAAAAACATGATTATGAGACACGATAGGGCCACACCCATGTGGATTGTGCAGGCTTTGTGCGAGCAGACCCCCCCACAGTTTGCTCCTGGAATACTAAGTGGTGGGATTTATAATTAGATATTCTCTGCCCAGGGTTTAACAGTCTTATGTTCCCACACTGTCCAGACACGATTCTTTCTTGATGTCCTTTGCTCTGTACAGAAAACCCCTCCTCTTGTTTCCTTAAAATCAAATAAAATGTTAATAATAATTGCTTTTCTGCAAAGCCTGTGAATAAGGAGAGGCATCTCCCAGGAAGTGTCTCGTAACTGCCCAGTTTCCAAGTTCCACGTGGGTAACACACTTCCTCTTAATTGGCTCATTAATTGTAACTTAAAGAACGAGATGACGAGATCAATCTGGCAAGTTTTCCGGTTTGATGTTCCCTTAGAGCAGTCTAATCCTGTGACCGTTTCAAACAGCTCCCCATGTTGTGGTGACCCTTAGACATAAAACTATTTGTATGGTATGTCCTAACTGTGATTTTTGCTGCCGTTATAGATTGTAAATATCTGATATGTAGGATATCTGATATGTGATCCCTATGAAAGGGTCATTCAACCCCCAAAGTGGTTACAACCCACAGATTGAGAACAGCTATCTTAGTGACTCGGGATGTATTGATCCAGGTTGGTTGCAGCTCTGTACCATCGAAGGTTCCAATTTACAGATTAACTCCAAAGGTTTTGCTTTCACTGTCTGTTCCGTGCAGGCTTGGGACCCCTGTTCCTTCTAACCGGTTCCTCTAGTCCCCAACAAAAATATGGTCTGTCAGGAAACCAAAGTCACAGGCATCCAGTGCGGAATTGGGAGAGTGCTAATGGGCACATAGCATTTGTTGACAGTCCTGGAGGGGATGTAGATAATTCTATTCAAATAACATCAGGTGGATTGGGCACAGGGTCCCCTCTGTCGCAGGGCACCTAGGATGTTAGGTCTGGCTCTGTAGCCTGAACAAAAAGAAATGAGTCTTGTAGCGGGTTCGGCCTAATGCTTCTTGTATTCTGATGTTAATTTGGGTCCCCCAAAACTCTTTGCGCTAGACATTGAGGGGCCCTGCCCGCAGTTAATTCTGGGGTAAATAAAGATGCCAGCAGCCAATAGCTGGGGAGAAGAGACAATAGGCGGGGCTTAAGTTTCCCGGGCGTGGGACCTTGAGGAAGGAGCAGGAAAGAGAGCTGCCATGCCTTAGGTAAGAGTGCAGGAGAGAGACAGGAGTCACCATGAGATAGAGAAGCAAGGAGAGCATCCTGGGCTCTGGGCCAAGAGAACGTGGCCCAAAAGGCTGACTAATTGTAGTTGAGAGCAGCCAAGATGGAACACAGACATGAGTAAGTAGTAACTCAGAGTTATCATCGGTAGGAGGTAGAGTCTAACAGCATGGAGGGTAGGCAGTTGCCCGGCTACTGTGCTACATAAGGCATATTAAAAGGCTGTGTGTGTGTGTGTGTGTGTGTGTGTGTGTGTGTGTGTGTGTGTGTTTCATCCGGGAATATAAGTAGTCAAAGGCAGGAAAGAACACCACCCAGGGATTTATTAGAATATTCATACTACAGAGTCTTGGTGCACGGCTGGCCCACGTTGGAGCCTTTTCAGTTTCCATAGGACTTTCCACGTAGATTATTGCATTTGAAATTTACAAACGGCAGGTAATGGCACTAGACAAGAAAATTCAGTTTCAAAGAGACTCAATTTCATGAATTTTCGTGCCTACTAAGTTTAAAATGGGAACTCCGTTTTTTTTTTTTTGTTGTTTTTTTTTTTTTTGGATAAGGTCCTAGGATATAAAAGTTGATTTGTCTGTGTCACTGATTGGTGGAAATGTGCATAGAAACAACCTAGGTTTACATAGAGAGATACCCACGTGGGACAGGCAGAGGCTGAATGGGAAGTCCAGAACTGAACCCGTGGAAGGTTGTAAGAGAGTCCATGGCAAACAGTGGTGCCAACTAAATGTGAACTCCGTCTCAAATCCCACCGATTGTTGCTATTGGGAAATGTGGGTCTAGCCAGTGTTGCCATAATTCTCTAACCAGGGCGAAAAATTTAGATATGTTGGCAAACTGTTCAAGCAGTTATTAATTAATTTTTTGTTTGTGGTTGTCATTACTGTGTTGCGCTCAAAGCTAGAGCTTCGTGGACCCCTCCGAAGCTCTTATTACTGAGCTGTACCCGCAAGACCTCAGAGATTTAAAACCTCAAGACCTCAGAGATTTAAAACGTCAAATTGAGCGCACCTGCCCAGCGTTCCATTTACAAACTCCAGGTCAGCGATTGAGCAGCTGATTCTCGGTGTGCGTTAGACCCTCCTAAGCACAGGTCTAAGTCAGTTCGCTGGGTGCTATGCGCTAGGTGCACACAGGAGAAGGGTATTTATTTTGAGAAGACCATATATAGTAGTTTGGGACCGGAAACACTCAAATATCTACTAGCACGGGATTAAGTAAATGAACTGCAGTTGTCATATTTAACAGACTGCCAGGTGGCCATCAGAAATGCCAACATAATTTGGGAAAGGCACCCTGGATATATAATCAGAGGGGATCATTTTAAAACAGCATGATAGTTCGCGTTCCACGAGGTATATGGATTTAGTGACTGTCCCCAAGAGGACCTGGTTCTGTGTGCCCACACTCAGGCACACATCATCTCTCCTTCGTTCGTTATAAACTCCGCACAGAAGGACCTTGTCACCTGCTAGTGTAGTTACCCTTGGCGGAACTGTATGGACAGTGATTTTTCAGTGTGGTTTGCTCTCCACGCTCACAAACTGATCTACTGATTAAGGGTTCTATGCATATTTTAGGAAATAAAAGTTTTAAAAGGAACAAATGGCCTTCTGAGACTAAAGAACATAACACTCAGAGTTATCAAAAAGGCCAAGGGACACTTAAAGCCGAAACTGTCACTGCTGGGGGAGGAAGGGCTTGGTAACTGTGTGCCACTGAACACCTGCAAGCATTCTTTGACATTTATTTATGGTCCTGAGACTGAACACAGGGCTTCTTGCCTGTTAGGCAAGAGCTTTCCCACTGATTTCCATTCCCTGGTCCCCCCCCCCCCCCACACACACACACAATCTGTCTGTCTGTCTGTGTCTCTGTCTCTCTCCCTCCCCCTCTCTTTCCCCCTCTCTCCCTCCCTCCATCCCTGTCTCCCTGTCTCCTGTTCCCATCCCTCTCTGTGCAAACTGAGAGACTCAGGCTCTGTATACATCAGCTACAAAGTAACGGTGTAGCTAGGTGAAGCCGGAAGTCCCAAGTCCAAGAATGATGCAAACTGAAGTGTGGAGTACAAGGGGCTTTGAAGGGAGGGTGACACCAAGGACTCCAGCAGAGTCTCCTCCACCTGGCCCTTGGCTAAACATTCCAGAGTCATAAACGAAGCCTATAGCTGACAGATAAAAGGTATCCTGATCCCCCATGGTAACAAAAAGACTTTCATAACCATCTGGAGTACCAGGTAAGAGTTCAAACTCTCAGGCTTTGCCCAAGACTGGACTGTAACACCAGCCAGCTCAGTGAGAACCTAGCCTTAGCCAAAATTTCTTTCCTGATCTCTTTCTGTCTTCAGCTCCTCCCTGACCCTGGGACCACATGTGCCACTGGAGAGAGGGCTTTTAGATGGGAGCTCCCTGGGTTATTGCAGCCTCCCTGGGCTTACCACTTCCAGCAGTGAACAGCATGGCTCATCCTGAGAGGCTAGAACAGGAATAGCAGTGGACATCCTCAGGCGATGGAAAGGGATGGGGGACACATACACCTGAGGTGGGTTTGCCCCATCTACTTTGCAAGTTCTGGGATTCAGCTGTAACAGATGCTAATGGCCCCCCGAGGTAGCCTCACAGTACCCACTGTACACTGGGAGGCCTCCCCTGAGCAAAGGCTAGTATGGGTGACCTTCCCTTGGGCTGCTTTGGTGGATGGACTCTCACGGTTCAAGCCTGCCAAAGAGCTGCATGCCTGACAGGAATTAGCAGGCAGTTACCTGCCCATCACTGATGCTTGTGTTGAATTTTCTGGAGCCTCCTACACTGTCCCCTGACATCTCCAAAGGTGGACCCCCACTCCTCACTGTCCAGAGTGATTTACATGCTCCAGCCAAATGCCACTTATCCGTGTCTCCCTTCTCTCAATTCCTTGTCTTTCCTGTGAAACTCTTGCTCTCAGTTGTTCCCTGTGGTCAGAACTTACAGAGTGCTGCCCATAAGGGTTAACAGGTCTCAGGCAATTGCTCTCATTTGGCTCAATGGGCATGTACCCTGTAGGAATAGAAATAAGAACAGTCCTCTGAACTGTGGGGCCTTGCCTAGGAAAGGATCCCCTGCCACTTAGTGAGAACCCAGTAAGTGACACCTAAAATCATTATCACATAAGAAATTAGATATTTTGAATTTTCACATATTATTCTTTCTTGTATATAGCAACTGTGTTTTTTTTTCCCCAAACAAAAGGAATCAGGGCTTAGATATGATTATCTATGAGGTGTGAACACCATACCGCTTCAGACTTGCCCAGAAATGCAACAGAGCGGAGAGGGGAAAGGGGAGGAAAGCCTCTCAGACATGTTGAAATCTGTGGACTTTCTGAAGCATTGGGGAAAGGCTATAGCTAAGAAATTCAGAGTAGGCCTATGGAGACAGAAGTCCTGTGTAGGTATTGGAGATGCTTGTGCACAGGTGCGGGAGGTGGAAGGTAGAGGCTGCTGAGCGCATGCGTGAGAACAGAAGCGCCTGGGCATGGATCAGCCCAGAGCAAGTGTGAGCAGTGAATAGATCCTGTGTGTATGTTCTGTCCTGTGCAAGCCTAGTTAGAGCTAGGGCATGGAGAAATGGAGATCTCTTTAGGGAGGGTTTCCACAGGGAAGCACGCCTTTCTACAGGGTTCTGTCAATCATCCAAAATCCTCCTGTCTAGCCATGGAGCGCCAACCCCTCCTAGTCCCAGTCCTGTACCAGAGTTCCTCAACAGCACCACACGAGTGTTGACACGGCTGTTTTAGCAGGAAACACACACGTCGTCTGCGTCCATACAAAGCCACTCGGTTTTCACATTCATACCAATCTGAAGTGACACACCGGGCTGAGCGTTCGGATGAAATGGCATCCTTAAAACCAATTTTCAAGTATTTCAACTTTGGTAAAGTGCAGTTCGCATCTCAGATGATGGGGAATTTAATTTGTCACTGATTTCAAATGTCACAAGATCAGAGCATTGTAAGTGTTCACTGAAAATTCCAATTAGTCGTGCTTATCAAGAGGTCAGTGGCTCTTAGCCATGCAGGTTCCCTGCCCTCATGTCCAGGCTCCATGTAAATTAAACAAAATTCCTAGTGGGATGTAGGCTTCTGTATATTTAGCAAACACTAGTATAAGATAACAGAGAGGATCCTGCGATGAATTTGTTCTTCAAAAGAAGAAATGTCCTGACAGGTGCCCAAATATATATATATATATATATATATATATATATATATGTATGTATATGTATATGTATATGTATATACATATATATATTATATATCAGCCCAGAGCAAGTATATACTAATATATATATTTATATGTGTGTGTGTGTGTGTGTGTGTGTGTGTGTGTGTGTGTATCTTTGTTTAAGGATGAAAAATTCCCTTTGTTGGAGATGAAGAGAAGATCCATTCTTTTAAAAAATCTTCCAGGTTAAAGGGAATTTCTGGAAATTTGAGCATGTGTGGGCCATCCTGTACAATATTCACTCATACAAGTAGTATACATGTACACGCATGTATACATACATCTGTGCACACACATGTATAAATGAACTTAGACATTCACATATGTTCACACATATGCATTCTCGTGCACACACATATATGTACATGCATTCACACACATGTACAAGTGTGCTTCTAGGCACATGGATGTATGTACACACGCATACATTCACACACACATACACACACACACATCCATACATATTCACTTGCACTCACATACACTCTCAGGTATACATACACACATGTACACAAACATACACATGTGAAATCATGCATATGTGTGCATTATAATACATATATGCACACACATATATGTACATGCATACACATACATGTACAAGTGTGCTTCCAGGCACATGGATGTATGCACACATGCATACATTCACACACACACACATCCATACATACTCACTTTCTCTCACATACATTCTCAGGTATACACATACACACATGTATGCACACATACACATGTGCTCTCATTCATATGTGTGCATTATAATACATATATGCACACACATATGCACATACATAGAGTATTTGTTCTCAGAGATAATATTAGATGTCTGTCCATTTAGGATGTGCCTGATAAGGAGCCACACAACCAGATTTAGAGTCTTAGAAACGAAGGAAGCAAAGGCCACTGAAACTTTCACAGAATTAACCAAGTCTAACATAGCAAAACCCATGTTGCATTTTAAAGTCCGTCAGAGAACCTTAGGAGCACTACAGAGTTCTCAGAAACAGGTAAGTAAGCTCCCCAGACTAATCTCCCTTGACACTGCCTTGCCAAGCATTCATTACATCAAGAGTGTTGCATGCATTGAGTGAAATCTCCTCAAAGTACATATAGAAATTCATTCATCTGCACTGGCCACTCCCATCAGCTCAGACCCCTTCCAGCCAAAAACATGGCTTCTTGCCATGTGCTCACTCTTCCAGATGGGCTGGCAGAAGATTCCTCTCATGGCTTTCTTTCATACACATCTCTACGATGAAGCCAGCACTATTAAATCCATCATTTCTCAGTTGGATGGATGTTCAGGCTGTCTCTAGTGTTTAGCTCTTCACTCTTTGTATGCAGTGACAGACTATCACTGGAGATAGAGTCATGGCAGAACAAGACTCAGGTGAGATGGCTTGGGAGCTGGCCAAAACAACTCAACCACCATCACGTGTCTGAGACTTCGTTCTGGATACCCACTGGATCCCTCTGTTCCCCCATGTGGTCACAGGATTATGAATATCATGGGGATCAAGGAGAAAACAGGCTGGCGTTCAGCAAACCTCTAGCATCCTGTTAGCCAGAGAAGATCACCTGGCCAAGTTCATCTCTTCCATCTGTTGGAGGGATAAGCAAGAGTGGGCTGTGTTTCACAGGGGCCTCCAAATCCTCCTCTAATACAAGGCTAGGTGGGTGAAGTTCTGACTTTTTATAAGCAGCACAAATTTAATTTCCCTGAAAGTTGCAGCAATTAACATTATCCCTGCTAACAAATTCAAAACCTCATTTCCCAAATCAATGTCATGGTAAATGTTAATTTTATAAACTCGGCAATATCATGGCTAAAAACTGTCTTGTAAACTCTCATTTCCTTCATCACTAGTAAGACTAACAATGTTTTCTTGTGTTCATTTGGAAAATCATAGTTTCAGTATTGGGATGAAGCCAACATCTTATTTTTTTTCTATTTTTTAATGTTTATTTATTTTTATTTTTATTGGATATTTTATTTACATTTCAGATGCCATCCCCTTTCCCTATTTCCCCTCCCTAGAAAACCCCTATCCCATCCCCCTCCTCCTTTTTGTTTTTATACAATTTTTTTAAATGTTGATCAAAGACTTTATAAGTTTGGTAATGCTCATTAATAAGATACCCATACAATTAGAAGTGTAACCCAATACCCAACATAGATATACCAACTATCTTTGACTGATGGAGACATGTGAACATCTACTTCCATGTTTCTCTCTCTCTCTCTCTCTCTCTCTCTCTCTCTCTCTCTCTCTCATCTCCTAGCTCCTCGTCTCCTTCTACTCCTCCTCTCCTTACTCCTTACTCTTCCTCTTTCTCTTCTTACTCCTCCTATATTATCACCCTTCCTGTTAAAATAAAACTTTTCTCTCAAAATACAATTAGAGTATAACTATACCAATTTGTGTCAGTAAGGTACAAGATAGACCTAATACCCAGTCCATCATTTTGTTGACTAACCAGAACCTCTGTCATCTCTCCTAACTAAAAGACTTAGTTCTGAACCTGGCTTTTTTCTTGGCTTTACAATGAATGTCAGCTGAAAACCATCCTCTCAAATTTTTTCTCTCAAAGTAAATAGCCAGGATTGGCTATGAGACTATAAGTCTTCAACCCTAACAGAAATCCAGAATGACTAAGTTAACTGAAATTATGGGAAGCACAAAGCATAGCTTCTAAAACTTAGCCAATTTATAGAGACCACTGAACACCCAGACAGTCCCTATACTATAAAACATTGGAGCATCCGATCTTCAGCCTTCTGGCCCAGGATCATCTGAAAGACCTAGTGATGCAGAATTATTAAGGGCTGATTACTCTGTCTTGGCAGATATAATCAGTTGACTATTCTGCAAGTGTGTCCTTTTCTGGACAGTAATTTGTCTGTAGATGAAAAGAGGTGATTCTTGCCTAGTGGCTGTCTCACTACAACTGGAGTAACTCCAAAGATGCTCAATTTCTTCTTAGAGCCTAAGACAGGAAGCTGTCAGGAGCAGACAGGTCTCTAATCAAAATGAACACTAATACAGAAATGTTTGTAAAGTCAATTCTGTGGACTTCTGACTTTGTGAAAACCAACTATCCATGTAAGGCAATCTGGACTGTTGTCTGTTAACTCCTCTCAGCTATTTCTAAATAAAATATAGAAAACACCTTAACAATAAACTCAGAGCCATGAATTTGCTATAAGCCCTTAAAGCACAGGCTAACCATCTCAAATCAGTTAAAAAAAAGTTAAAGAAGGACTGGGTCTAAACCTTGTATTCTTAAATGTGTTATATAGGCACAATGCCTATGAGAGTAACAATATTATTCTCACTTTTATATCAATAAGAAATTCATACCAATGAAAACCTTAACTGTCAAATCAAAGTAAATTTTGTACCATTTAAGAAATTATAACTTCATCTTAATAACAATTATACATACATACATATATATATATATATATATATATATATATATATATATATATATTTTTTTTTTGGTTTTTTGAGACAGGGTTTCTCTATGTAGCCCTGGTTGTCCTGGAACTCACTTGGTAGACCAGGCTGGCCTCAAACTCAGAAATCCGCCTGCCTCTGCCTCCCAAGTGCTGGGATTAAAGGCGTGCGCCACCACCGCCCGGCTACATATTTCTACCAATAGGTTATGGCTATGCAATAAATTCTAGCTAATCCTCCCTGTTCCAACAAAACCACCACTTTTCCCTAGAAAAAGTTCAATATTAACCACCTCAGTCCCCAAGCCCAGGGAATAGGGGCTCTGACTCTTCATTAAATTCCTCAAGCTGATTATGGGCATTGAGATATTAGAAGAGGGCCAGGGGGAAGAGTGATAAGCCTCTGTCGCTGTGTCTTCACTGTATCCAGTTGGAATTCCAGGACATCAGAGGTTTAAGTAGGTCTGCTCAGCTTGCTTGATGAGTAGATATTCTGCAATATACAATATACAATTCTCAAAACAAATTTAATATCAAGGTAATTTTTTTGTTTGAATTCTGGAATCTAGTCTTCTGGTGGCCTGCCTCTGTCATGTCTAATCCATATAATTCTGGAAGTTTCTATGAGGGTGTGCTCCTACCATCCTTCCATTCCTGCCTCTCTGCTCTCAAATTCCCCAACACTAGGGAATCTAAACTTTCAGGCACCAAGGCACCACTGATGCTTGACAAGGCCACCCACAACTACCTATACAGGTGGAGCCATGAGCCCTTCCCTTTGTGTACTCATGCTGGAGATTTTAGAATGGCTACTCCAGCTTGTTTCTTAGGATCATTTGCTTGAAAAATTGTTTTCCAGCCTTTTACTCTAAGATAGAGTCTGTCTTTGTCACTGAGGTGGGTTTCCTGTATGCAGCATAATGCTGGGTCCTGTTTATGTATCCAGTCCATTAGTCCATGTCTTTTAATTGGGGAATTGAGTCCATTGATGTTAAGAGATATTAAGGAACAGTGATTGTTGCTTCCTGTTATTTTTGTTATTAGAGGTGGAATTATCTTTATGTGGCTATCTTCTTTTGGATTACTTTCTTGCTCTTTCTAGGGTATAATTACCCTCCTAGTATTAGAGCTTTTCTGGTATTAGTCTTTGTAATGCTGGATTTGTAGAAAGATACTATATAAATTTGGTTTTGTCGTGGAATATCTTGGTTTCTCCATCTACGGTAATTGAGAGTTTTGCTGGGTATATTAGCTTGGGCTGGCATTTGTGTTCTCTTAGGGTCTGTATGACATCTGTCCAGCATTTTTTAGATTTTATAGTATCTGGTGAGAAGTCTGGTGTAATTCTGATAGGTCTGCCTTACTATGTTACTTGGCCTTTTCCCCTTACTGCATTTAATATTCTTTCTTTGTTTTGCGCACTTGGTGTTTTGATTATTATGTTATGGGAGGTATTTCTTTTCTGGTCTAGTCTATTTGTCATTCTATAGGCTTCTTGTATGTTTATGGGCATCTCATTCTTTATGTTAGGTAAGTTTTCTTCTATAATTTTGTTGAAGACATTTATTGGCTCTTTAAGTTGGCAATCTTCAGTCTCATATATACCTATTATCCTTAGGTTTGGTCTTCTCATTGTGTCCTGGATTTCCTGGATGTTTTGTGTTAAGAACTTTTTGCATTTTGCGTTTTCTTTGACAGCTGTGTCAACATTTTCTATGGTATCTTCTGCACCTGAGATTCTCTCTTCTATCTCTTGTATTCTGTTGGTGATGCTTGTGTCTATGACTCCTGATTTCTTTCCTAGGTTTTCTATCTCCAGGGTAGTCTCCCTTTGTGATTTCTTTATTCTTTCTACTTACATTTTTAAATCCTGGATGGTTTTGTTCAATTCCTTCACCTGTCTGGTTGTATTTTCTTGTAATACTTTAAGAAATTTTTGTGTTTCCTCTTTAAAGGCTTCTACCTGTTTATCTGTGTTCTCCTCAAATTGTTTAAAAGTGTTATTTATGTCCTTCTTAAAGTCCTCTATCATCATCATTAGAAGTGATTTTAAATCTTAATCTTGCTTTCCTAATGATATGGCAGATTCAGGACTTTCTTGTGTGGGAGAACTAGGTTCTAATGATGCCAAGTAACCTGGGTTGCTGATGCTTATGATCTTGTGCTTGCTTTTCACCATCTGGATCTCTTTAGTGCTAACTGCCCTGTCTCTGACTGGAGCCTGTCTTTCCTATTTTCTTGGTTGTATCAGAACTGTGTGGGGTGGGTGTTACTACTGGGGTTAGAGCTAGGGCCCAAGATGTACTCAGTGCTCAGGCACAGACAGGAAAGAACCAGTGCTCTGGGCCAGGAGTGAATTCCTAGGTCCTAGTGGATCCCAGTTACTCCCTGTTTCAGGCAGGTGTTGCTGTCTTCTTACCTAAGATACTGCCCGGGTTAGAGCTCCTGGGAGGCCCACTTCCTCTGGGTTCTGAGATTGGGGGCAGAGTTGCTGCCTGGAATCTGCTCAGTGTTTGGGCCCAGACTGGAAGGAGAAGACAACATCTTATGCATGTTAGGCAAATTCTCTACTGCTGACCCGCACAGCCATCCCCCTTTGTATTTCTTATTTTGAGCCATGATTTAATCACACTTCCTTGAACTCATGCTGTAGCCCATGTTAACCCTGCAATTCTCCTGCCTCAGCCTCCTGGTTAGCTGGGATGGCAGGCCTATTCCATCAAGGCCTGGTTATGGTTTCTTTTAATTATTTTCTTCTGATTTTATGCAAGTTCATTTCGTAGTTTGCTGATGTCCCTTTGTATAGGAGAGTGATACTAATTTCTGCTTCAATAGACATTGCCTGTTCTGGAATTCCAGACTTGGGATGTGCCTACAGGTTGCTCAGCCTCCTCTTCTCTTCATCTGCTTGTGCCACTTTTAGGCTGATCCATGTTTTAGAGTGTCACTGGCCAATTGTTTCCCACTGTGTTGTGATTCCCATAGCATTCCTACCCCCTGCTTTGTCTCTCAGCACTTGGCTACATAAATGATGACACAAGATCCACTTTCCTCAGTGGTCCCTCATGCGAACACTTCCAGGACACATCTCAGAAGTGACAATGGGACCACAGGAGATTTACAGCCTTGATGTGAGCAATTACTGATTGATGGAACAGCATAGAGAGCTCTGCCTTCTCCATATGGTGGCTAGCCCTCTGTGTTGCTGTTTTCTCAGCTTAGTACACACAGCCCCTGGGAATCTATGTTTCTTCCATCATCCCTCAGGAAATGACTGACTATGTGTTTTTCAGAGAGGTGTGAATCAGAACCAGATGGCCATACCCTATGCAACAATTCCTCCCTTGCAGCAAAGCTCTTCACTGGGGCATGGAGAGGTCTCCACAGAGTATTCTAGAATTTGTGGACTTGCTTCCATTGTGACAAGCTAGCCACTAGGCAAGACATTCCCTAACTTTATCTCTTGACAAAATGATGTCCAATAAGGACAAACCAATGGAGGATAGTTGGCTGCTAAACTCTGACAAGACAGGGTAAGCTAGTCCTTCATAATTCTTGCTTTACTTATGATCTATCAGATGTTCTGGGCCAGAAGGCTGAAAACAAATGCTCCAATGTTATAAGGTATATTGGGGACTGTCCAAGCTGTCAGCTATCTCTGTCACTGTCTATGATTTTTGGAAGCTGTGTCCCTATGCTTCCTGCACACTCAAATAATCTTTATTCTTCACAATTAAAAATAAATTGTTTAGGATTTTAAAAAATGTTTTAGGATGGTAATATAAGTTAAGATAAAAAGATATTTAGATATAAAATTCTAACTTACCAAGATAGAATGTTGAGGCCCACACTGCCTGGCTTGGGGCCACTGTGTCCCACCCGAGCTGCTGCTCTGGTCCACAAGTCAGGGTGTAGCAAGAGAGAGAGTGGGGATGAAGGGAAAGAGACACAAAGAATGGAGACAAGACAGAGGTTCTTATCAAGTCTCAAGTTTCCTTTATTGAAGGGAAGTCCAGGGTATTTATACACTTTGCCACGTGCCTTGTAGGCATGGATACTATATGCACCTTACAGGCATGTATAGCGTGGATAGCATGTGCACTGTGCACTGTGCACCTTGCAGTCATAGATACCACGTGCACCTTGCGGCTAGGGGCACCAAACAGCAAAACAAGACATGTGGGATAAACAAGATATGTATCAGAGTGTTCTCAGCTGTTGTAGGCTGTTGAAAAACAAGTCTCTTGTCAGGGTATATGGCTCGAGATGGCCGCAAAAATGATAGCCGTTTTCTACTATGAGTTGGCTCCCAACAATAGGATAGATGATAAAGTAACTCATTTAAGTTATGAAATACAAACAGACTGGACTTCTAAGTATAATTCATACTTAATAATTTTCATAATTGTTTCAAGATAGTCCCTCCTATGTATTGTTACTTAAGAGAAAGAAACTTCTTAAAAACCTTCCCATTCTCTCCCTCTAAACAAAGAAATGGTCTCCAGAAGATCTGACAACTGGAAGTTGTTCATCCTTGACAATGATTGGCTGTCGCAATTTTTTTTTTTTTTTAGATGAGATAGTTGGTCTAAAATGATCAGTTCATATTATCAGGCTTTTAAGAGAGATGCCAACTTTGTCTCCACTGCAACTGAGCTGTAAGTTGGGTTAGATTTTACTTACTAGGCTTAAGGAATGGTATTTGCCAGAGTTCTTAAGCATGGCTTCCCTTTAATTGTATGAAACATCCTGGGATGCATGGCAGCTTAGAAGGTCAAGTTGAAAACTGCCCATGGGATATTAATGTGGCAAAGTTAGAGGTGAGTGGTTCCTAATTGAGAGAGTGCTACTGGCAGCATAGAACTGACTAGAAATTCTTATTCACATTCATGAGTCCTAAGCCATGCTCAATAGATCAAGGCCAGTGTGATCTGGCTCAGGGTCCTAGTCATTTCTCCTAGTTTTGTTTCTGTTGCTCTGGTAAAGCACCTTGACCAAACCAACTTAGAGGGGAAAGGAATTGTTTGATTTAGAATCCTGGGTTACTATCCATCATTGAGGGTAAGTGAAGGCAGGAACTCAAGCAGCTAATCACGTCACATCCATAGTCAGGAGTGAGGAGAAATGAATAGATTCTTGCTTGCATGCTCTCATACGGCATTCTCCTACCTTATGTAAAGCAGGAACCCCTGGCCTTGGAAATGGAGCCTCACACATTGGGTCTTGTTGACTTCTGATACCAATTAAGAATGAAGCCAATCTCCCACAGATGTACCCACAGACCAACCTGATCAGGACAATTGGTGATTGTTTGTCTAAGTCATTCTAAGTTGTAGCAAACTGACATTCAAAACTCACCAGCGCAACACCCAAGTGACTGTCACCTAAGCAAGGTGTGGAATACACAGAAGACAGATGTAGCCTGTGAGGAGTTTTATGGAATTTGTGTAAGGGGCCCATGATTATATTTAAGTATAGCCTCAGTCATGTGATTGAATAAACCATGGGAATGCCTTGTATCCTTCATTTTGATCACTACCATTTTAACTATTCTGGTTCTTAACAAGGAATGGACCTCACATTTCTAAAAGTATTCTGTATACACATAGACATGAACATGCACACGATAGGCACACATATAGATATGTACATCCAGTCACACCCATCTAAGGTTATTTTATTGGCACAAACTCATTCTTTTTGCTTCCCTCATTTCCTAAGATGTGTCAGTTGTTATCCATGGGCTGGAGACAAGAGATGTTAGATGCCCTGTGCTCAGGAGAGTAGATTCAGTCAATAGAGAAAGCAGTCATGCACCCCACACCTCCTCCAAATATCCTCACTGGAAACTGACACAGGATGAAAAGCTACCTCCAGATAGCTGCTTTTCAAGCTCAACTTTTTAAATCCACAATTCAGAAGTATGTCAGCATAGCTTTACTATAGATGAACTTTTTAAGGACTCCCATTATTGGTTAAATTGAAGGAAGATAAAGACTGGAGAGGTGACTCAGCAGGAGAGACTGTTGGATGCTTTTCAGGGGAAACAAGTTCAGTTCCCAGCATCCATGTCAAGTGGCTCACAACGGCCTGCAATTCTGCAGCTCCAGGATATCCGACATCCACTGTGGTCTCTGTGGGAACTCATACTTTTGTGTCCATTTCCACACACAGTTGCACACGTACACACACACACACACACACACACACACACACACACACACACACACA
>JANHMN010000023.1:24443311-24484111 GCA_030674055.1 Rhabdomys pumilio
TGTGTGTGTGTGTGTGTGTGTGTGTGTGTGTGTGTGTGTGTGTGTGTATGTGTGTGTCTGTGTAAGATCTTGGATCCATATATAGGAGAAAACGTGATACTTAGTGTCCTGGTTTGTTGTAATTGTCAGCTTGACACAGCCTAGAGTCACCTGAGACAGGAACCTCCATTGAGGAATTTTCTAGATCAGACTGTAGTTTAGGAAGGTCTATAGGGGATTGCCTTGATAGTTAACTGATGAAGGAGGGCCCAGCCCATTGTGGGCAGCACCATTCCCTAGGCAGGTGATCCTGGATTGTATAAGGAAGGTGGCTGAGCATGAGCCTGTAAGCCAGCAAGCATCTTCCTCTATGATCCCTGCTGTACTGTTTTGGCCATGAAGTAAGTTCTTCAGTCAGAGGTAACACTATGTGTAATAGCATGCAGGGCTGCCCTCAGGTTCCTACTTTGAGTTCCTGCCCTGACTTCCCCTCAATAACAAACTGTGACTTTGATGTGTAAGCCAAGTACACCTTTTCTCCCCTAAATTGCTTTTAGCCAGAGTTTACCATGGCAACGGGATTAATCCAGAATATGGGCTTTTCTGAGTCTGCTTATTTTTACTTGATAACTCCCGGAGCTGTCCATGTTCTTGCAAATATAAGGATTTCATTTTTCTTTGTATCCAAATAAAAGCTCCACTATATGTGTGTGTATATACAGCTCATTTTTTTTCTATCAATGGTCTGTTGATGGGCACCTGGGCAGATTCTATAACTTTGCTATTACAAAGGAGTCTGCAGTAAATATGGTTGTGCCAGTGTCTCTGTGGTGTGTCAACCTAAGACTACTCTAGGTATATTCTGAGGGATGGTATAACTGTAAACCATGTGCATAGGATAGAGAATTCATATTTTGGACAAGCTTCTGGTGCTGCTGGGGCTCACCCTGAAGATAGTCATTACATAATTAAACTTTAATCAGTCTGGTGTCTTAAGAATCCAAAGTATAGTCTCATTAGCAGCAAAACCCAAACAGAAGTACCTTGATCTCTTGGGTTGATGAACCATGACTGTACTTTCTCGGTGTCTGAGCAGAATGGAATCAAGACACCTTCAGGATGCTGAGCTGGGCTTTCTCTTTGGTCCTCTGTCTGTTTGTGGGCCGGTTATCTTTATCCAGCTAGAGAGAACGCGTTTTGTTTGGTTTTTCTGGCAGCTGCTCCTGTCTCAGGTGATTGTGTGTCTAGGGCACCGCCCAGGAGAAAGCGTTTGTGAAGCAGCCTGTCTTTGCCACTTCGGCTTCCTTCAGAGAAACCCTATTGAATGAAACAAGTACCATTAAGAGGTCGAGCCAGCTGCTTCCATCTGGAAGCAGCAAGATTTTAAAGGGAAAGCATTAGAATTGATTTATATTATCATAAAGAGAAAGTAAAAGAAAACACAGCAAGCACCCTCGGCTCGGGGTAATTAGAAATACTCCATTGCTGGGAGGAGAAGTAGTTCATGAAATATTGTATGGAAAATATTATTTTACGAAGTAGGAGTGGAAAGAGTAGCTCATGGGAGGTGGCCGTCCAGAAGTACAAATGTGAGGATAAAAGGGGGAGATGTATTTATGCGTCAGCTTGTGTTTTTTTATGAACCTTTGATGTTTTTCACTTGAAAATGCACAGAGAACAAACAAAATGTCCTTGACTGGGCTCTCTGATGACCAGCAAGCCTGGCAGAGCCTCTCTGAGGCCAGAAGTGGGGACTTAAGCTTTTTGTTTCACCATCTATCTGTTGACGGCTGGATGGCATTGGCGGTGGCTATCACCAGAGTCTTCTGACCCACAAGCATCATGTGGATATGAGCGTGCTAGCAAGGCAGTCGGAGCCACGCTTTTCTGACTTTGCTATCTGTAGTCACCATGGCTTGCAAAAAGAATGGGCCACCAGTTGGCTTCCCTGGAGTTCGGTGTTCAGGGAACAACGAGGCTCGCTTTCTATGCTTCCTGCCTTCCTTTCTAGAAAAGGGAAGAATCCCAGCCAAGGTAGAAACTGGACAACAGAAACGCAGTACCTGAAGGTGACAGGCCTTGAAAACTTTGCCTGGGCCAGCAAGAGGGCTCAGTGGGTAAAGGTGTTTGCTGTCAATCCTGATGACCTGAGTTTGATCCCTGGGACCTGCAGGGTGACAGGAGAGAACAAACGTTTGCAAATTTTCTTATGACCTGTACACACACACAATGGTAGAAACACAGTTGAGTGTCCAAGTACATGTGTGCAAGTACGCACACGTATGCGTGAGCATGCGTGCACACGCATACGTGCTAAATAAAAGTATAGCGGAGATATTTTAGTTTTTAAAGAGATATGATTTTTAGAGTCTTTGCTTCATCTCAGAAATGACGGTAGATGCAGGCGGCTGAAATGGAGACTCCACCCGGATGAACAATAAATATTTGGGATCACGATTGTATCCAGACTGTCCTTGAATCATATGCAGTCTCCTTTCCCGGGATGTTCACACTGTCCTCGTCGTTCACCGCAGCAATAGCTCAGCCCTTTTGACAGCATCCAGCATGGATGATGCACAAATTCCTGGTTGGAATTTCAACAGAAGGAGTGCTGACCTGCGTGGGTGACACATGACTTCCTGCAGGAGTGCTCACTTGTGTGGGTGACACATGACTTCCTACAGGAGTGCTCACCTGCGTGGGTGACACATGGCTTCCTGGTCAAGCTTTCTCTGGCACAACTTGCTACTCTGCTTCATCCCAGGGAGAGAGAGAGAGCATCAGAGGGATCCTTGCCTTCTTTGTCAAACTTGTCTCCCAAAGCCTGGAAATCCAGTATATTTCCAAATATAAAACCCACTGTATCAACTCTAGAACATTGCACCTTTTTCAGCCCCCAGCACTTAGCTCAGTAGTTCTTCCTGGCTTCCAGAATGAATCCAGGAACCTTGATCCTCCAGGCTGCTCGGTTACTCATTTGCCACTGATGCAGCTCACTTTGCTCATAGGTTCTGAGTTTGGATGCTTGTACTGTCATCCCAGCATCCTTTCCTCCTCTACTGAAAGCTGCACACCGAGGGTCACCTAAAATGTTCCCATCCTATTCTGTAACTGGTATGTAGCAAGTAAATATGCAACCCACCCTGGCCCATCAGAACATGCAGCCTCTGGGATATAATGCTTGGCTAGGAATGGTCATGTGAGTCAGGCGTAGCCAATGAGGTTCCATCTTGGATGCAGAGGCTTGGGCTTCCTGAAAGTGGTTTAATATTCAGAAAGCTGTGGGAATTAATGTTGGGGGAGTTGTGGGAGAAGAAGCTGAGATATTGATGTTGGGATGGATGATGCAGGGCCAGGGTTGTGTCCTGAAGACAGAAGCCCCTCACAAGAGATAGATGGGTATGCTTGGACCTACCTACCATCTGAATCTCCCCAGCAAGATGTCCCATGAATTATTATTAAGGAGGTTCTACTCCTTTCTATTCTTCCGAACAAGACAGAACATATTTGCTTTTACAATTATAGATATGTACTTAAGTTTTTATTCCTAGGTATTACTAAAGCATATACTTACTATGTATACCTAACCATGCCGAAGGAAGTCAAGAAGTTCAGTGCACACCTTGAACAACCTTCCTGTGCCCTTGCAACCCTGGATCATCTGAGCGGGCATCTCCAAGATGGTCGTGTTAGAGCTGGGTGGAAAAGGAGGAAGTGGCATTCTACCTACATCCACTGTGATGAAAAAGATGCTTATGAAATGAAGTGTGAGCACAAATGACAAACAAGCTCAGTGGGGCTGGGATAGTGGCGAGTATTTTGTCATAACCAAAAGCCTGTTCAGGGCCAACCGTGCAGGGCAAGGCATCATGGCGGAACACACTTCATGGATGTTTTAGTATACATGTTAACATGTGACTATTCTCAGCAGTAGATGGTTCCTCAACAGCTGTTGTGACAAGGAATGACAGGGACAGAACAGAAGAACCATTGGGTGAAAGAGAAAAGTGAGTCAAGGGTCATAACTCAGGTGTAAGGTGTTAATGAACATCTATGGTTCCCTGGGTTTCATCCCACAACTGTGCCCCGAGCCAAGTCTGGGTACCCATCCAAAAAAAAAAAAAAACCTTCAATTAAAAACCACATTCATAGTAAAAAGGAGATTAATTCAATTTGGCCACATTAAGAAACATGAGCAAGGGATCCAGCCAATCCCCTAAGACTGTCTTTGGGGTTCTGAAGTGTGGTTGAAGTTTGAATATAGGGCCAAGGATGTGCACATCTAAGCAGTCCCATCAAGATGTGGTGCCACCTTGTCTGTGTCTGGAATGTGTCTGGACTGGATGCTTGGATGGCCGGGAATTCACAGGTTAATGCCCTGCTGCTTGACCCCCACATTTTCACAGTCCCACTTGTAATCAATTTGAAATCATTAATAGGACAAAGTAACTCTTTATTACCATATCCCAAGGGTAGCCAAAATATAATTGCCAGGCCTTGTTTGTACAGGCAATTTCTGTTTAACAAAGAAGAATATTTACTGTCATTGTAAAATTAATTGGGTGTGTTATGCTCCAAGCCCCACCATAGTAATGGGGCTGCGAGTGAGTACACGTGCAGTGTTTATTAACCACGGTGCTGTCGGAACAGTTCCTTCTACAAGGGCAGTAATAAAACTGTCCGGAGCCCTGTGTTATTTCCAGCCTGTAAGTATAAACGTGCAGAAGTAGAACACTTTAAAAAATTATGGTTGGTGGTGCAATTGCAGTGTGCAAAGCCTGCCTGGCATGAGATGAGGGCGAGGGCGGGCTGCCCTCTCTCATGTTCTTTGGGTTTTTTCTGTCTTTCTAGCTGTTTTAATTCTCTCTCTCTCTCTCTCTCTCTCTCTCTCTCTCTCTCTCTCTGTATGTGTGTCTTCCATGGAGTGGATCTGCCCAGCATTTCTATTCCCCATTCCCTCCCAGAGACCCACTCTGCCTCAGTTTCTCTGTTTCTATATCACCAGCTGTAAGGATTGCCTGTCTACCCTCAGTTGTCTTTAAGTGGTGCTATTTGTCGTGACTTTTTCTGGGTGGCTCTTCTCATATCTTCACTAAGCTAACTTAACTATACAGAGACTGATCACACACACACACACACACACACACACACACACACACACACCCCTAAGGGAGCTCACAGAGCACAGGTGGTGTGCAGAGCTTTGTGCTTGGCTGCTCAGTGTGGTGCTCAGATGTCTCCAGAGCAACTTGTAAAACCAGTCTTTCTGGGTCTGGTGGTACCTGATTGTAATCACAGGACTTGGGAAGCTGAGGCAAAAGAATCACCTGTTCCAAGAGTTCACAAAGCAAAGCAAAACAAAGAAGCAAACAAAAAAAATTAACAACAAATGAGCTTCCATCTTTTAAATGTAACCAAACCTTGTTTGAATTGCTTTAAGATTAGTCTTAAATCTTTAGTGTGTGTGTGTGTGTGTGTGTGTGTGTGTGTGTGTGTCTGGGAATGTGCATAAGAGTGCAGGTGCCTGGGGAGGCTAGAGGTATCATATCCTCTAGAACTGAAATGGCAGTCTCTTCTGAGCTATTCAGTCTGGATGCTGGAAACTGAACTTGGATTCTATGCAAGAGAAATACATGCTCTTAACATCTGAGCTATCTCTCCAGTCCCTAGAACTGGTATGTGTGAGCTATAGACTTCAACTGGGGAGGGGTGCTTTCAAAGCAAGGAACTGGCATGATATAGGAGTTATGTACCTTACCCAGGCTCACAAGACTGCTGGTGTTAGCATCATAAACTAGCCAATGAGATCTATGGTTTCCATTAGACCTGGCCATTGTGAGTTCCTGTTCCCAGGAAAGGAGTCCTCTCTGCTATTTCTCAAGAGTTTCTCCTGCTTCTACACTCTCCAATGCTGAAGTAAAAAATAAAAAAAAAGTATGAGATGGTGTAGTTTGGGCATAGTAGCAAATACCTTTAACCACTTGGGAGGAAGAGGTAGGCAGATCTCTGTTAGTTTGAGGCTAGTCTGATCTACATATAAAGTTCAAGGACAATCAAGGTTATTTGATGAGTCCATGTCTCAAAATCAATAAACAAATAAAATAGTACAACTTTCACATGAGAAAAAATAATGCTCCTTACACAGATAAAGCTTCTCTACAATGGGCAGCAAAGCAGAGACTCATAATCGGTTAACGTGCCAAGAATAAGTAGCAGCTGAGTATTCAGCCCTCAGTGGGATGTCTATATCACCCCTCCCCCACCAAGGCCCAGGAAACATTGCAGTGGAATGAATTTTAAGAGCTAGAGAACTAGGAAGCCTTCCGTGCAATGCTGTCTCCTGGAAATGGCATGTCCATGCTTCTCAAGGACCCACACTAGTAATGGCCACCTGCACAGGATCAAGTCAACAATATCAGTCAATACTCCAGCAGGCAGCACCAGTTGGGTTCAGTGTATTTCATAAAAGAAAAAAGAAAGTCCTTGAAGGTTGACGGGGATGTGTTAGGAGAATGTCTGGAGGAGAAAGAGGAAGAAGATAGGGATGGGTGTGGCCAAGGTACATTATAAGCCTTATGACACTTTAAGGAATATATAAGATATTCAAAAGAAGAAACTGAAGCTTAATCCACACAGAGATTCCTCCTGGGTTTGAAGTTAGGGGTTGCTGGCACAGTCTAACACGGCCAGAGCTCCCATAAGTTCATCTTGCTTGCAACTCGGGTGTGTCGTGACATTTGCTGGTCACCCTAATTCTTTTCCACCACAAGTCATTTCCACTGATAAGAATCTACAGAAGTCCTAGGATTCTTCTTATAATAACACACACGGGAACAAAATAAGTTCTTACACTGGCTATTTCCAACCCACCCACTTCTGCCCATCCTGACACAAAATCCTAAGACAACCTTACCACAAATCTAACCAATAATGTTTACAGGGGATTGGCATGCTCGAGTGTCCTGTGTGTTCAGTAACTTATGAATACAGCCCAAACCAGTATATCTTACTTTCTAATTAGATGTGTACATTATCCATCACAGCTAGTAAAAGATACAAGGGATGTGAAATTATTTTTAAGAAAACCTTTGCTTTTCAGAATCTTTGAGGAGCCTTGGGGATTTCTCTTTTCCAAACGCAAAATGTTCATGTATCTAAAGAGTCCAGGAAGACTCTCTGACCCTGAGACTCATTTGGTGTCCCATTTCTTGTTCTTTAAAGTGTGGTTTCCATCTGCAATGAAAGGCTTTCCTTTGTGTCCCACCTGCCCTCGCAAGAGAGAGACCCTGTTCTATGGTTGCCCATGAGGGTCAGCACCATGGATAGCTCCTGACAAGTCTTTCCCACCTCCATAGCCATCTAAAAAATAAACGACTGAAAACCAACCAGGAATTCTTAAGAGCATTCAAAGACAGCATTTCAGGAAGGCAAAGAGTGAGCTAAGCGTGTCTACTCAACATAGTCAACAAAGCAGACACTTTCTTGATTTTTGACTGCAGGAAGCGGCCTTAAAAAAAAAAAAAACAAAAACAAAAAAAACCTGAAAGCTTCTGGGACTTGGCCTACCATTTTTCTAGGTGCCCTGCCGGGCTGCTGCCCCAGAACTGTCATTAAGCTAGGCTTAGCATGAGCCAAGGCAATAGAAAAGTCATGGAGACCTTCAGGGAATGTTTGGGGAGTGTTACTGCTGCTGTTGCAACCCCCCTGGGCGACATCAGTGTGCTCATTCAGGGAGCATGTGACAACCAGAGCCAAGTCAACAGGCAATGGCCTTGGGGATCTTTCTGAGTAATTGAGAAAAAATGTCTTCCATGCATCAGAGAAAATAAATCTGAGGTGTTTAAAACTCCTTTCAGCTCCACCAAGCTTCTTTGTGTCTCAGAGGTTCCTCTGAGCTGGCTGGCCTCTTTCTCTCTGCTCTACCTGAAGAAGGAAGATCAGAGGCTGGAGAGGTGGCTCAGTGGTTAAGAGCACTTGTTGATCTTGGAGAAGACCCAGGTTCAACTCCCAGCACCCATATGGCAGACAACAACCTCTACAATCATATGACTGTCACTCCAGTTTCAGAGACTCTGACTCCCTTCCTGGCTTCTGCACAGACACTCCACAAAGGTGGAGCACATATCTCTGTGCAGGCTAAACATCTGTACAAATAAAATAGAATTACAAGAAAGAACCAGAAATCAGATCTCTGCATGCTTTCCAAGACGTCTGCTGAATGCCAAGGCTACTGTCAGCCTGCCTGGGGATGCCATTAGCACCTGCAAGGGGCCCCACCAGAGCCCTGCTATGGATCCCACCCCAGATTCCCTGCCCTCCCTGACTCCTGGCTGGAAGGTTAGCAGCTGCCTTCTGACTAGTTCTCTCCCTCTGTGTGATTCCTGGAATCTCACTATGTAATTATCCTTATCAGATGCATCTGATTAAACCATTTCAGAGAGACTTTTTTTTTTCCCCACAGAAAATGCTTCAAATTGTGATGATTTTTTCCCTAGTCTCATGTCTCATTCATTATCGCTAGGCACCAACTTCATCCAACAAAACAAAACTCTCTGCCCACTCAAATGCAGGTAGACACAAGCTCCACAGACACCAATGGCATCATTCCATTTCCCCCTTTATTTTCTTATCCACTGATGTGAAAAGGAATATGATAGATCAAGAGGTCCTCAGTCAGGCTGAGATCCTGCCCCCGGCCTTGCTATTATAGCTACAGAACAAGCTGGAAACAAAGTGTTATAGTTTGTATGTGCTCAGGGAGTGGCACTATTAGAAGGTATGGCCCTGTTGGAGTAGGTGTGGCCTTGTTGGAGTAGGTGTGTCACTGTGGGTGTGGGCTTTAAGACCCTCATCCTAGCTGCCTGGAAGCCAGTATTCTGCTAGGAGCCTTCAGATGAAGATGTAGAACTCTCAACTCCTCCTGCACCATGCCTGCCTGGATGCTGCCATGTTCCTGCCATGATGATAATGGACTGAACCTCTGAAAGTGTAAGCCAGCCCCAGTGAAATGTCCTTTTTAAGACTAGCCTTGGCCATGGTGCCTCTTCACAGCAGTAAAACCCTAACTAAGACATAGAGGGGCAGAAAGCAATGCCAGAGAGGGCCTCTTTATAGAGGCGTGGATAGGAGGTACATCAAAGCTACAGACACTGTAGCTACAGCATCTCCTGATCTGAAAGGACAAGGCGAAAAAGAAACAGCATCCTGTATCCTGTGAGCACCACATACCTGCACATCTCTAAAGACACCATCCACACATTCCTGCCAGAGCTGGTGCTCAGGGAGAAAGAGAACAACCATGCTTTCTTCCCTTTTCTACCCTTCCCCATGCAGATGGTACTTCCCTTGGCCTCCAAAAAAATCCAGAAAAGAAACAAAAGGGCCACAGAAGATAAGGTTCATGGAAGAGTTGATTTGAAATGAATGGTAGTTGGGTGTGAACAGCAAAAGGAATTCAGGATTAACAAATTTTTGGGTCCTTTCTTGTTACAGAAAGAAGATTATGAGAACTCTGTTAACATTAAAAAAGAAAGAAAAAGAATGTGGTTAAAAGTACGTACTGTTCTTGGCAGAGGATCTAGGTTCAGGTTCCTAGTACCAACATGGTGGCTTACAGTCATCTGTAACTCTAGTTCTGTGGGGGCCAATGCCCTCTTTTGTTTCCCAAGGACACCTTAGTGGTGCACATCATGCAGACACACACACACACACACACACACACACACACACACACACGCTCACATAAGTGAAACATAAGCAACTAAATCTTTTTTAGAAGGAAAGGACTATTTGGTGTCTCATCCATACCACACTTGAGAAAAAAACAGGTTTCTAATTTCATGAAGAAAATTGCTTGTGTTGCATCTATGGCAAGAGAATCATGGAGAAAGCCAGGTCCCTTTTCTGATGGAAGGATCTGGAAGGAGCTAAGTATTCAAATGGAAAAGAAAGAACAAGGTATGGGATTAGAGTTGGACCATCTTCAGACAGTGTCGGTGAAACACTTGGGGTGAAGGAATGAGGGTCCTGACATTTTCATCTTATTAGAGACAGCAGCAACCATGCCAGGGAGGTCTCGGGTACCGTTTGCTGGCTGGTCAGTGTGTATTTAGGACTCTGCTCATGAGTCTTTGTGCATTCTTTTATCTAGTCCTCGTGATGATCCTGAGAAAGCCATTAAAATCATCTCCAGTTTACTGTGAGAGAGCAGTGCTGGAAAGCCGCAGGATGACAGGGAAACACAGAGTCAGGAAGTGGCAGCATCCAGATCTGATATCAGGTCCTTCAGGCCAAAGCCTTTGCTTTCAAACTTTATCCTCTTTGATTTCAATCATGAGCTGTTCTGTCTGCTCATCAGCTGTTGAACCTGCTGACTTCTGCTCTCCCAGTGTCAGCTCTTATCCAGATAATTGTGGCCTTGTATAGAATCCCGCCCTGCCCCTTCCCACTACACACACACACACACACACGCACACGCACACGCACACGCACACGCACACACACACACACACACACACACACACACACAGTTCTCCTCTGATTCTCCTCTATGGTTCCTTTTACACAGGAAGAGGAAGATCTTTAAAATGTAACAAGTCAATGAGGATTATTATTAAAATTGTTAGCTCTTGGCTCCCTGGAGAATGTCATTCTGTCTCCTTTACAGACTGGATAGTATACTCTATGCCTGGTCTACAGTCATGTCTACTGACACTGACTCCTCCATGCTTTCTGAGCTTCCAGAATATGCATTGTTTATTCAACCCATGTGCCTGTGTGTGTGTGTGTGTGTGTGTGTGTGTGTGTGTGTGTGTGTGTGTATTTCTGTCTCCAAGTTCTGCTTCTGGCTCCCTTTCATCATGGGGAATTTCTGGTAGTTCAACACCAAGTGACATGGTGCTGTTTATAGATGACAGTCTCCTAACCCCCAAAAGACTTTGTTTTTTCTTTCCATATTCTTTCAACTCTTTATACATTAGCATCAAACTTTTTGGTAATTGGAACTAGGGGTGTGTGATTGGTTAAGAGTAGACCACCTTGGGTATCATTACTCATGGACTATTTACCTTTTTTAAAAAAAGCCAAGTTATGTCACTGGTCTAGAATGTACCAAATAGGGTAGGTTGTTTGGCCAGTGAGCTCCAGGAGACCTGCACATGTCTGCCTCCCTAGTGCTGAAATTACAACCACACACCGCCATGTCTAGCTTTTGTCTATGGCATCTGTGTATCTAACCTGGGTTCTCCTACTTGAATGGGAAACACTTGCCTAACTGAACAATCCCCAGTGCCATGGGTTTCTTATGCTCATGTTTAACTGTTCTTCACTGGAGAGGTGGGATGCTCACCAGTCCCTGAAGAAGGCATGCTGCAGCCAACAGGCATGCACAACTGGGTTTCTGGGAAGGATTTTGATGGAGTTAAGATCTTCAGAAAAATCAAGGCAGCAGTGGCTAAATGCAAAAAAAAAAAATGGGTGATGAAGACATGACTTCATCAACACTGAGGATGAATGTAGCCTCTGCATCCTAATCGAGGGCCTCGGAGTGTAACTGACCAATTCCATAGCAAGCTTGGTGGCCTGGTTCTTAATCTGCTGAAGTCAGGTTTGGTTACCGCACCCATCACCTTTAACAGGAGCATGCCTTTATCCCCCACATTTCATTCTATTTAGTTTTAGTTTTCCCCCAGGCAGGCACTATTACACAGTACCCCTTTCTCAGACAGAAATCTAATGATTATCTGATTATCGGCACAGATCTGGAAAGAGGGCCAAATGGGATGAGAGAGGGGGAATCATCCACCATGCTTCTTTGTGGTGGTTTGAATACCCAGGAAGTAACGCCATTAGGTGTGGCCAACATCCTAACCATGTGGGAGCCAGTCTTCTTCTGGTGGCCTTCAGATGAATTTGTAGAACACTCAACATTTCCTCCACCAGGCCTGCCTGGATGCTGCCATGTTCCTGCCTTGATGATACTGAATTGGACCTCTGACCCTGTCAGCCAGCCCTAATTAAATGTTGTCCTTATGAGTTGCCTTGGTCATGGTGTCTGTTCACAGCAGGAAAACCCTAACTAAGGCATTCTTGAACAGAACCTGGGAGGAAAGGAGAAACTAGTTCATATGCAAGGGAGCTCAGAGACTGCACCCTATCTCCCTAGCCTGACCTTGGAGGCCAGACACAAGATATACCATGGCCTCCCTGTCCACATCCTGTGACATGAGGCCATGTGCTTCTCTGATCTCTATTCTCCCCTTTGACCATTCCAGCAACTTGAGTCAATACCACACCAAGTCAAACATCCCCTCAGCTAGATTTTTGCTATAGTGGCAACATAACTGGGTCTTATGGTGCAGGAGGAACTTTCCAGAATGATCTTTCTAGGAGAATATCACCAGCATCAATTTTTTTTTTTTATTCTTTGTCTCTTCCTTCCTTCCTTCCATGGGTGCTGTCAGCATCAAGCAATCACTACACTTGGCCTGGAGGAACTTTCTCTGGATTCCTCCTTACACAAAACCAGTCCCACTGTGCCCATGCCTCAGTGGACAGGTGCCCGACTATGACACTTTAATCAACTGCACTTTACATAGTCAAGAATAGGAATCTTGGTCATTCTTAGTGCACTGACCAGCCTGTTTCATAACATGTCAATCATTTACGTGATTTATTTCCAAGGACTTTCTACCTAGTGCCGATGCCACCCAAGCATGTGGTACCTGTAAAGGTCACTCACTCTGCAACAGATGAGCAGCCAAAAGTTCACACAGGATGCTTGAGTGGGCTCGGCTCTGACACCATGTGGGTATTCGTTTTAACAGTGCTTCTACAGGGATGGACATGGCTTACCGGAGAGGTGGTTGATTGTTGTGCGTGTTCCAGCAGGCTTTTCTGGTGAGTGTGTCTGCAAACCTCTGTCAAGCATCGGTGTATCCAGGCTGACTTGGGAGATGCCTCTGCCTTGCTCTGGGAAGCCTGTAAAGGAAACCTTTCTAAAGGTCAAGATGAGGAAAACACCTTGTGAGGTTCAGTAGCTTTGGCTACTGTCAGCGCACCGACTGTCATCCTTTGTGCAAATAGCACTGATCCAAACCCAAACATTAGGCAGAGCTCAGAGAACCCCACAGAAGAGGGGAGGAAGAAGTTCAGGAGCCAGTTGAGTCAAGGACACCAGGAAAACACAGCCCACAGAATCAACTAAGTAGGGCTCTCAGAGGCTCACAGAGACTGAAGCAGCAATCACAGAGCCTGCATGGACCTGAGCTCAGTTCTCTGCATAGATGCTCTGTTTGTTTACTTGGGAGTTTTTTTTTTTTTTTTTTTAGGACTCCTACCAGTGTGAATAGGGGTATCTCTGACTCGTTTGCCTACTTTTGGGACCCCTTTTCTCCTACTGGGTTGCCTCATCCAGCCTTGATAAGAGGGTTTGTGCCTAATCTTATTGCATCTTGTTATGGCCTGTCCAGTTGATATCTCTGGGGTGCCTGCTCTTTTCTAAAGGGAATCAAAGAAACAGTGGATCTGAGGGAGGGGAGAGGTAGCAGGTGGAAAACTGGGCCAAGTAGAGGGAAGGGAGGCTGTGGTCAGGATAACTTGAGAGAAGAATAAATAAAAATATTTTTTAAAAAGTCCACTCGAGGGGTCAGTGAGATAGCCCAGCTAGCAAAGCAGTTGTGACTCAAATAAGACCAGAGTTTTGAGTCTTCAGAGTGTGTGCAAAACCTGGAGCAGTAGAATGTATCTGTAACCCCCCCCCAAATTACAATTGAGGACAGAGGAAAGATGGAGACTCTCTAGAAGTGCCAGGGCCAGCTAGCCTGCCATTGCACAGAATAGCAAAGAAGAGATCCTGTCTCGACTACAGTAGAAGATGAAGACCAGCTCCCCCAGGCCCTCTTCTGACTATAACACATGTGTCCTGGTACTCCCACAGCTGCACACAGAAACAGGTACACACACATATCAAGCACACATACACACAGAGATAAATAGGAGGGTTTTGGTTGGGGAATGACCATGCACTTATTATATTATGTATCCAGGAAAATTTGTTCACCCCAGTGGCCCCCAATGACAGCAAGCTGCCACATGCACAGGGCACAATCATATAATTCCTTCTCTCTCTCTTTTTCTCCTTATACTTTGTACCTGCCTGTGTATGTGTGTGTACATACATGTGGTGTGTGCATGTTTTTGCACATGTGTGCACTTGCATGTGGAGACCTGATGTTAATGTTTCTGAACCTTCCTCTGTTGTTCCCCCACTTTATTCACTGAGGTAGGATCTGTCAGTCAAACCTAGAGCTCTCCGATATAGCTAGTCTTGCTAGCCTGCTTGCTCTGGGAATCTCCTGTCTTCATCTTCCAAGGCAGGAGTTACAGGTGTGGAATGTCACGCTCTCCTGTAACTGAGGTGGGTTCTGGGAATGGGAATGCCAGTCCTTAGGCTCACATGGCAAGCTCTCTAACCACTGAGCTACCTCCCAAGCCTTCGGTGCAGTCTTATCTTGAGGAGAAAGGCCATTGATGCTACGGTATCTTTAAACCTTATCGTTTGCTCAGGTCTAGACCTTTGACAGGCAATAGGATGCGAATGGAGTCATTAGGGTGGCTTCCTTTTTCTCATGTTTCTTTCTCGCTGCCTTCTGTTGATAGGGAGTGGTACCAGTCTGTGATTGACAGCCAGGCCATAAAGCTTCCTTTCAAAATAAGGTGTTTAAGTAAAGAATGCAAGTATGTTTAATCAGAGTGGCATTGTATGATAGAGCTGGTATATTGAGCAGGAACAAGGTACTGAATGACTTTGAAAGGAACAGGAACAGAAACTTTGGACCCTCGTATCTGAGACAGAAATATCAAATACAAATAAAATACTGACTAAAAGAGCAAGTGCTATTTTGTTGGTTCCTTTTGTTTTGGTTGGTTGCTTGGTTTGGGAGACAGGATCCCGTGTAGTCAATACTGGCCTCAAACTTTCTAAGTAGCTGAGGATGACCTTGAATGCCTCATCCTCCTGCCTCCACTACCTGTGTACTGAGATTATGGGCATGCACCAACTATTCTGGTTTTGTGGTATTGGGGATTGAACCTCTGGGCTTCTTGCATGCAAGGCAAGCATCCTACTAATCAAACAGCATCCCTGGTCCTAGTCACTGTGAGTCTGTGACCATGTACACATTTTGATGGCCTCGGAGGAAGAGGGATGGGATGGGGGAGGGGCAGGAAGAACAGGTGCTTTGTGCTTGTGAGACACCAGCCAGCACCAGAGTGTTTGTGGCTCCGTGGCTTCCCCATCAATGCAAAGTGAGAAGAGCCTATCCAGGATCTGAAGAGGTAGATGAAAGATTTTGAGTGCTGTCCACTCGGGAACTCGCTGTCGCTAACTGTAAGGTCAATAGCCCAGTAGGACAATTGGTGCCAGCTGAGTCTCAGAGCCAGACAAGTTGGTTAAAACCTGGCTGGTCCTTGCTGCTCTGATAAATATCCACGGTGGCATGCTTGCTCCTTCAAATAATGGAGGAAATTATAAAACACAGAAGCCTCAAATGTATCATTAATGGCGGCGTTTAATTCTCCATTTTATGCCAGCTTTGTGCTGCACCTGTCTTCTCTATGACCTGAGATACCATCATGCTGTGAATATTTTCATTCTGTGTCATTGCTCTGAAGGATGGAACCCTGAGCTCTGCAGAGCAGAGATATAAGCAGTGTGTGTGTGTGTGTGTGTGTGTGTGTGTGTGTTGTGTGTGTGTGTGTGTGTGTGTGTGTTGTGTGTGTGTGTGTATGTGTGTGCATGCCTGTCTGTTTGTCTGTCTGTCTGGCATGCATGTACATGTACTGTGTGTATGTGTACACATGTGTGTGCATATATGTGTGTGCATGTGCCATGTATGTATGTGTGTGCACATATGTGTGCCATGTGTATGTGTGTGTGTATGTGTGTGTGTGTCTGATATGCATGTGCATGTGCTGTGTGTGTATGTGTGCATGTGTGTGTGCATATATGTGTGTACATGTGCCATGTATGTATGTGTGTGCACATATGTGTGCCATGTGTATGTGTGTGAATGTGTGTGTGTCTGATATGTATGTGTGTGCTGTGTGTATATGTGTGCATGTGTGTGTGCATATATGTGTATGCCATGTATGTATGTATGTGTGTGTGCACATGTGTGCCGTGTGTGTGTGTGTGTGTGTGTGTGTGTGTGTGTGTGTATGTGTGTGTGTGTGTGTGTATGATGGATAGAGAATGGCAATGAGTAAAGATAGGATAGCAGTGTGCTGTTTGAGGACCCTCATCTCCCTACAGGGCATGTATCTAGCCTGTTTCATGCACAGCTTTCCCATTATGCCTGGGACATAATATTCTCAATAAATACCATCAGATGCACAGCAGCCAAGACCCGTTTCTGTATAAGACTCAGCAGGGAAGACCTGGAATGGGGTTCTACAGGGCACCGTGCACAGCCCTGGAGTGGAGGAGGATAAAAACTGGACAGCAGTGTGTTGAAAAGATGCTCTGTATTCCTGGATGTAAGGGGTAGATCAGAGGCAGCCACATTTCTGTGTGTGTGTAGGGGTTGGGGGAAGGGTCATGAGCTTTTACACAAAGGCATACACAGTAAGAAAGACTCTAGAGAAAGTTCCTCCAAGCTGGATATAGTGACTTCTTGAGGCCAACAGGTACCTAGGAAGGAGGGAAGAGGCAAATGATGGAAAGCCAATGCTGAAACCTTCTCCTTCAAAGTCCTACCCAAAAAGTCCCACCTGCACTGCAAGAACTGGGTCAAGTCATCAAGTCCTTACTGCAGCTCAAGACTGACGTGGGTGTAGCCAACCACTTTCTGACTGAATGTACGACCTACCACACTTGCCCAGTTCTGTACCTCTGGCCAAGAACCCATAAGTGGGAAACTCCTAGGCCTAAGGGTGACTCTACTTTCATTATGCTGCCAGATGGACAGAGTATCAAACTGTTTTCTAAACTCAGATCTCTAGACCCATAGAACAGTGCCGGTCTCAGACCTCATCAGAGAAGTTTCTTTGTGCAGTGGGCGGTGGTCAATTTTTGCAGAGAACAAGTGTCAGGGATCTGCTCGGGTACAACTGGGATATCTGTATCACACCCTGAATATCATGGGTCATTGAGGAAGAGGGAGTGGAAAGAGTGTCAGAGCCAGCAGTCGGGGAAGAACAGAGCAAAAAGGTGCCACTGTCCTCGTGAATGATGTTGGCCTCCTGCCCAATGTCAAGCCAGCTGACATTCCAACTTGGAACAGGAAAGGATTCATGAATCTCCATTCCTAACCAAGGAGCTATGGTCAGTTGATGATGGCTCCTGGGGGGGGGGAAGAGTCAGTTTTCATTAACAGTGTAGACCCCAGAAGGTTCAGCATGCTCCCGTGGATGGCCCCACACCTGTGAGAATATGGGGATCACGAATCAGAGTAGATAGGTTATTAAAATGTATTAAGGGACATGAAATCAGGTGATGGGGTAGAGAGGGAGATGTGGGGGTGTTATGTGAAGAAGTTGGGGTTGAATATGGTATGAAAATGCATTGTAGGAAATTGCCAAAGAGTTCATTTAAATATTCTTAAAATTGCAGACATTCTGATTGAGACCACTGGGGGGGGGGGGTTCACATAATGAAATTGCCAGCTGTTCCTATGGACAAAAGAGTATGAAGCTTGTCTGTGGCCAGGCTGGATTGGAGGATGCTCCTCTCTGGTTTAAGGAGAAAGGCATAGAGTGGAGAGAGGCTGGCCAGTTCATCTACCCCCAAAAGGACTAGATTGTGTTTGAAAAGAAAATAGTACCATCCACTACTCTTTAAACGTTTCTACTATTCAGAAAATACTTTGCTGAAAATTCAAAATAGAAACACACACATACACACACACAAGCACACATACACATGCACATATACACATGCACACACACATACACATGCACACACTCAAGCACACACATGCACACATACACATGCACACACACATGTACACACAAATGCACACATACACATGCACACACATACACAGAGAGATGAGAAAACAATAAATCTTTAAAATTAATTTATTTTTAATAAAAAATTAGTCTATACTAGCATGATTGAAAGTAGGCAAAGTGAAAAGGAAAGAAGTTAATTTAATATTTGTGTATTAATTCACTATGCACTGCAAACAGGTGCTAAGCAATTATTTAAAAGCATTGACTCAACTGAGGACTGCAGAGGCTAAGTTAGAATTGAAAAAAGATGCTGACTTTAATTTATTTTTTTTCACCTTCTGAGTGAGACTCAAGCATTCTCCCTTGGGTCCTCCTTGTTACTAAGCTTCTTTGGGTCTGTCAGTTGTACATTGCAAGTAGATGGAAGGAAGAAACTGGGTAGGAGACGGGGTGGGGAAGGGAACTGGGAGAAAAAAACAGTAATTGGTGGAGGGGGCACATTTCTTGGATGAGTCAGAGACCTGGGACAGGGGAAGCTCCAAAGACTCTATGTAGGTGACCCAAGCTGAGACTCGTAGCAGGAGGAAATATGGAGCCTGAAGTGGCCACCTCCTGTAGCCAGGCAGGACTTCCAGTGGAGAGACTGGGATACCAACCCATTCACAAAATCTTCAACCCAAAATTGTCTTACCTATAAGATGTGCCGAGATAAAGGTGGAGCAGAGATTGAGGGGATGCCCAACCAATGACTGGCCCAATTTGAGACCCATCCCATGTGAGAGAGTCAACCCCTGACACTGTTAATGATACTCTGCTATGCTTACAGACAAGAAACTAACATAACTGTCTTCTGAGAGGCTTCATTCAGCAGCTGATGGAAACAGATGCAGAGACCAGCAGACAAACAATAGGCAGATCTCAGGAAGTCTAATAGAAGAATAGGGGAAAGGAAGAGGCTCACAGAGATTGAACCACCAACCAAAAAGTATGCAGGGCCTAGACCCAGGCCCCCTTCCCATATGTAGCCAATGTATAGCTTGGTCTTCATGTGGGTTCCCTAACAATTGAAGCAGTGGCTGTCTCTGACTCTGTTACTAGCCTTTGAACCTCTTTCCCATAGCTAGGCTGCCTTGTCTGGCCTCAGTGGGAAAGGATGTGCTTAGTCCTTCTGGGACTGGATACACAAGGACTGATTGGTACCCATGGGGGTAGAGGGAGATATATGAGGGTGGGCCAGAGAGGATGAAGGAGGATGTGATCAAGCTGTAATGTGAATAAATAAATTAATTATTTAGAAATAAAGAGAGAGAGAGAAAGACAGAGAGACAGAGAGAGATTGAGAAAGAGAGAAAGAAAAAAGATGTTAACTCACCCCAAAAATCTGGGCAGCCACCCAGTACCTAACTGGACTACTCTGGATACATTTGCCGGACACCAGATGAGACTCTCAGTCCAAACAGCAGAGTTTCAGCTGCCTTCCAGAACTCTACAAATGAAGTCATTTGCCAAAGGGAAGTTTTGTGCATTTCCAGTTTAGGATATTTCACCTTCATCCTCATCAGAGCAGTAACTCCTGAAGCCTTGCAGCCAACCTTACTTTCCTCTTGGCCTAACCTCTTGCAGACTGTGTGTTTGATGAACTCCTCAGGGGGTGTGGCTCCTGATCCCATGATGAGCATCAGATTCATAGCTTTCGAATGAGGCAGTCAGTCCTGGCCAGCAGTAGGGTTTTTAAGGAAGGTTTTAAGGTGATGCTGTAGACAGGCTTCATGAACTCACGACCCAATGATCCTGCTGCCCTGCTCCCCTCTGCACTCTAGTTTCTTTCCTTCTAATACCTCACTGCTGGTGTCAGGATGTTTAATAGCTAATTCCCACTGGGTTACACGGAAGGAAAATACAAAAAAAATCTGAAATGGATTATACGGTGAAATTCCCATATTCCTGCTGTAGGCATCCACCAGCCAGATGTAAGCAGGGAATCTCCCTCAAGGTATTCTTACACTCCATGCTTGCCTATGCTCAGCTATCCCAAAGAGGAGAGCCACTCTGTCTTTTATAACCACAGGCTGGGGCTTCCTGTGACCAGACCTGCCAATGAAGCCATATGGGATACTGCTTCTCTCGGGTCTTTCTACCAGAGTAATGCCAGCATGACTCATCTGCAAGATGGTGGAATATCACCCTTGCTCCAACAAATATCTCTTCCCTTTTACTCTTTGCTCACTTTCTACCATGCCAGCATAAAGAAAACCCTCTCTGCTGTTTGATCTCTTTTGTGAACCCTAGAAACATAAAACATCCATCAAGTACCTCACACATTTGATTTTAATGAAAGGGACAACTGGTCGACCTCAAATGATAGTTAATTAAAAAAAAATAGCGTCCAGATACAGATATATATCTTTTTAAATTTTATATACATATACATAGGAATATGTTTGTGTGTGTGTGTGTGCGTGTGTGTGTGAATGTGTGTGTCTCTGTGTATATGTATGTGTGCTTATTCTACTTTGAATGATGATCAAACTATTTTTTGAACACAGTGTAGTGTGTTCACAGTGTAGTGAACTTGTCCTCGGCATCTATTCTACAAGCACATCAAATGCTACGCTCCCATCCCTTGGAAGAGTGTGTAGGCGGTTTCCAATTCGGGACTCTGAGGAGTAACCTCCCTTAGATCACCACTGTACCTGTGTTAAGAGAGTCTTGAACACTTGTTTCCTGAGCATAGAAGCCCAGGGGTGAAGTGTCTGTGCTACATGCCAGGTTCATGTGCTCTGTTCCTCACAGGCAGCTTTTTTTTTTAAATAGCTACACACCCTATGTGTTCCAACAGCAGAGCTTGAGAATTCTGGCTATGTTCCTTTCGTTTAGACTTTACTTCTAGCAGCATTTCAGTGGTATCTATTTAAAACTGGTTAAGCTTTGACACACCCATAGATTTTACACACAGTGGCTTAGGTGGAAAGTGTTGGTGATGCACGTTGGTTTTATATATTTTTGTGAAATTGTTAAAATGAAAAAAAAATGCTATACAATCCTGGAACCCTACTTCTGGAAGGAAATTAAATTAGTACCCTAGTGACCAGTTCATACAGCACAACAGCCAAGGTATAGAAACATCTAAGCTCTTATTAGTGAACCAGTGAGGAAAAATGGAATACTATTTAGCCTTTAAAAAAGCAAGGAAAGTCTGTCATATATGAAAACATTGGGGTTCTACTTTCATTTATGCTGCTGTGATCAAATGCCCTGCCCCAAAGCAACTTGTGGGAAAAAAGAGGTTTATTTCATCTCATAGTTGCAGGTTAGAGTCTATGATAGTAGGGAAGTCAAGGCAGGTACTTCATGTAGCTAGTCCCATCACATCCACAGTCAGGAGTCAAAGAGAAAGGAATACATGTCTGCCCACTTGTTTGCCTGTGCTTAGCTTGATTTCACTACTCTTATACATGTCATGACCTCCTGTCTAGGGAATGGTGCTGCCCTCAGTGGGATAAATCTTCCCATGTTACTTAACTGGAACTAGATAGTCTCCCACAGACATACCCACAGGCCTCATTGAGGCCCTCTTCCCAAGTGATTGACTCTAGGTTGTGTTGGGTTAACAGTCTAAGCTAACCAGCACAATGGATAATGTGAGAGGCTATCTTGACATCAAATGAAAATAAGCCAAGTGCAGAAGGACAGGGGTGTCATTTCATGATTTGCTTGTCTGGTCCATACCATCCACTCAGACTGCTCTCTGACCATGTGGGCAACTGCATGGCATGCTCTGATCAAAACTGAGTATGGAGTCTTGGCCCTTTCTCATGCTGGCCACTGTTTAGCCTGTTCTCTGACTGAGTCTAAATATTCAGGCTTGCTACTTCTGCGGTAGCATCCTGCGAGACCTTGCCCATAGGGCTCTAGATTTGTGCTTAGAGAAGCTTTCTTATGTTGTTGCTGGACAGCCTATGGCTTATCTTGCCTGCTAAACTCACAGCTAATTCCTATCATGAAGTTTGTCTTAGAACACTGCTACAACAACACATTAAATATCCACAACCATCCCAAAGAAGGGTCACACTTACCCTTCTTTTCAAATTTGTAAACAGAGGCACAGGAACTTAAGCAATTTGGCCAAGTTCATCCATCTAAAGGGCTGAGTCAAATTTTATGTTCATGCTTTCTGTCCTCACTCACGACCTGATACTTTCTCTGAGCATCTGGGTTTATATAATTGTCTCAACATTAAGAGGGGGAAATCTTAGAAGGGAAGGCACTTGTTGTTCCTGGCCTTCTATTGCTGAATCTTCTCTCCTAATACTTGTAGAATAATGCTCCTCCTCGGGTAACTCGATTGGGTTATGATGGAGATCTCCAAGTGCTGGTTACGTGGCTGTGTTCTGGGAAGACAGTGTGATGATCAGTCCTGGTTGTCAACTTAACACATCTGACAGGGTAACCTCACCTGAAGAACTACCTTCATCAGATTGGTCTCTGGCAATGTGTACAAGAAATTATTTTGACTGATGATTGATTTGGGAGGGCCCAAGCCCACTGTGAGCAGCCCCATTCCCTAGGTAATTGACCCTGTATAAGAAAGCAAGCTCAGTCAGGAGCCTAGCATAACTGTCCTCCAAAGGGCTCTACCCAGCAGCTAACTGCAACAGAGTCCCATAGCCAAACACTGACTAGAGCTCAGGGACTCTTATGAAAGAGTTGAGGGAATGGTTGAGGACCCTGAAGGGAATAGTAACTCCACATGAAGACCAACAGAGTCAACCACCCTGGACCCATGGGGCTTTCAGAGACTGAGACACCAACTAATGAGCATTCACAGGCTGGACCAAGGCCTCAGACACATATGTAGTAGATGTGCCATTCAGTCTTCATAAGGGTCCCTGAATAACTGGAACGGGAGCTGTTCCTAAAGCTGTTTATAGAACCCATTCCCCTTACTGGGCTGTCATGTCTAGCCTCAGTGGAAGAGGATGTGACTAAACCTGCAAAGACTTGATGTGCTAGGATAAGGGAATACCCAGGGGGAACCCACCCTCTCAGAGGAGAAGGGGAGTGAGGGTGTGGGAGGAACTGTGTGAGGGGGAACTAGGAAGGAGGCAGTAGCAATTGGAATGTAGAATGAATGAATGAATGAATGAATGAATGAATGAATGAAGAAAGTTCAGCATGAGCTTTGTGAGCGAGTCACTAAGTAGCATCCCTCCATGATTTCTCTTTAGTTCCTACTTGGATTCTGACCTTGATTTCCCTCAGTGATAAACTGTGACCTGGAAGTATAAACTGAAATAAAATCTTTCCTCTAAGTTGCTTTTGTTCCCAGCATTTATCACAGCAACAGAAAGGAAACAGAACAGGTGGCCTGTTCCCATGGGGATATCATGTTCTTTGATTACAGAGGACGGATCAAGCACCAAACTCAAGTATGTAAGAGGTATCACTTTCTGTTAATGTCATTATCGTGGCTTCAAGGTCCATTTATCTATCTGTTATATCAGTCAATTTAGGCCTTTCTGATTCTCAGATGAGTCCTTGTATGAGCACCCATTATCTAAGACTACTAGAAAACCCATTTCCCTCTGAGCCCTTGTATGGTTGCACCTCAGTACTGCCCTCCCTGGGTAGCCTCTCCTGGCACTTCCTGGCAGCTACCCACCTGCCTGTATTTGGAGATGCAGGCTGTTCTCTCCTTATCCACTCCTAAGATTTCTGAAAATGCTATACTTTATCTAGATGTCTCTTGTGGTGGTGACAAAGATCATTTCTATAAAACTCAAGGTGGAAGAAATCAGTAAGGGAGACTTTTAATCCCACCTTGTCTGTTCTGTATTAACCCTCCTTTGCACAAAGGGAACAAGGTTTGGAGGAGAGGAGGAAAAACAAGGAAACAGAAGAAAATAGATTTTGATATAAAATAGTATTAACTTGTAAGAATTGTTATCTGTAAGAATTAATGATTTGCTCACAAAATGCTTCTAGAGGTTTAATTTGGTTCCAGAATTTAGAAAACTGGAACACATGGTTATAGCATGAATAAAACAGGAAAAATGCTGACCTCATGAAGTACCTATTATAGTGAGAAGCGATAAAACAAGCCTAACCATGCCTCTAGCCAGCCAGCCAGCCAGCCAATTATTCATCTTTACATCCATATAGGAATCTGTCTATCTCTCCATGTATCCATGCATGCATCTATCCATCCATCCATCTACCCATACATCCATCATTCCATCTTTTCATATACCTATCATGAATCTATACATCTATTCACTTCATCCAACTATCTGTTCATCCATCCATCCATCCATCCATCCATTCATCATCCCATCCACCCATATATCCATTTATCCATCATGCATCTGTGAATCTATTCACTTATGTTTCCATCTATCTATCCATCCATCCATCCATGCATCCATCCATCCATGAATCTATTCATACATCCATTCATCCATTCATCCATGCATCTATCCATCCATTTATGTATCCATCCATCCATCCATGAATCTAGTCATGCATCCATTCATCCATGTATCTATCCATTTATGTATCCATCCATCCGTCTATCCATGCATCCATTCATGCATTAATGCACATACCTTTGTATCCCTCTCTTCCTGTTCCCCAAATCTTTCTGATCCCCCTCCCTTCCTCTACAGGGGGTTATGTGTGTTAGCAGGTAACTAGGGAAAGCTAAGTGGTGAGAGAGTGTTATGGTTCTGTTTGATGATAGAGAAACTTTACTCTGACATTGACCCAAGCAGAAATCCAAGAGATTTGCACATGGAAGACGAAAGATGAAGACAGAGGAAATGAATGGCCAGAGCAACAGTTCTGGGGTAGGCATGTATACTGTGTAGTTGTGGGAAGGGTTATCCAGTGTAGGTTCAACAGAACAGAAAGGAGATGGCATACAAGATGGGCAGGAACAATAGCCAAGGACCAGACCATACGGCAGCTGCTGAAGCAACGGACTGGGATTGAAGCCTTTAGCCAGAGTGAGGAGGGAAAGCAGCAGGCTTCTAATGGGTATCAGCATAATTCAAATCCACATGTCTGCTGACTGGGCACTGAACCATAGAGATCCTACGTAGAAGCAGGATGATTGTTGTGTACTGTCAGATCCAGGAGGACAGGGGTGACAGAAGGCAGTGGCATGTATTAGGACCTGGATCTGCTTTGTCAAGCAAAGCCCTGAAAGAGTTACTTACAAGGCATCTGCTGTTTGTGGCTACAGAGGACAAGAGCCGATCTAGCAGCTGGCATCTCTGGTCTTAGCCCAGGCATGAGAGATGGAATGCAGCACATCTGGCACATCTGGCACATCTGGCACATCTGGCACATCTGGCCTTGGGAGAATCTACAGAAGAGGAACTGGGGGCTGGAGTGGGAGATAGCCAGGCAGCATTGTGGGAGGAGCATGTGCCAGGCTCGGGAGACTGTGTAGAGCACATCCTTGGATATAGTGAAAGAGAATGTCCTTGACCATTGATAGGGACATTGTAGGAGCTACCCAAGTGCTGAACAAGACAAGCCAGATGACATCACCCCAGCCTGTACCATAGATGCAGTTCCGTTCTTACCTAAGACAGGAGACAGCAAGGCTAGGCTCTGGAGTAATCCTCATCAGGTCTGACAATCACTCATGGCTTTTCCCTCTCTGAAGACAGTCCCTCCCCCCACCCCCCGTCCTACAGGTGGCAAGTACTGAATCTATCATTTTCTGTTGAAATATACTCTTTAAAAATACTTAATGCAATGCCTGGAATAACTCAGAACTTAAGCTATTTAATTTTTCCTTTCTTTAAGTTTGTTTTTGTTTCTTTAAGCTTGCTTTTCTTCTTTTTAAATGTGTGTGTTTGTGTATGTATGTATGTATGTATGTATGTATGTATGTATGTATGTTTTAAACTTATAAGTAAAAACCAAAATGTGACATTTAATGGAAACTTTTGATATTTAAAAGTAAATGCTACACACACACACACACACACACACACACACACACACACACCTCCTTAGTCTCCTGCCATTATTCATGGCAAAACCCCTTTCTCTAGAACTTTAAACATATAGTATGTAACAGCTAATTTTTACATGTAAATTTGATTATATTGATGGCGTGTGTAGGGTGGTAGAGAAGTGTCACTCACTCTGGGTTTGTCCTTATGGGCATTTCCAGAGATAAATCATGAGAACTGTGACTTACAGATGGGTCAATCTATTGAGCAGTTTACAGTATGATAGAATTATCAAGGGGTGGTGAAAGGCAGGGGGGCAGTCCCAGTTAGGGGAAGTGTGTTACTGAGGGAGGGGTGCTCTTGAGTTAGCCTCACCCTTACCCTTTCCTGTGTGCCTTTCTTTCTGTTTCTTGGCCACCATGATACGAACTGCTATGTTCCTCCAGTGGTTGAAGCTTCTAAAATGGTGATACCAAGTACATCTGTCCTCCCTCGGCTTATTCTGTCATGTATTTAGTCATGGCTGCACAGAAGTGGCCGACACACAATCCTTAATTATAATCACTCAGAGCCCCTGTCTTTGCCTGTAACTCAGGAACCATGCACTCAGCTTCTCCTTCTCTCTCTTCCAGCATCTGTCCTCCCTGTATCCTGGCAACTGCTCCTTTCTCATATGTGACATCAACATTTTCAGCTTCCTCATTCAAGTGAGAACCTGTGAAGATAGTCTTCCTGTACCTGGCTCCTGTCTGTCTTTCTGTCTGTTTCTCTTTCTGCCTGCCTTCCTGCCTGCCTTCTTGCCTGCCTGCCTGCCTGCCTGCCTTCCTTCCTTCCTTCCTTCCTTCCTTCCTTTCTTCCTTCCTTCCTTCCTTCCTTCCTTCCTTCCTTCCTTCCTCCCTCTCTCTCTTTCTTTCTTTCCTTTTCTCTCTTTCTTCCTTCCTTCCCTCCCTCCTTCTCTCCTCTTTCTTTCTTTCTTTCTTTCTTTCTTTCTTTCTTTCTTTCTTTCTCTCTTTCTTTCTTTCTGTTACTCAATACCATCCATGTCATTGCAAATGACATTCTTTCTTTCTGCATTCTTTTCTTTCTGCAGAAAACCCATTCTTTCTGCGGCTGGGCAGTGTTTGGTTGTGCACAGTGCATACGATCTTGCTTTTGCCCATTCATCAGGTCAGTCAATGGGCAAGTAGGCTGATTCAGTATCCTGGTCATTAACTGTGAATGTTAACTGCAGCGGATACAGAGAGCAGGTGTCGTTTCCACAGAAAGTTTTTACTTCACTTGGCTGTAGACCTAGTAGTGGGGCTGCTCATTACACACCAGCTGTTTTTTTCTCTTGGTATGTGTACTGGCTGGTTTTGTGTGTCAACTTGACATAAGCTGGAGTTATTACAGAGAAAGGAGCCCCCATGAGAAAAATGCCTCCATGAGATCCAGCTGTAAGGCATTTTCTCAAATAGTGATCAAAGAAAGAAGCCCCAGTCCATTGTGAGGGGTACCATCTCTGGACTAATGGACCTGGATTCTATAAGAAATCAAGCTGGGCAAGTCAGTAAGCAGCATCCCTCCATGGCCTCTGCATCAGCTCCTGCCTCCAAGTTCCTGCCTCGTGTGAATTACTGTCCTAACTTCCTTTGGTGATGATCAGTGACATGGAAGTGTAAGCTGAATAAACCTTTTCCTCCTCAGCTTTCCTTGTTGTCACCATGTTTTGTGTAGAAATATAAACCCTGACTAAGACAGTATGTATTCTTCAATAATTTATTTATTTATTTCATACAATGAATTTTGATCCTATCCATTCCAGCTCCCAACTCCTTCCAGTTTCACCCCTACCTCCCTACCCATCCAACTTAATGTCTTTTTTTTCTTTTGATTCACTGAGTCCAATTTGTGCTGCCAATATACTCTTGGGTGTGGGGCTTTCACTGGAGAGTGGCCAGCCTACCAGGGGCCACACTCTTCACAGAAACTGACTCTTCCTTTCCTAGAAGCTACCAGTTGTGAATAGCTACTTGGGTGGGACTTCCTGCTCATCTCCCCTCACCAAGCTGACATTTGGTCTGGCTTGAGTTTGTACAGGGCTCACACAAAGTTTGCAGGTCCACTATGAGTTCATACTTTACATTTGTGAACAGCAATCCTCCTGGCTATACTAATTCACGCTCCCCCAACTTAGGATGGGGTTCCCTTTCCCTGCATCTTTGTGAGCACTTGTCAACTTTGCTCTTTGGAGACAGCCATTCCTACGACAATGAGGTGACATATCACTGTGAGTTTTTAACGCGATCTCTGAGGTTGACTGATTTTGAACATTCCTCCTCACCCCACATACCTGCTGGGCATTGTGTATGTCTTATGAGAAATGATGACTTAGGTCTATTGATATTTGGCTTAAGGGGGTTTCCTGCACCTGAACTGAGTAGAATTCATATGTTACCTGGTTTGTCTGGATGCTACACCTCTCCATAGTTCTCCTGAGCTCTTCTACCATCTGCTCCTCAGACCATAGGCCTAGAAACATCCCTCTCAGCTAGCACACAGCTCACCAACTACACTTGCAGAGCTGACATTAAAGAGCTGTCAGTCATAGTTTCTTATGGATTACCCATTGGCTTGGGAGACTGTTAGCCGCCCGGTCTCATGAGCAGATGGTAGTGAAGATCTGCTAACCCTCTGCTGTCAGGCACCCTCAAAACTTGGTCTAGGCTGATAAGAATCAAGTGTTCTTGCAACTTCATGTTGTTATAGATCTTCAGAGCATTCAGAAGCAGCATTTCCAAGATGCACAAAGGTGGATTCTGGGAGTTAGCTATAGGAAAATGGCTTCCTGATGCTCTGCTTGTGCTTTTGTTAGCCCCAGCAGCAATCTGGTTGGTTCTTTCAGCAAAGTTAATCTAGAAGTTATTTAAGACTTATTTTTGGATGTATTTATTCAAATTGTGTGTGTGTGTGTGTGTGTGTGTGTGTGTGTGTGTGTGTGTGTGTATAAGAATGCAGTGTCCACAGAGGCTAGATGTCAGTATCAAATCTCCTGGAACTGGAGTTATAGACAATTGTGAGTTACTAGGCATGGATGCTGGGAACTTAACTTGGCTGCTGTTGCAAGAGCATCAAGCACCCTTAACCAGTGATCCCTGTCTCCAGCCCCTGCCTCAGCATTCCTGTGTCCGTATCTTGTCAGCTACCACATTGCAAAGCAGAGAAATCTACTTGGGAACTCGGCTTCTTTCTCATTTGTGTCAAGGATTTGTTCTTGTGTTTTTTGAATGTCCCGGTGATTAAGATGCTACTGCATCCCAAGGTATTTGAAGAGGCTCACCTGGATGGTGAACTATCCAATTTAGACACCGATTTAAGAACAATCAGCTTAAAAGAATTGCTTTGTAAATAAATCACAAATTGCTTCTTTGTCTCTGATTACGTCATGTACACCCCATTACCACCATCAGCCATGTTGATGGTTTGTTTTGTTTCTACTTTTGTCTGAGTGAATTTTGTGTGTGTGTGTGTGTGTGTGTGTGTGTGTGTGTGTGTGTGTGTGTATGTGTGGTTTGGCAGGAAGGTAAAATCATGAGGTATTGTGTACTGGCTTTTACTGAGGTGTAAATATCCTGTGGAGAAATCTCAGTTAATCTTACAAAGGATTGAAACAGTGTAACTAGAGCAGAGACCACACAGAAACAGAGCTGAGGAGTCTTTCCCTCAAACTTGATACCCGGACGCTCTGTTACTGTTAACAATTAAAGCCAAACTGTCCCTTTTAGTAAAATCAAGATCTCAATGCCTGTCATGTGATGGTAACTTGAAACCCAGTATTTCTTTTTCCCTTCCACAAGAAATTGACAAGATTTACTTTTCCCTTAGTATACTGGATTCAACATGATGTCGTGCTCTGGGTTTTGAGTGAGTGAGTTTATTAAGTACATAGCAAACAAAAGTAGAACAAATGTTGAGTATTAGGTAAAGAGAAGCAGCCATAGATAGAAAACTTTCACCACATCAGAACCTTACAATGTCTAACAATGGTGAAGGGGAAGTTTGGGGCATTCAGGTGAAGGTCCTGGATCATTTTCCTCTCTGTGGATGAGCATCTGGTCTCTCTTCCCCACCTCAGACATGGTTGTTTACCATACCTTTATTGCAAGTAGTTTTATTTTATTGCAAATGACAAATATTTTTATTAACACTCTAAGAATTTCATGCAGTGTATTTTAATCATATTCCTCCAAGGTCTACCTCCCACCCCACTTAAATTGTGTCTTCTCCCTTTAAAAACCAAAATCAATAATCCATTCATGCTGATTTGTGCTGTCTGTACTTCTAAATGTGAGGTCCTCCATCAGAGAGCGGACACCCGGGTACAAGTTTTTCAATAGCCTTATCTGCTTCTTGCCTTTTTCTCTCTCCTTTAAAGAACCAGGGGACCAGCCTAACCATCAGAGGGATTTGAAGGCTATCAAAGAGCCCCTCCTTGCTCCCAGTATCTACTTTCAACAAGCTTATACAAGAAGTGGCAATTTCCAATGTAACATATTGCACATGCATATATATCCAAGCTGTGACCCAGTGTGAAAGAGGCACAAGAGATGATACACCACACTACCCAATATGTTAGCACAGGGACAAAAAATAATTAGTGGTTGCTTCTGGGAGCCATGGTATGTGCAGGGCTTGTCCATCTGTCCCTTGAGATGACATATAAGCTGATGTCACAGTTTGAACAGTTTACTTAAAATCAATTTAGCACACCCTTGACGTGGTTGGGTTAAATCATGGTCAAAATATGTTGTACTAGAAAGCTTTTAAAACCTGATGTACATGTTGGAGAGATGGCTCAGTGGTTAAGAGCACTGGTTGTTCTTCCTGAGGAGTTGGTTTCAATTCTAAGTACCCACATGGTGGCTCACAACAATTGATAGCTCCAGTTCCAAGAGATCCAGGGCCCTCTGCTGGCTTCTTTGGTCACTACACACATGTGGCACACACACACACACACACACACACACACGCACGCACGCACGCATGCACGCACACACACACGCGCACACACACGTGCATACATGTGCACATACATATACATGAGTGTGAACACACACATACACCTACACAAACACACATATAAACATGAATTTTTACTAATAAATCTTTAAAATAAATTTTAGAGAAAAGAAAGTGTTTTCCTTGTGCTATGAAATGAATCCTTCAAAAATAGATGTCAGAGTATAAATACTGGTGGTATAACAAGCAGGAAGTGTCTTTGTAGTCAAAAATGGAATGTAGTGTTTCTCATGAGAGTTAAGGGGAAATGTGAAGGAAAAGGCAGTGTTTCTACTGAGGGAATTTCTGTCATGACCTCCCTCAGTCACAACCAATATCATGTATAAAAAGCTTCTTGGAGAGCCAGCCATCCACATACAGAGATTCTGCATCTTCTTAGGGTGTGTGTGTGGGGGGGTTATCGATTGAGTGGTCTGATGCTGGACAAACTATTACATTCATAATACTCTATCTCCATTAGCATATATACATATTTATGAAAATGATAAACGGGTCTTTGTGGAAACTATAACAAATGGTCAGAATGACTTTATGCAAAGCCCTGAAAATGGTAACTATTTTCTCAGCCAACGAACATCAACCAGGAGATCTGCCCTCTCTAGCTGATGGAAATTAAAGGAATTTTGGACTTATAGTCTGTTTGCTTTTAATGTATTATTCTGTACCTTTAATGGCTCTCATTCAGATGTGCATATACTCACATATGAATGTATATATAGTAGTTAGAGTGGTAATATGTATATGTGTGTGTGTACATACACACATGCGTATCTTTGTGTGTGTGAGCCAGAAATTGATAGAAGGTGTCTAGCTCAGTTGCTTACAACATTATGTTTTGAGACACTGTCTCTCTCTGATCTGAGTTCACCATGCAAGTTATACTGGCTGGCTACTGAGCCTCACTCAGTGTTTCTGTACCATCTCTACCTCCCAGTAATTGGATTATAGACACACCCAGCTTCTTATGTGGGTTTTGGGGATCTGAACTCAGGTCCTCATGTTTGTTCAACAGATAGCATATTGACTGAGCCATCTGTCCCCAACTTTTGAAAATATATTTTATACATAAAGATGAGGATGCAGTAGGTTTGGGGGTCCTTGTCACCGGCTGTGATGCTGAGCAAAAACAGAAGCTGGCATTTACATCCTGTTAGTGTCTGACCATGTTAACTGCATCCTAACTCCTTGCTGCTGGTCACAGACCTCTGCCTCCGACCTCAGAACACATGGAAAGCAGCATCCAGGTGAGTGACCTGTCTCTGCCTGTAGAAGACACTGTCTATCAATGATGGTGTCTCTTTCCATCCAGTCATGGCATGGCTCCAGGCAGACACTTGTAGACCTCCACATTTGGATCTTGAAACGATTCCCATTTGCTGACCCCATGCCTGAGGACCAGGTACCCAAATGAGAGAAAGCCCCATGCAGACAAAGTTTTCTATGGTAAGGCACAGTGGCTACCAATGATGCCCATGGTTGAAGGATGCTTTCTGAGCAGACATTTTATTATGTGGCAGCCCCACCAAGCTTCAGCTTTAATTCTAGCTTTGAGAACCCTGTTTATGTCGATGTACAGGAAATGAAAAACAAAGGAAGGAAATTATCAAATGATGCATTTCAGGCTGAAAAATGTCATCCACATCTGTCTAAAATGAGAGTGAGCATTCTTGATTTTAGTAAATTGAGATTGACTCATCCTTGTGGCTTAAAAGTTGTTGTGTATTTCCTTCCAGATGTGTGCACACGGGCTGAATTCTTTCTTTAAAAAAAAAAAAAATCTTCGTAGAACTTGACAGTATAGGCTTTACCATAGCTCATTTAACCATCCACCTCTTGCAAAGCAATTCCTTCCTAATATTTTTTTAGAAGCTTAAAATAGTCTTTATATACTATTCTGTATGTGTGATTAAATTTATTTCTGTGGATAGATATCTGAGTGAGACTCATAGTACAAAGAAATAGTCTGATGTTTTAAAAGTAAGCTTATTTTATTTATGTATATGTGCATGTGCCCATGTCTGCCTGTGTATGTGCACATGTGTGTGCATTTGCCTGCAGAAGCCAAAGATGTCATATCCCTTGGAGTTGAAGTTACTGGCATCTGTGAACCACCAGAGTGGATGCTGCCTTGTCGTTGTTTCCCGTATCAGCTGACAACCACTGAGCATCAGGCATTTATTTCTCTCTGGCATCTCCTCTTCTGAATCATGCTTGTCTCTGATGTCTCTGAGTCTTTGCTCTGTGGAGTCACTGGTCTCTTCTTCCCCTCTTCCTTAGAACTCTCTTCCCATTCTTGCAAATTTCCACCCATCCCAAAAGAAAATCTTTGGTTTGGTTTATGGCAATTTCCACCAACAAAAGCAATTTTTATTATACAGATACTGCTTTCTAGATTCCACCTGTGGAAATTCCTCCTATCCAAATATGTAAAATTTTTATTAAAGCACAGAGAAGTAGGGGAAAAAATTAACTTGACTGTGTGGTTTGGTTCATTGAAGTTAGCATGAATTAATTTCATAGTTAAAATACAGCTTCACATAGAAGATAGGTAATATTTGGCCACAAAGGGCCAGGCAAAAGGATTGGGAAGGGCAATGGAATTTTTTCTGTCTTTATTGTCTGGACCACGTAATTGTGTTTGGAAAAACTCAGATGCACAGCAAAAAAAGAAAAAATAGTAATTGAAAATATGGACTTAAAAATTGAAACTTTTCTGCACTTTGACAGTAGCTCAAGATTAAATGGCAAAACTTGCTATTGAATTCTGCACACAAGTAAAAATAGCACATATAAAAAGTTAGCAAGTCAGATACAGTGTATCAAAAGGGTGGCAACTTGTGTTATTTTGGAATATCCCAGCCTGAGTTTGCTTTCTACTGCTGTCAGAAACACAATGACCAAAACCAACTCAGGAGGAAAAGGTTAACTTGCTGTACATGTTCCAATCACAGTCCATCACGGAGGGAAGTCAGGTTAAAATTTCGAGGCAGGAACTGAAGCAGAGGCCATGGAGGAATGCTGCTTACTACCTTGCTCCTTGTGATTTGCTCAGCCTGCTTTCTTATAGCGCTCGGGACCACTTGTCTGGGGATGGCCTCACCCAAGTGAGCTTGGTCCTGGGGCATGAGTCATTAATCAGAAAATGTCCTACTGTCCAGTCCAATGGAGATACTTTCTCATTGAAGTTCCTCCTACCAACATAACACTATTTTGCATAATGGAAAATAAAATCCTACACCTGAACCAGTGTAGGACTTTAGTTGGAATCCATCAATGGAAAATCTGGGCCAATGTCCAACCCTCGCCCAAATTGTATGGATCCAGGTGTCAAAGCCTTGACACTACTGTGGTTTGAAATCCATTATTGTTGGGGGCTAGGGAGGGTTGAGTTCTGAAGTCTGGGATATATAAGCATGGAAGCCTGGAATCCTGAGACCCATAGAGAGTTTCACTTTACCTCCCCCTGCTATAAAAGTCAGCGATCAGAAATGTTTGTAGACATTGCCAGATAACTCCCAGAGGGGGCCTGTCCCCAAGTTCAGGTTTACTGAGTTAGTATGATTAAATTTCAGAATAAAAGGAGAAATATGGCTGTCTCAGATAAAAATCACTTCCTACATTGCAATGCTGTGCCTTCATCTTTAAATAGTACATGGGTTGTTCCAGATGCTAAGCAAATGGAATTGGAGGTGTGAACTGGTTGAGGACCACTCTGTGGTCATCAAATGGGGGTACACTAGATATATACTCACAGACACACCGCTGGGAGACCTTTCCAGTTAGCTATTCTGTCTTGATATCAAGCAGGGTATGGAAGGGTTCAGTCGCCTCGAGTGGTGTTTGGTTGTTCTGAGGAGGCAGAAGGTGAAGTGACTTCTGGGAACTTTCACTATTGATGTTTTGCTGTGTGATGACAGTGTTTCACAAATCCTCGGGAAGCAGGGTCATTATCCTTCTTCTTGCAGGACCTCTGATTGATGGGCACACACCAGCCGAGCAATGAGCATGGCTCAACTTTTCACTCACTACAGCTGTCCTGGCGGCTAGGACAACCCCACGCCATTTCCTCCATTTTCTTGGCCTGTCTTCAATGGTGCTCTGTGCTGACAACCCAGCCTCTCTGATCTCAGATGGTTGTGGTAGGAAACATATGTTTATAAATCAGTCTTCAGACTGTCAAATGGGCATTATGCATGATATATGGCCAGTCTCATGAAAACATACATCAGAGTCCAAGCTAACTCCAAATAAAAGACAGCACGAGCAACTGAGATCAAGTTCAGAATATTTCTTGCAATCTTTAGCATCTCTCCTCTCTCTCTCTCTCTCTCTCTCTCTCTCTCTCTCTCTCTGTGTGTGTGTGTGAGTTGATGTGTGTGTATATACATATGCATGTACATGTAGAGGTCACATGACTTCAGGTGCTGATCTTCAAGAGATTGTCTACCTTGTATTTCGAGGTAGGGTATCTCAATAGGACACGAAGCTTACTAATTAGGCTGAGCTGTCTGGCCAACAAGCCCCCAGGATCCTCCTGACCTTAGCTCCCCATTACTGAGATGACAAATGCATTCCACTGTACCCATCTTTTTACAATGAATCTTGGGGGTGGATCTCAGGTCCTCGTACCTACAAAAGTACTTTACTGACTGAGCCATCTTCCCAGCCCCTTTGTGATATTTAAGGACCATAACACAGTATATTAGTACCCTCACCATGTGCTCCTTTTTATCCAGAAGCAACAGCAATGACCCCATACATTGCACTGGAGCTGCAGGGGGCCAGAATACATTGCCTGAGGCTGGGCATTGGAGCAGGAATGGAAATGGCAAATCTATGACACGAATGAGCACCTGGTCCAGGGTCAGAGGTTTGGTGTGCACTGCACATGAATGCCCACAGATGGCGACAGGCGCTGTGCATCCAGAAAGCCTGGAAGACAGATTGGGAAATGGCTTCATCAGACAGAAAAAAATACCTGTTGGGGAACATAGGGGTATCTGATTCAATTTAAACATCATGAAATGGGTACAGGTATACAGACGTCCCACGGAGCCCCGCTAATATGCATAATTTTATGTTGTTGCGTATCAGTTAATAGAAGTTAATTTTAATAAGAGAACTGACTGAAGAATGAAGAGACAACTCAGTGGTTAAGAACACCGGCTGTTCTTGCAACTGACCTGGTTCAGTTTCTAGCACCTTCCTGGTGGTTAAGAACACCTATAACTCCTCTTCCAGGGGCTCTGATGCTATCTTTCTCCGGTCTCTGCCGTTACTGCATGCATGTGGTACACATATGTAAGGACTGACAGACAGACGTAAGGAAAAAACCTCCCATACACATAAAATAAAAATAAATACGCAAAGAATTGACCCTGCTATACTTTTCTCTGCATTCTCAGTTTAACAGGACCGTGGCCCTCTGACAGCTCTGGTAAGTGTCTGTATCCACTACTCTTGCTATCTGGTGGTTACTGGCATCCTCAGTCCTGTCCCCCAGCCTGGGCACAGGTGCATACATCCTTTCTTGATCTCCTCATATGTGTCCATCATCAGGGACCATCTCTCCGTGTGCCATCCTTCTCCTGTCATCATGCAGATTTTTGTGAAGACATTAGCCATTGGTGCAGAACCTACCCTAAGACAACACGACTTCATTTCATCTTACTAGTTCTAATCACAGAGGCCATACTTCTAAGTAAGGTTATCTCTTGAGGTTCAAGTAGATGTTACTATTCAGAGACCATTGCTAGGTAGAGGTACCATGGTCCTGAGCAAAGCAGATCTGACTGCTGACCAAAGAGAGGCCAGTGGAAATCCAAAAGCCTAACCTCCCTGGTCCTCAAGTTCTTGAGACAAGTAAGTGTGTGTTGATCACTGTTGTCTCGACCCCTTTAGCATCTGGTCACTAGATCCTAGAGTTGTAGTTCTGTATCTGGCCACATCTTCTACCTGCTATGCCAGTGATCTTTACTTGTTGACTGGAACCTGTCACAGAGGAAAGATGTCATGGGTACCCTTGCTTTCTCTTCTTTATGTAGTCTGAGCCCAGTGGATGATGCTGTCTACATGCAAGAAAGGTGTTCCCTCCTCTGTTATAACTCTCTGAAACTCTCATAGACACACCTAGTGATGTGTCTCTGCCGTGATTCTCAATCAAGTCAAGTTGACAGTGAGACTCAGCCATCACAAAGCCTATTGTTAAGAGGATGAGAGTTGACTGTTGAAAAGTATATAGAAATGGGAAATCTCCTCATCAGTGAGAGAGGAAACAGTAGAACTGCCTCATGGCCTCACTGTCCTCATGGAGAGAACATACAAAGAGGAGACACCCTGGGGTCTTGGTATTGTTCTCAGTCCCAAGACAAAGAAAGCCATCCATGTGCCCATTAATGAATGAATAGATACTTTAAAAAGTAGCTGAAGAAGAAGAAAGACTTTTCATCCTTAAGTAAAGGAGATGTGCCTCCTGTAACACTGCAGATGACCCTGAGGGACACTATGTTAAGTGAAATAAGCCAGGTGCAGAAAAGAATACTACAACCTTCCATGCAGACTCTGGATATACAAGTGTCAAAGTCTTGAAAAAGAGAGCAGAGTGCCGATTTCAAGGGTGCTGGGATGGGAAGCCAGGATGGTTTAAAGTGTAAATCACATGTTGACTCAGTTCTAGGCATAGGATCACTGAGTCATCCCTCACCCTGAGGACCCTCTGAGGTTTAGCAAATCCCACTGTCATCTTGAAATCCGCTGAGATGTCTGGTATTCCTGTTATATGCAAGTGTAGACACACACACACACACACACACACACACAACCAGCTTCTTGTTCCAAACACGTATACCCGGGGCATTTAAAAACACACCACACATATGAAATCTACATCATTCTTTGTCAGCCATATTTCAGCAAAGCTGGAAGACACAGCTTCTAAACTAGGGGGAATCAGACCCTCATTGCTGAGCAGGCAGTGACTTTGTAGTGAAGTTGACAGTAATCAGCACAGCCTCTCAGCTTCTTCACAGGTCCCTCCTTCACGTAACACATAGCAACTGATAACTTACAATGTGCTAGATACTCTGAAATTATAATGAGCCAGGAGCAATTTCTTCCCTCACAAAGACATCTACATAATAAGGGCCATATAAACCACGAAGCCTATGTAATGCACACTAATCAGAGAAAGGTAAATGGCATTAGGTGTTAGGAAGAATACCCTGGCATCCTGCCTTACACCTAGAGGTGCAGTGGGTCCTCAGGGTAAGGGATGACTCAGTGGGAGTCATCTCAGCAAGTGAAGTCCTCCCCCCGACTTCTTCTGTCTTTTTAATAAAGCATAGCAGTGGGGTGTGCCTATAGGTGTATGTGGGTTGTGTTCCAGCTCAAGCGTATGATCAAGTATTGCGATTTCACTTAGATGCCCTTGTTTTGAATAACTGTGGAGTGGGTTACATTGTGAATTCATGGCCAGCTAAGATGTTAGTTATGATAACTCGGGCAGCTTTCTATGCAAGCAGTAATTATTCCTCTCCGCATGTCTCAACGATGCTCCGCCCAAACCCTCGATGATAGATGTCTCCATATTGTTTCCAAGTCGGCCTCTTAGAGTGGGTGAGCTTCCCAAGGTCAAGATTTCTTACCCACTTTGCACTTAGCCACAAAGTTGGCAGGCAATAAATACTCGTGAGACTCGCAACCTTGAGGAATGAATCACCACCCTCAAGACAGTTGTCCCCAGGAATTGTGACTACTAGGAAGGGAGACCGATTTAATCGTCTCTAAATGAACCTGTATTACTCCAGAGCCAGAAAAATCACCCCAAACTTTCATACCAAGGAATGGGGGATGAGATAGCTTTTGGTCTATAGGAATTTTCAATTTCAGACTGATGATATTGAACAATTGTATAAAAAGTTTCAATTGTGAACTATTGCTGAATGAGAGGTAAGGAGTGTATCCGTTTGATATTGTTTGACTTTCTGGGGTAGGAACTGGGTGCTAGTTCTTTATGCTCATTTAGGCTTTGTGTTCTATGACAACAGCAAGCTGCGTCTGCCACCGGTGCCTGAAGCTGGCTGTGTTGACCTAGCCTTTCATCATAAACATGTGAAACTCCTTCTCAGGGCATAAAGATGGCCATTCCCTTTCCTCTACAGAAAAAGTACGAAAGGAAGAAGTGTCCATTTAACAGGAGCCCAAAATGACTCCAGAAGCCACAGCCAACTTCTTCATTAAAAAAAAAAAAAATTATATTTATTTTATGTGTACGAGTTTCTCTGCATGTATGGCTGTGTACCACATATATATGCCTCTTGCCTGTGGAGGCCAGAAAATGGTTGCAATGCTCATGGAACTGGAATTACATACAGTTGGTTGAGTCACCATGCAGTGCTGGAAACCTAACCTAGGTCCTCTGCAAGAGCGGTGATCTCGCCATCTCTCCAGCCCAAACTTCTGTATTTTAAAACTGTAAGCAGTTTTGTCATGTCATGTTTTTGCTGCCCTTAGACATAAGGAGTGGAGTTGCCACCTGTTCCCCCCACCCAGGGGGGTGGGAAAGCCAAAGTTTTTTAAGTAAGAGGGAAAAGGAACTATTTTTTTTTTCGATAACAAGTAACCATGTTCTTAGGAGAGAGTTTCTGAACAAACAAAGCAATTCATTGTATCTGGGTGTCTTGGCTAGAGCCCAGTCCTGTATCTGGAAACATGGGGAATTGGTCTGTACCCTAGCAATTGAGAGTTCAGGGTAAAATTTAACTACCCAGACTTTATCTTTGTTCCTTTAGAATGTCTGTGACATGACGTCTTCTGACATGTTGACTCACTGTTCTATGTCTAACAAGCTGATTTTAAAAACAAATCACACACAGAAAAAAAGTTGTGTGATAACGATACTGTATTTGAGTGAAGTTCACTTTCGGTGATTTCAAGATTAAGGGGAAGAGTTGAGCACATGTATTCCCATCTTACTGTGAGTAGGGTAGACACATATCAGGAAAAAAAATAAGATAGATAATAACTGATGGGGAGGTGGGGCTAGAGGACTGAGAAGCCCTGTGGCTGAGGAGAGGGGAGCACAGCAGCTGGAGCCTGGCATGGAGCAGGTGCAGTTATCCCCAGAGTCCCAGAGCAGCTCTTGGGTCAGAAATGCTGGTCTGCCTGGGAGCTAGTGAAGAAAGAAGTGGGCTAACGGAGAAGAGGCTACCAGAGTTCTGAAGGAAACAGAAGCGCCCAGTTGCCCACAGCCACCCTACACTGCACAGGGATGTGGCCACCGTTAGACCATCCAAAAGCAATGAGAGCACAGAACCAGGGGAGAAAAGAGAGAGGTGCTGCCTTACAGTGCAGATAACTGCGCACCCTGAGAGATCCAGGAACCAATGTGAGAAGAGAAGAAAGAACAATAAACAAGGCAATGAGTTTATGAACGTTATCCTGAGCATCATAAAAATATGATGGTAAAAATAAAAAACTAACAGAGTGTTACTTTTAGAATACCAGAAAGAAATCTGATCTTAGTATAATCTTTTAATAGAGAAAACTACTAAACATCCTCAAATGTAACTCCACCAAATTACTAGAATGGGAAAGACCTACCATGCCCTTGGATAATGTATTAGTCTGGGTCTGCTAAATAACAGACTTTATACAATGAGTCTGTCTGTCTGTTTGTCTGTCTGCTGCTCTCTCTCTCAAATATAAATACATAATATATAATATATAGGTTATGTGTGATATATAATATATAATATAGTATATATCATGTATATGCAATATATATATGATATATATATTATATATTATATATTATATATTATATATTATATATTATATATTATAT
>JANHMN010000023.1:24484121-24534189 GCA_030674055.1 Rhabdomys pumilio
TATATATTATATATTATATATTATATATTATATATTATATATTATATGCTATATAGTATATGTCAACATATACTATATAGTATATATTGCATATATGATATACACTATATTACATATAACATGTAACATATATAATAAATAACATATAACATATAATACATAACATATATATTGGTTTTATATATTATATATAGGTCATATATATAATATATGAGACATATCCCATATATAATATATATCTAATATATACCCCACATAATATATTGTATTGTATTATATCATATCATATATCATATTATATAATATGGGGTATATTATATGGGGTATATTAGAATGATTTACAGGCTGTAGTCCAGACAATCTAACAATGGCTGCTTATGAATGGAAGGTCCAAGAATCCAGTAGTTGTTCAGTCCACAGGGCTAGATGTCTTAGCTGGTCTTCAGTATACATTGAAATCCCAAAGAAGTAGGCTCTAAGGCCAGTAAAGGATTGGATGTGCCAGCAAAGTGAAAGCACGCAGGCAAAGAGCAAGAAGCTTCCTCCTTTCATGTACTGAGACAGGCTTCCAGCAGAAGGTGTGGTCCAGATTAGAGCTAGGTCTTCCCACCTTAAAGATCCAGACTTGAAGTGGCTCTTCCCACTTCAAACCAAGCAAAGATCCCTCACAGGTGTGCCCCTTCATTTGGGGGATTTTAGTCCATTCCAGCTGTAGTCAAGTTGACAAGCAAGAATAGCCATCATAAACGAACAATTCCTAATACTGGGGCTGGAGACAGTGCTCGGAGGCTGAGTGCTTTCAGATCCTGAAGAAGCCCTGACTTCAGTTGCTAGAACCATGTATGATGGTTACAACCACCTGTAACTCGGGCTTCAGGGCATTCTTCTGGTCTCCACGGGTCCTGGACTCGCATTGCACACACACGCAAGCATACAAATGAAAATTAAATAACATTCACAAAATAAAAATGTATTCCTGGAAAACAAGGGACTCCCAAAATTTTGAGTGTGTATATATATAATATATATATATATATATATATATATATATATATATATATATATGAGAAAAGGCGTTAACAAATGTAGTGCTGATAGGGAATTCTTTCGTTATCTGAAAGTAAGGAAAACATACCCACTTGTGACTCAGCGTTTCATAAAGAAAATATTGCAGTAATGCGTGACATAAGCAAATACAGGTCAAGAATAAAACCACATTACAGGGGCATAAAACACATAAAAGCAGAAGAAATATGTTCCACCCATCAGACAGCTACAGCCAAGCCTACCACATTAGACACTGTGAATCAATAGCCCTATGAAAAAGGGGTCAGAGATAAATAATTTGCAGAAAAAAAATAATAAAGGGAGTTTTGAAAGGACTGCTTATATTATTCCAAACATGGGGGAAATATAGAAAAAAAAACATGTAAAAATACAGCTAAAGGAAGCACTGTGACCAGTGTCAAGAAGCAGGATTAACTGCAAGGAGATTAACTGCTTGTGTTCACCTTATTCTATCCCCTTACGTATTATGCAATTCTGAAGCATTTATCTGAAATCCCTTAGTAAAATACTTTCATTACATTGTAGCTGGGAATGTAGCTCAGTGGCAGAATGTTTGTCCATTTGTGCTCCAGATCCTAAGTTCCATCCGCAGCATGAAACTCAAATTGTGTACAAAAATCTCAGTTTTCATTTTTCAAGGGCTGGAGAGATGACGGTGCTTAAGTACCCTGCTATTATTGCAGAGAACCAGGCTTTCGTTCCCAGCATCTATAGGATGGCTCAGAGACTCCTGGAACTCCTACTCTAGGGGATCTGATGACCCTTCTGACCTCCACAGGTATTGTTCTCACGTACACACACACACACACACGCATGCGCGCGCACACACACACACACACACACACACACACGTGCACACATACACACACATATATATTGACAAAAATTTAAATATTAAAAAATACTCTTTAGAGCTGCTGGAGAGATGGCTCAGTGGTTAAGAGCACTGACTGCTCTTGCAGAGGTCCTGAGTTCAATTCTCAGCAACCACATGGTGGCTCACAACCATCAGCTGCAATGGGGTCTGATGCCCTCTTCTGGTGTGTCTGAAGAAAGCAATGGTGTACATCATATACATAAAATAAACAAATCTTTTAAAAAATACTCTTTAAAATAATATTGATTTTCTTTGACGAGTAAAAAACACACCACAGTTTCTCTCATCAAGATCTATAATGACCTATCCCAGTTATATTAAAAGTTATTAATATATTAAATCAAAAAGAAAGCTATTGTTAAAAGTTAATTAAAAATTAAAAAGAAATCTAGAAATATAATCATCCAGAAATATAATCAATATACATACTTTGCTAATACTTTCAGTAGTGAGACTGGAGAGATGGTTCAGTGGTTAAGAGCACTTGCTCCTTTAAGAAGACCTGGGTTCAATTCTCAGTACCCACATGGTAGCTCACAGCCATCTGTAAGTCCAGTTCCAGGGGATCCAGTGCTTTGCTCTGACCTCCATAGATACCAGACATCTGATGCACAGAAATGCATAGAGCCAAAATACCCATGCACACAAGGTAATAACAAAAATGTAATAGTTAATTATTCAAATGAGGACTAGAACTTTCACTTTAAAAAAAAAAAAGAATTCTTCAAATTTAGTTTTAGCTTCTATTCCTGGCTATAAAAGAGGAAAAAAGGTCAATTTCTTCTGTTTTTCTCTCCCTTAATTGTTAGCATCGATGTCTAACTAAAGACGCTTATAAAAAAAAAAAAAGAATGCTCTTACGGAATGATGATGAAGCATTTGTCTGTAGTCATTGCTCTGTGGACTGAAGGAGCGAGATCGCAAGCTTCCTTTGAAAAGCGGTACTGGAGGATACTCTCTTGTAGGTCAATTAGGTTACTCCAGCATGATGCTTATAAATCAGACCTGAGCTCTGTGAAATTAACACCATCTGTTTTGTCATGGCCCCTGAACATCTGAAGTCAGGAAATTAAGACGCAGATAATACAACATATTGTCTCTCTGTAGCTTATTTTTAAGAGGATTGAATGCCAGTATTTCCCCTAAACTTTATGTTAAAGGAGACTATTCATTTGTAGGCAAAGAAGGAAATATTCATGAGCACAGGGAGTGTAGGGGTGGGGGTGGCAGTGGGGGTGCGTGCCTGCAAATGCAGCATTCGGGAGGCTGATACAAGAGGATTATCATGAGCTCAAGGTCAGGCAGGATAACTAGGTAGTTCAGGCTAGCCTAGGCTATAGTGTGAGACCCTTTCTCTAAAGCAAAAAGAGCCCATGTTTAAAATACAAGGCCTGTGTGAACTCAAGCGTTGAAAGGGGGAGGTGGACATGGAGTCTAGCTAAAGAGCTGTTGATAACTTTTGGCATTTTCTGTTTTCTTTAAGTGTGTGATGCCTGGTAGGTCAATTATGCTGCGGTGGAAGGCCCCACACGCAAGAGTATATGGGCAGCAGAAGTTGAACTCAGTGGGTTTAAAAACCAAGATGAGGACACAAACTTAGGCAAGTAGGGAAGTGGGGTGGATCCGAGCAGAGTTGGAGGAAGAAACTAAATGTCAGGAAAGTACATAGCACAAAATTTTCTAAGGACTAATAAAAAACAAACAAAAACATTTTCTAGGCTACTTAAGAAGGTGTAAGCATGCCATTCTGCAAATACAATACAGGATTGTGTTAATGCTAGGATAATGTATCCATCGGTGAGGTCTGTGGTGGCATAAGACAGGGTCAAGCTGGAAAGACACCAAGCAGAAGATGGGATCTAGCCAACTTTAAGCTTTTCTGAGCCGTGATCATTTTACCTGCATTCTCCGATGAGCTCACAGGGGACACAATTATATGTGAAAGGCATAATAAGTTAGGGAGAGTGACACCTGGTAAGGGGACTGGGGAGAAGGTTGAAACATAAGGGGTGGCGAGGGGAGAATGTCTAAGACATGTTCAGAAGGCGTCTGAGAGGTGCGCTGATAGGAGCAAATGCGCCTGCGTGCTAGAGGATGCCGGGAAGATGCCTACTCTCTGCCTTCCCATGGCATCATATGATCGGCTTGATGATGAGTATAAACAACCCAAGAGTCCCAAGAGCCACGTGACTACCTACTCTTCGCACCATTGCACATGAGCAAACTCTGGCTCAGCTTGTCCAAAGCCAAAGCCACTGGCCTCCTGCGGTTGCATTGGTCACACTTGGTGTGCTATATCTACCCGTAGTTTATGCCATCTGCACTGGACCACACAGATGTGGTAGACAGCCATCCCTGAGAAGGTTCTACAGGGTGATGAACCTCGGGACTCACAGACTGAATGACCCACAACCCTTTTAAAAAATTCATTCTCTGGGAATTTATACTTGTCTACAATGTAATTTGATCATGTCCGTTCCTTCCTCCTCCAAAGCCTTCCTGACAGCCCTGGCCACATCCCTCCTTCCCCCAACTGCATGTCTTCTTCTTAAATCCCACTATGTGCAATCTTTATGTGCATGGGTGTGGGTCCGTTCCCCTGTAATATGGGAAGTCTACCAGGACCACGCTCCTGAAGAAGTCTGCGTCCCTGCGAAGGCTTCAAGTGCCAAAGCTCCTCATTAAAGGTAGGGCTTTGTAAGCCCCTCCCCAATCTAGAATGATGGATGATTTTATCCTATGCAAGTAACCACGGCTGTTGTTGTGAGCTCATGGGTGTAACAACCATGCCGTTCCCAGAGGACACTATTTCTGTCCCTCCAAAAGCTACCAGTCTCTCCTGGACATACACCCCCAAAGATCCTACAGTCTGCTACAGAGATAACTGCTCATCCATTGTTCAGTCCACAGTAGGCAGGAAATAGAAACAGTGTGATCAACTGATGTTACACAATGGAATATTATTCAGCTGCAAACACAAATGAGTCTACAGCTGTAGTCAGGAAGGTGTGTGTTCTTTATTGTTGTTGGATATGAGAGTATGCCATCCATGTGTGTGTGCAGTATGCATGTATTACCTGCAGGGGCCAGAAGAGGGCGACATATCCCCTGGAACTGGAGTTACAAATGGTTGTGAGCTGCCATGTGGGTGCTGGGAACTGAACCCAGGCCCCCTGCAAGAGCAGCAAGTATTCTTAACTGCTGAGCCGTCTATCCAAATTCAGAGGGTGTGTCCTCTGATGCAAGGCTGAGAACCTGAACATGACTTCCTAGGAAGTCTGGGATTTAAACACCTATGTTACTGAATGGTCTTCATGAGGCAGGAATCTTTGCTAGGTTTGCACACGAGGTAAATCTTAACTGTTCTTTTCTGGAAAGCTTGCAGGCCAAACAGAAGACTTTGCAATTCAACCCATGGGTAGTTGAAGTTCTCTTTCTTTGTTATTGTTTTTTTTTAAGAAGTTTTTAAATAAATATGTGTGTTATATGTAATGTATATATAATGATGTGATATATATATATATATATATATATATATATATAATGTATTTTGATCACACTTATGTTCCATCATAATTTTTTTGTTCTCGTCTCCCTCCTACTGATCTCCAGCTGCTTTCTAACTCATCTTCCTTCTACTTCCATGTCATTGCTTTTGGTGACCCAATTAATTTAATTAGCATCTCTGATGGAGTCTTATATGATGGGGGGTTAGTCACAGAATTGTGGGCACCTTGTCAGTAACTACACACCGAACAAAATGTTTCTTCTTCCTGTAGCACTTATTAACTGCCTGTATATTCTCAGGATGAGGTAAGGCCCTGTGATGCCCTTTCCCTCCATTGTAGTTTACTTTTCTGCTCCTGTGATAAAGCTGGCCAAAACCAACTTGAAGAGGAAAAAGTTTGTTTGGCTCATACTCCTGTCAGCACAGTCCATCACTGAGGGAAGTCAGGGCAGAAATTTAGGCAGGAACATGGAGGCAGCAGCTGAAGCAGAAGCCATAGAGGCATGTGGCTTACTGGCTTGCCACCCATGGCTTGCTCAGCTTGTTCTCTTAGAGCATCCAGGACCACCTACCTAAAGGTGGTACCACCCACAGAGGTCTGGGACCTCCCACATCAATCATTAACCAAGAAAATGTTCCATAGACGTGTTCACAGGACAATCTGATGGGGGAACATTTTCTCTATTGAGATGTCCTCTTCCCAGATGACTCTAGTTTGTATCAAGGTGACAAAAACTAACCATCATGCTCTCCATGACAGGATGATAGCACACCCAATCTTACACAGATCTTAGTCCCAGGTAATGTGAGTTTGAGAGTGCATAGCTGTGCCATGACTGGACAAGAGCATCCCTGAACACTCCCCTCTCTCTTTGGCTCTTACTGTCCTACGGAATGAACAGCATGAAGATGCTAGAGTTCCAGGAGTGGTAGATAGATAGATAGATAGATAGATAGATAGATAGATAGATAGAGTATACATCTATGTGTATATGTACACACATATATATAAACACACATATCTATGGTGTGTGTGTTTGTGCATATGGGGGTTGGATGGTGGGTGAGTGTTCACACACATGCATGCACCTCCCACCCTTTGCAGTACAAGAGATCTTACTTCCTCTAGATCTTGTTTGTGTGTGAGTGTCAACAGATGCAATACAGGCCACACAGTGTTGGTGTGGCATTTCTGCGTTGGTCTCTAATCAGCGAGGATGCTTCCTGCTGTATTTGTGGTATTCCGCTGCTCCTTGGTGTTCGCTCCATAACAGATGAATGCATGTTTACTGTTCAATGGCACCTGATGCTCACACTGCATACGTGAAGAAACACTTCTGTTTGGTCCCAGGAGTCAGAGCAGTGCAGGAGGCTTTGTAAAAGGCTGTTGAGGAATTAGCTTCACAAGTCACACCAACTGGTAGAAATGATCCGTGCAGGGATTTACTTCCCAGGTCAGGCATCCACGCCATGGATGCTCTTTCACCCGACTTGTTTAATTGCTGAAATAGAAATGACTTAAAAAAAAAAAAAGAAATGCTTAATCTAATACTCAGAGTCTTCTCCAAGAGTCTCTACAAACACTCATGTTCCCACACTTTGCTGTCTTTTCTTCTGATGGGTGGGTGGCCCCCAGATGTACTTTGTTCCTCAGCTACAGGGCAAGTTTGAGGTCCAGCCTGGGCTATACAACAACCATGGCTCTCCTCTCAGACTAGCAGAGTAGAGTAGAGCTTAGGCAGACCTAAGTATGATATTCACTTTACATTGAAAAAATATTGATTGATTTTGTGGGGTGAGGCGAACGTGTGGAGATCAGAGGATAGCTTAACAGGTGTGGGTTCTCTCTTTCCACCACATTGATCCTGGGAATGAAACTTGGGACTTTAGGCTTTGCCTGAAGATACCTACCTAATGAGCCATCTCACCTGCCATGGTGACCTTTTGGAGTACATGGAATTGGCACCTAATGTTTGCTATAGAGCAGCTACCTAGCACGTACTGATTGCCAGCTTTGAGCTCCATCTCTGCAAAAATGAATTAGTAACCAGATCAATAACAAATAAATGATAAACAAATAAGACTAGACCACTGAGCAGGGCCGGAATCCATGAATCTGACTCGGAATGGTCTGCACACAATGTTGAAGGCATCCATGTGTGTATAGGCGGAGATATCTGCCTCCACTTACCAACAGGTGTTGATGCCTGTCATAAGCAATCACACTCCCTGAGGGCTCATCATCCTTGAGATTCCTGAGCCTCTGACTCAGACCACATGCTGTTATCTCTCCCAGCTCTCAACAGTATATGCACACTGCACCGTGTAAACATCTCAGTACCCGAAAATCTGAAGCCGCAGCCTGATTGCTCTCAGTCTCATCTAAAGCACTCAAAAGTAAACTCAAGAGCAATTGAGACAGTAGAAAGCTTTACAAAGGGGTGCAGAGAGTGGGGAGCGATTAATCTGGCCTTCTCACCACAGAGGACTCTAAATGCAATGTTGCATGTATACAGATTCTGACATCAGTTCAGTGTTCTTTTGATAACATGAGGAGAAATACTAAAGAGGTGTTTAGAGAAATAAAAAAAAAATCCTAAAATCCAATTCCATAAAGAGTTGCTTAAAATATCCAAAATAGTAATATGTAGTAATATTAATAGTAATATTAATAGAAGTAATGATGGAAAATCCATTAGGCAGACATAGAACTGTATGCCTCAGGCAACAAGTCACTTCTGGAAAGATGACAAGTTACACATGTAGTCATTGTGTGCTGGGGGCTTAGGCTGATACTGACGTCCTGTCACATGCAGCTGCTGTGTGTGGGTATCTGGGGTTCCCACAGTCATATGTAAAGAAATGCTTTTTGTTTAGTTATTGGAGTTAGGACAATAATGTTGTTCTGTTTTCATTAATGGTATGGTGGAAACATCCTGGCCAAAATTCATTGGGGCGTGGGGGGAGGGGTGGTATTTAATTTACATGTCCAGGTTTCAGATCATCCTTTTGGGGAAGTCGAAGCAGTTGTCACTTCATATTCAAAATAGTCAATATCAGGGAGAAATAAACACACCTGTGCTGTCTGCTCTCTGCCTAAGCTCAGTTCACTTTCTTCGTCTACTGTTCAGGGCACTGCCTAGGGAATGGTGCCACCCACAGCAGACTGGATCTTCCCACACTTAAGATCATCAACCATAGGCCAACCTTATCTAGATAATTGATTTAAGATGCTCTTATAAGGCAATCTCAGGTTATTCTGAGTCAGTAGTTAAGATTAACCAGCACAGAGATTTTCACAAAATTGGTTTATCTTAGTTTTTCATAAGATGGGTTTACAGGTTCAGAGGTTTCAGCCCATTATCATCAAGGCAGGAGCATTGTAGCACTCAAGGCAGGCATGGTGCTGGAGTAGCTGAGAGTTCTACACCTTGTTCCGAAGGCAAACGGAAGAGGACTGTCTTGCAAGCAGCTAGGAGGAGGGTCTCATTATCCACCCCCTCAGTGACACACTTCCTCGAACAAGGCCACACCTACTTCAACAAGGCCACACCTCCTAATAGTTCCACTCCCAGGGTCAAACATATTCAAACCACTACAGAGGTCTAGCCCATTATCATCATGGCAGTGAGCATGGCACTGAGTAGACAGACATGGTGCTGAAGAAATTCTGCATCTTGATCCACAGGCAGCAAGGAGGAGACTGGAACACATTCTGAGCTGAGCTGTAGATCACGAAGCCCATTCCACAATGACATACTTCCCCCAACAAGGCCATACCCACTCCAAAGTGCCACAAAACCCACTCCTAATAGCGCCACTCGTGGGCCAAGCATTCAAACATATGAGTCTACGGAACCCAAATCGATTCAAACCACCACAGTAGGTGACAATCATTTATCGATCATGTAAGGGATTCAGATCCAAGTCTCAGCCTCCACGGGGTTAATATTTCTCCCTGGCTTTGTTCTATCACTGGAATGAAAGTTCTGTGGCTGGAAGGAAAGCAACTTCTTTAAAAGCGTAAACATCTCTCATTCATTCTTTGGACATTTCTCCAATCACTTGGTGAAGGCTCACATGTTCATACTTGGGTGTCTGGCCCCTCGTGTTCTCACGTGGGAGAGCCAATGTTGCTTTGTGATAATCTGGAGTATTGAGCAGTGAGGACTAAAATAATGAGGTCTGTGTCGAGCTAAGAGACCAAGGAAGGGTTTTCGCAGCTCAGCAGCCAAGACTGTACATGTCTTGGAATAGAACCACATGTATAAATAATTTAACATATGTTCATCGCAATACTTTGCAATCATCCTATGGAGTATTTTGACATTTTTTATATTAATTTCTTAATACAGTAGGTAAATTTTAATAAAAATTTTAAGTTTTAGAAATCCTAAGAACAAGTATATATACAGCACAGACCACAAGAGTTCTGGTTCAGTTGTCATCTAAACCTGAGTGAAGTTTTCCCTTCTGACAGGAACAAACAACAAACAAGACTTACCCAAAAGAAAATACCCACTCTTTTTCAGAAATGTTATCCTGAGACTTGAGAGGAAGCCACATGTATGTACCTCTGTAGAAGAGACGCTGCATCAGGGAGGGAGGCGGTGTGAACTGTAGGGGTGTGTCATGAGTCTTCACTGAGAACTATGGGAGCCAGGGGCTGCAAAGGCGGCTCACTTTGTAAAGCATTTGCTCTGCAAACATGAGGACCTGAGATCAACACTTGGAGTCCATGTTTTTAAAAAAAATAATAATAATACTGAGAGAGGGCTGGAGAGATGGTTTAGTGGTTAAGAGCACCTGGCTGCTCTTCCAGAGGTCCTGAGTTCAATTCCCAGCAATCATGTGGCCACTCACATCCATCTATAATGGGATCTGGTGCCCTCTTCTGGTGTGTCTGAAGATAGTGACAGTGTACTCACATATGTACTCACATACATGAAATAAGTCTTTAAAAAAAAGCTGAGGAAGCACACACACGTAAACACACATGCACACTCATAAACATTCATATTCATGCACAAACATACATGTACATGCACGTGTATACACGAAAGCACACACATGCAAATGTACACACACATACACACATTCTTGCACACACATGAGGGGGAATATGAAAGTCAGAAGGCTTTCCCCATTGTCACTATCTTTTAATCATTCTGTGCTATCAAATCCCATTGGTTCTATTCTCCATCATCTCTCCCTGGACAACACAGTAGCCTCCTAGCCACGCCCCATGCATCCCTTGTTTGTCCATAGCCCCGGTCATTGGGAATGCTATCAGATGAAATGAGACTTAACTTAAACACAAGCCCAGGACACGGATACAGCTCACAGCTCGACAAAGGCAGACTTTTACCACGCCACACAAGAGTGTACAGCTGAAAATGACTGAATTGTCTCTAGAATTATCATTGGATGTTTCTTAAACATGGATGGCTGAGGCTGCGTGAAGCCAGAGTTGAGGCAGGGGGACTGCTGTATCTGCTGTATCTGCAGATTGTAGGGTAAGGAGTCACATCCAGATGAGGTCACAGAGTGGAACCCCATGGTGAGTCTATAACCCTCATAAGGAAATGCCCAGAGCTTCCTTCCTGCTTTCCCTCTGTAAATGCCCAGCACGGAGATACCTGTGCACATCTGGGAGGAGGGAGCTCTTCCAAGGAACCCGCTCAGCTGGCACCTTGATCTTAAGCTTTTAAGTATCTACAACCACAGGAGATAAGTTGCCTTTGCTTAGTATACCCAGAGTCTAGGATTTTGTTACAGCTTTTGGGGCTAAGATGTATACATTTACGTTTGAGACAATCAGGAGAACCGGAACAGATGCACATTGAGCAAGTGTGTGAGCTGGGTAGTAGGGTTGCAGGCATGCCAGTTTGTATAGTGTGTAAAGGATCAAACTGAAAGCTTTGTGCATATGAGGCAGGTACTCTATTGACTGAGCTCCAACCCCAGTTTCTAGATGGTCTTTAAATTTTCTTTGTAAATTTACTATTGTGGTGTGTGTGTGTGTGTGTGTGTGTGTGTGTGTGTGTGTGTGTGAGAGAGAGAGAGAGAGAGAGAAAGAGAGAGAGAGACAGAGAGACAGAGACAGAGAGACAGAGAGAGACAGAGAGAGAGAAAAAAGAGAGAGACAGAGAGAGAGAAGAGAGAGAGAGAGAGAGAGAGAGAGAGAGAGAGAGAGACTGTATGTATGTCTGTCTATCACATGTGCACAGTACACACAAGGGCCAGAAACAACATCTGATCCCCTGGAATAAGAGTTACAGATAGTTGTGAGTCACCATGTGGGTGCTGGGGATGAATCCAGGTCCTCTGGGCTAGCAGCCAGTGCTCTTAACCATGGAACCCCACCCGTCTCTTAAACATGTAAATCAGATGGCTCTCCGAGTTACTTCCCACTCAGGATAAAATCCTAAGTCTTTATCAAACTAAAGAAGCTCCCTTGGCTCTTGGCTGGTTTTTCTCTGGTCCCCTCAGAAGCCATCCTTACTTACAACTTTCTACCCACCAAGGTGTCTTCATTGTCCTTCAACATGTCAAGCACATGCCATGCCACACTCCAGTCACCCCTTTTGCCTGGCACTGGCTTCTCATTGACTGCTCAGATCACCCTTGTACTGCATCCAGGACATTGCTCTAATCACCCCCATAGATGTACACCTGATACCTTCATTAGTCTCTCTGTCACAAATAAACACCACCGGCATGTGAGCTTTGGAGATTTCTTCCCCCTTCCCAGTTTTATACTTCTATCGGCTCAGCTAAGCACCTATAGCAGGAGCTCATAGCTCTCACTCTTCTCTTCCTCCCCTCAGTATACATAATACACACGAGGCTGGACCTCAGTCAAGGGCTCTGGATGGTCTTCGCCTTGTCTGATTCACATATAATATCCTTTGAGCACATCAGGCATTGAGCCTTAGATTTCCCCCTCCCCCCAGCCTTTTTTCAGATAAAAAAAAAAAATCTGTTTTCAAAGCTTATCTATCTGAGATTTCTCATTCCACCCAGATACTCTCCAACACCCAACATCTGCTTTGTGAATTTAGTCTGCGCTCTGCTGTCTTCTTTGGGGGAGTTTCGTGTGGGCTCTGAATCGATTGTTTTGCTCAGTCTCAGAGAGACGTGCCTGGGCGCTTTGCCATTTCTCAGCTCCACAGATAAATGTCCCAGCCACGCTGGGCTGTGACAATATCCCTGTCTGTCAAGCCTTTGGTAACAGGCAACAGAAATGACTTGAGTCGCATGACCTCTGCCCTGAGCTGGTTTACAAAGTATGTTATGGGCAGATCCTATTGTTTACATACAAGGGAGACTGGTAACTCATACCTACCACTGAATTTGAGTTTATGAGTTACCAAACACAGTCCGAGGGGACATTGCAAGTAGCTGGTCTCCTTTGGTGACCAAGACAGAGCACAACCCCGCTCCCCAGGAGGAAAACCAGACAGAGTACATAGGGTCCTGTAACAAAAGATTCTATAGTGAAGCCAGCTGTGTGTGCACAGGAAATACCACAGGACTTCCTTCATCTAGGGTGGGCACTTCCCACTTCAAGGGGAAGTCCTACTGACTGCCCATCTCATCATCCCCTTGAACAGGAAAGACACCTCCTCCTTCTCAATTAGCAAACTGGCCCTGCTCTGTGGTACTACTCCAGGGTCTTGAGATGTTGGTTAGTTGCCAGGTAAACACAGAAGGAGTCTGTGGGACTTGCTGACATCCTGGCTGGAGCAAATGTAAGACGAGGAGTTTGGTTTCTTCTGAAGGAAGGTTTTTTTCGGGAAGCCCCCAAAGTTGATTAACATTCCAAGTGTTTCCCCCTCCTTCCCGTAAGTCTCTGCCTGTATTCTAAAAGTAACTCTTCAATATAAGGATGGACAAACTGACCCTCTAGCTAGCACACTTTCGTACTGTCTAAGGGAGGGACTGATGCCTTCTGGAGACCTGGAACTGTAGAGATGGATATAAATGCAGCCTGAGAACCTAGCTTCCCTGTAAAACTGTTTCCTTCCATCCTCTTTTCCAGTTACTCTGAAACTCAGGCATTCACTCTTACAGAGCTGGAGAAGGAAGGATGTAGTGGGTTGGTTTGCTGCTGCTGCTTATATTCTAATGCTAAATACTGGATCCTTGGGATGTGGTTGCCTTGGTGAGCAGATCCTCCTCACATACTCCAAGTGATGCCTTATGAGCCTCTCCCCAATCTGATCAATAAAAGGCTGGAGCCTGTGATTGGGCGGTAAAGGGAAAAGGTGGGACTGGAGGTTCAAGTGAGGGGGTTGCAGGTAAAGAGAGAGGGAAAGAGGAAAGGAAGGCAGAGAAGGAAGAAGCCACCATGGACCAGAACTGCATGGCAAGTAATGAGAGACCTATAGCTGGGAAATAGTATAGCCCTAGATCTGACCAATCTACACTTATGGCTTGTAAATAAAATACTCAGATGATGCCCTTCATACAGGCTTGTTAGGATCATAAATTCCTACGACAGAAGGATATCATGGTACCCCATAGACTGGATTCTCTGGATCTGGAGTTACAGGCAGTGTTGGCCACCTGACGTGAGTACTAAGAGCCAAACTCAGGTCCTCTGTAAGAGCAGCAGGCACTGTCAATCACTTAACCATCTCTCCAAAGTAAACAAATAATATATTGTGGCCAAGCAGCAGACAGGTATGGTGCGCTTCAAACACTAAAGCTGACAATGGCGTTGGGTGAAATCCTTGGGGTGCCCTAGAGGTAGATCACCAGCTGAAGTCCAAGGATGGCGAGACGCCTGCCAGGACTGGATGGGTGACTGCAAGCTCTTCACTGTTGGGACTCCAGACACAGATATATAGTGTGACATAGTTTGTTCACTGAAATGGCCAACCTGGTGACTCATGTATTCCCCCACTGAGATGTTGGTAGTTTTCCCTCTCCGCATAGAACAATTAGAGGTAATTTGAAAAATATTATACATCTAACTTGGCATTAAGATTATATACTTCTCCCCAAGAACCTTCCTTCCAAGAAAAAAAAAAAAAACAACAAATTACACAGCTCCCTTTCCAATGTAGTAAGTTGAAAAATGTCAGCATGTAGATTGAACCCCGTGGTGTAATTGTTAGCTCTTTAAGGTACAGATGGGATGGTTTTTACTGTCAAAACAGCCCATGGTGGTTCTCCTTAAGAAGAAAAATGAACATAGGAGCTTGCTGTCAGGCCACAGGTATACAGAGATGGGCAATCCAAGATCTGCCTTGAGTCTACACTCAGCATGCCCTTCTGTCATCAGATTCTGCATCTTGTCTTGAAGTCCGATAATATATTGTTATGTCTGGTTCTTCTCCCAGCCCCATGCTCCCAGAAATAAAAGACTCATAATCAAAATATGTGTACAAATACCTTGACTATATAGCTAGGCTCATCTCTGACTAGATCATAACTTAAATGAATCCATTTATTCTGATCTACATTCTGCCATGTGGCTGGTTACCTGTGCTCAGGTACCATGTATCTGTCTATTCACATCTTCCTGGGCAAATCTCCTGCACCTCACTGTATCCCAGAATTCGTTCTGCCTCCCAGATGTCCCACCTTCTATTCTACCCTTTCCTATAGGCCTTAGATTTTTTAACTGACAGGTGATATATCCATACAATACGCAAGATAGTCTCTACAATATATGTCTATTGTAGTTACGTTCTGTTGCTGTGATAAAGCACGGTGACCCAACAACTGCTTCCGGGAAGAGTTTATTTTGTCTTACGGGGAGAAACAAATAGAGTGGGGATAACATAGGCAGGAAGTAAGGAAATCACACCTTTCATGAAGAAAACAGAAGGGAGGAAGGGAGGAAGGGAGGGAGGGAGGAAAGGAGGGAGGAAGAGAACAGGAAATGGGATAGGGTGATAGACCCTTAGAGCCCACCTATAATAAAGAAACTTCCTCCAGCAAGACTCCGTTTCCTAAAGGTTCCATAACCTCCCTGAACAGCGCCACCCACCAGGGACTGTTAAAACATACAAACCTGCAGGGGTCAGGGGTAGGGGGTTGCAGGGGGAGGATGCTTCTCATTCAAACCACCACATCTTCTTCCCCCCACTTCCTATTTGTGCTATACATCTTGAATCTGTTGTAATGCCTGAGATACCAGCTTGTAATACCAGCTTGAGCCCCGTGACCTCTCCCACCATAATCTTCTAGCTTAGTTTTTGGAAAAGAAGTAGACAGAACCTAGTATTCTCTATCTGGAGTTTATTGTTTATGACCTAGAAGGGCTATAACCTTATTTTCTTTTTAATTTGGTAATTTGCTGCCACAAAAGTTCATTTGTTCTTTTTCTGTAGACTTTAGATCCCTTCCTGATATACACACGTGTCTGTCTACATCCTGAGACCTTCCCTCCCTTATCCTTGTGATGGTTCCTCCATGCTGTATTTTTTGCCTGTGATTGATCTGTGATATTGTGAGTCCCTCCCTCTTTACTCCATTTTCTAATCAACCGTTATCACGCCTCGATTTGCGAACACAACTTTGTAATCACACTGTATAAATTGTTTATTAAAATGTACTAGAGTTTTGTATAGGGAAGGCTGATCTATTGCTGGATGCACTGGTGGGGCGAGGAAGGGAGCCAGAAAGAAAAGGAGGCAGGAGGGAGATAGGTCATGACACAACAGAAGATAAACAGGCGGAAATTGAGGAGACATGTAGATAAGTATTAGAAAAATGATTGATAGGTGATAGATAAGATGGATGATAGATTAGATAAGTAGATAATAGACAGGTGTATGGATAGATAGGTAAATAGATTGATAGATGATAGGTAGATGATAGACAGGTATATGGATGAATAGATAGATAGATAGATAGATAGATAGATAGATGACATACAGACAGGTATATGGATGAATAGATAGATTGACAGATGATAGGCAGATGACAGACAGACAAGTGTATGGATGGATAAATGATTGATGATAAGGATAGACAGAAAGATGATGATAGATGGTTATGGTAGAGATAAACAATAGATAGATAGATAGATAGATAGATAGATAGATAGATAGATAGTAGATAGATGACAGACAGACAGATAGACAGGTGTATGGGCAAAAGATAGACCCTCATTCCCAGTGAACTCCCTGAGCTGGAGACCATTGACCCATAGGCTCATTTGAACAGCTGGCATCCTTCAGCCTTTGCTACAGTTGCAAGCTTTCTCTCGCTTGCAGCCAAGTGTCATCTATGGGCAGGCTCCTCATCACTGTGCCCACAAGAATATCTCCTGCCTTTATCATGGTACTTTTCAGTGTTGGGACATAAGAACTAAGAGAGTGGTCCAGGGGACTGAGCAAACACATGCACACAAGCACACACCTGTTGCCCCAGGGCTTTTTCATGTAGTAGCTCAGAGTTTACCATCCCTGCCCTCTTGGTCCTCCACTCCCTAGTAGTTCATGGCTTCCTGGTGGTCTCTGGTTGTATAATCTGAGAGGAGCAAATGTGTAGCTCAGAGCAATGGAGTTGCTGTGAGTTCTCAGAACTAAATACTCCCCAAGTGCCACTTTCTATACTGTGTGCACAGTTTAGGGGATGGGAAAATAACAGGCTGTGGTGTCATCTGTGGAAATCGGCAATCAATAGCAATCCCCAATTATACCAGCCACTTCTCTACACCCTTGAAAAATGTCAAGGGAATAATAATGCCTTTATCTTCCTGTACCCCCCAGGTCCCAGCCCTCACAGAGTTTATTTTACTCTAGAAGTAGGTTTTATCCAACCTTGATGACACAAGTGTGTCATCTCAGCTGCTTGGAAGCCTGGGAAATGAGGACTGCCATCCTGAACTACAGAATACATCCAAGGCCAGTCTGAGCAACGTGGGGAGACCCTGTCTCAAAAAGGGCAAGATGAGGCTTACTGGTGGAGTGCTTGCTTCATGTTCACACGGCTTTTCACTGCAGAAATCAAAGATGGATTTCTTGTTAATTTTGTGTATCAAAAGAAGTGTTCCGTTTTCCACAGTCACCACTCTGATCACCTCTCAGGACTATATGTCATTTAGTTTTTACAAAGTAAGTTAGAAAGGTTAAATGCAGACCAAGATTTTAAATGGGCATGCTTTCAAGACCCCAGGAGTCAAGTGCACTGTGAACGTAGGTTTTTGACCCCAAGTGATGGCTGCACTCTGCTGAGGGATAAGCAATGAACACCCCATCTTCCACACAAGCAAGACTCTGGGGGCTCCTGGTAAAAGGAGATTTGTACGTGGCCATTTATTTGGAAAGCTGGACAAACATCCACTGAGATTTCTGTTCTGAGATACACTGTGAAGGAGGCAGGCCCTGAGAAGAGAAAGCTCCACTCTGCCTGTATCTTTGACCCAGAAAGCAGGGACAATGTTGCTAATGTCACTTTAATGGTAAGAGTGGGGTTGTTTTACTGCTTGGGTCTCTGAAGAAGACATAAGACATTAAACAGACCATTGAACGTGTTTATGTGGTGTGTGTCCAGCAGGGACAAATACAAATCAGAATCAAATTGTCAACATCGGGACTGCCATTATGCTTTTTGCATATATTTGCAAGTTTTAGCAAAACATAAAAATGACATAGATATAAGTATATAGATAACACCCTACAATTAACAAGAGTGGTGATTTATCAATTAGCCCCTTTATGATGCCTTAAAAAAATAAAAATGTTTGTATTTAAATTAGTCTTTAAACTTTTATCTTTGGGCAGAATGTCAATGCAGGTATTATAAGAAAAATCCATGAGGCTGGAGAGAGGCTCAGCTATTAATGGTATATAATGCTCTTGCAGAAGACCCAAGTCCGATTGCCAATACGCACATGGTTGATCACCCTTAACAAAAGTGCTAGAAGATCCATTGCCCTCTACTGGCTGCTGTAGGAACTTCACTCACACATGCACATACTCATACACACACATGCATACACACCAAATCAAAACGACGCTTCTTCTCTTAAAGATTCACTAGCAACAAATGAAGGTGACAGTAGTTTCTCCAATCTCATGGAACTTCATGCTGCTAGGTATCCAGTGATAGAAGGCAGGTGTGTTCTTCTTCCTCTGAAGATCCCCATTCCTCTATCTTTATCACAATCTCTGGGTTCTTATTCCCAGAACCTGGTACCATCAAGCCCTCTCCATGCCACAGAAAAAAGCAAGAACAGGCAACAAACAGGCAGCTTCCTTTTACAGATATGATCTTGGAATTGCACAAGTGACTTATTCCCATTTTTCACTGTGCCCCTCCACCATATTGAATAGCATGGGACTGTGAAAGAAAGCCAAAACTGGATTAAAACTCAGAGAACAGATGACTGTGGGCTGCCCAGGCCCACTTTATACATCTACAGTACATCTCCACCACCTAAGGCTCAGAGAACATCACAGAAGAGGGAGTGAAAAGACCCAGAAGACCAGGATGGCCACAGGACAATGAATCTTTTTAATGGGTGACAGGAAAACCATACCATGTGATCGAAACAGTATGACCACCAAACAAGGCTTGAACAATGGCAACACTGGTTGGATGGGGTAATCTCCCAAGGCTCCACCCCTAGATGAAAAGCTATACTCAAGCAGTGACTTCTGAGATGGTGGCAGGGGAGGGGGAATCAGTATTTATTCCTGCTCGAAGTCGAATGCTTCGCTGTACATTGATTTCCAGCTTCCTTTAAATTCCACAGTCAACACTAATTTCTACTTTGCATCTCCTGCTCTTCCTGGTAGAGGGCTTCCTGAGGTTTAGGGTGTGGCATGGTACCCTCACCTAAGGGCTGTTTCTATGTTGACACATTGGGTATGGGTGTGGGGGTTGGGGTTGCGAGTGTGTTCTCGTCTCCATCATCATTTGTGTTTGTTTCCCTTTAATTTGATTAATTTGTTTGACATGTTCATACATTTACAGAATGAACTTCAGTCATTTTCAACCATTCTCTTCCCTCACTCCCATCTACCTTCCACTCTAGCCCTTCCCAACATCTGCCCCCTACTTTCATGTCTTATAGGTGTGTGTGTCTTACTGAGTTCAGTTAGACTCCCCTGCCTCAGCATGGGTGTGAGGATGTTTGCTGGATCAACGGCAAAGAACTCAGCAGCAGCAGCACCACTGAGGAAAATGGCACAACCCTTCCTATAACCATTAGCTGCCAGTGGCCCCTCAAGGAGGGGTGGGGCCTCAGGGTCCCTGTCTCTTCCATGATACAATGTTTGAGGACCCGATCTTGCACAGGGTTTGTGCTGATAAGTTCATGTGTATGAGGGCCAAGCCACTTCCAGAAGATGTCTTTTTTGCTACATATCTCCACCTCTTTTGGCTCTTACATCCTGTCCATTCTCATCTACGATGTTCCCCGAGCTTTGAGAAGAGTCACACAGTTGTTCCATTTGGGGTGGACATTCCACCACACCTAATCTTGGCACTTTGGCCAGTTATAAGTTTTTTCATTAATCACTACCCATTGTATTTAATTATCATTAAATTAATTAAATATTATTAATATTAATCATTAATAATTAATTATTACCATTATCGTTATTCCAGGAGGGTCCATAGAGCCTACGTGCACTGTGTGCACAGCTGAAGAATGAGCACCTGGTGTATTTACCAAGTCATGTGCCCCCCACCACCATACTCTGTTACTAACACATTCCTACCCCTATGGATGAGTTAGTTTTCTGTTGTTCTGATGAAACATCATGACCAAAGCAACTGATACAGAACTTATCTGGGTTTACTGTTTCAGAGAAATTCTGTAATGGTTGGGAGTGCAGGGGATGACAGCAGGAAGCTGAGAGGTTTCATCTTAGCTTCATAGAGTATTCAGAGAAAGAACAGGAAGCAGAGTGAAGCTAAAAAAAAAAATCTGGCAAAATAATTTCTTGAGCAAGGTTCTACAACCTAAAGGTTCTATAACCCCTACCATACTCTAGAAAGTTCTCTACGTGCCTCTATCCCTCAGCCAGTATTCATTCTCTCTCTTTCTCTCTCTCTCTCTCTCTCTCTCTCTCTCTCTCTCTCTCTCTCTCTCTCACACACACACACACACACACACTATCTCTAAATGTCTGTCTCTATAGCTTTAGCCTTTTGTAAACATCTAATGTAAACAGAGCTACAAAATATGTGTGTGTGTGCTCTCAGCAGGCATGGTGCCATGTGTCAGTACATACATTTGTGGACATCCCTTGGGCACAGAGTTGCACAGCAGAGCCACCATCATCTTTACCACCCCCACCCCCACCCCACCCCCACCCCCAAAGCCCTTCCTTAGTAACATCCCTCCTGTCTTCTCGTATCCAGATGGGCCTATTTGTGAACTCTTCATCTCACCTGTCAGAGAAACCACAGGAGAAAGAGTCACATCAGTCCAATGGATGGATGTTTCCATAGCAGGGGCTGAGGGGAAGACATTTAATATTTCTTTACTGACTGGTCTCAGTAATTTCATTCTCCATCTGGCTCTGGCCCTGCAGGTCTGGGGTGGAGTAATAATTCAACAGGAGTAGATGCCCTCCCATGTTCCAGATATGTATTCCCACTTCTTACAGATGGATGCTGAGGGAGACAGGAGTGGGCTGGGAGATCTCCCCGGTGTTTCTGAGCAGAAGTCGTAATTGACAGCGATACCTGCAACCACTGGCTAAGAAGCCGCTTTCTTTCTCTTTTCTTCCCCCTGTCACTGAGAATCACAGAGTTTGATCAACAGCTTAGGATTCTCAGCTTGTTATTGGGAAAAAAAAAAAAAAAAAAAAAAAAAAAGTAAAAATGGCACCGGAGAAACTGCTCAGAGAGTGGAATCATTTAATTCAATTTGTGATTTTTTTTGCCTTGTTACAGAGAAAATGGTGATCATGAAAGGTGTTGTTGCTTTTTAAAATTGTCAATGAGAGGCTCTTGTCAGGAAAAATATGTCTTTCCCCCAGGAAGCGGAAGACTTTTCATTTCTGAGGCCTCCCGGGTTGGCCCTGCATTCTGGGGTTTATGTCGCAAGGAAGGAGCCTAGTGAAGGGGCTTTGATAGTTTAATACCTGTTCGCCATTGTCTCCGTGTCATTGCCGGTTGTGTCGATGTCTCTGAGTGATGCCTGTCATCTGCAGGAGGGAGCCAATGTTCACCTGCCTGAGCTGCTTGCTTCTGGGTTTCAAACAGCTGGTATCGCTTTGTCTTCTTCAGAGAGAAGCTGCTGAAACCTTTTAAGAAGAAACAGAATAGTCTATGGGGGAAGGAGAAAATGGGCAGTGGTCACCAAAGTCCCTGAGGTACCATGGAAGCTGTAATAATGAAAACGGGGAAAGACCCTGGTAAGGTAGCTCAGTGGTTAAGAGCGCTTGCTGCTCCTGCTGGGGATCTGGGTTCAGTCCCAGAACCCACTCGGCAGCTCAGTCTCCTATTAACTCCAGTTATGAGTTATCTGACGCCCTCTTGTGGACTCCATGGGCACCTACACACACGGTACATACAGATGCATGTATCCATATGAATACAAATAAAATAAAATAAAAACGGAGAAAGAAAACTGTAAGGGTTGGCTGGTGCAGTCCAAACTGAGAACAAGAGTTCTTGTTCCACAAGCTATTGGTACTCTCCTGGCCTGCTTCAGCATAGCCCTCCCCTGATTCCAAGGAGGAAGCAGTAGAGTCCCCAAGAATCCACAGCATCTACATTCTAGCCTGTCAACAGTCACTCCATCAGAAATGGATTGTGCAAATATCTCTGAAACCAAGAGGCTCACTAGTGATAGGCAAGTGATTCTCTACTGAACCCCATGCTCTGCCCTGGGCTGGCATTGTTAATGAAAGCCCTGTGTGGTTAAAAATATTAATTAACTAATTAATTAATTAAAACCATTAATTTATTCATTCATTAATGTGCATGTATCCTGAAGCCTCCATAGTCATGCATGACACGCTGTGCAAAGGAGATAAAAGATGAGCCTCACCTCCATGTCTCAGAGACAGAATTATAAATCTGTACACAGAGATGGAATCTGTTAAGTAGACGGGAATTTTATTGGTCTCCACGGTGTGGATCCAACTGTGTTTAAGTTGACATAAACTCTGTGTCTTAGTGAAACAACAGGCTATCATTTGCAAACCTGAACTTCTAGTAGCCTAAGCCTCTGAAAAACTTACATGTTTATGAATACACATATAAACATTATGTGCACGTACATATGTATTTTATATATAATACATTTTATCTACACTCCTCTGGTTTCCATCTCTAACACTTTATCATACCATTGATGGTTGGCAGTTCTTTCCCCCACACCCCAAAGACTACCATTGTCTTAGTTAGGGTTTTACTACTGTCAACCGACACCGTGACCAAGGCAACTCTTATAACGACATCATTTTATTGGGGCTGGCTTACAGGTTCAGTCCAGTATCATCATGGTGGGAGCATGGCAGCATCCAGGCAGGCGTGGTGCAGGAGGAGCTGAGAGTTCTACATCTTCATTTGAAAGCAAACAGAAGACTGGTTTCCAGGCAGCTAAGAAGAGCCCCAAGCCCCAAGCCCACAGTGACACACCTACTCCAACAGGGCCACACCTCCTATTTGTGCCACTCCCTGGGCCAAACATATACAAACCATCATAACCGTCATCCCTTCCTCTTACATTCATCTCAACACCAAAGGGTAACAGTGCCATTCTCCAATAGTCCTGTCTTGTGATTTATCTTTGTTTTGTTTTGTTTTGTTTTGTTTTGTTTTGTTTTGTTTTGTTTTGTTTTGTTTTAATCAGGTCCACCCAATCTTTTTTCTTGGATTTTATGCCTACCTGGTTCTCTTAGGGTTTGAATTTCCCATATTGGATGTAGGGCAGATGTTCTCAAAATTGGAGAAGGCATCCTTCCCAAGGTCCTTCAACTCTATAGGCACCCAAGTCACCAAGGTTGGGGTAAAGGGCTTCTCTTCTTACAGCACAAATGGAGGTTCTTCCTTTGAGTTCTTGGCTCCTATAAGAGGCAGGGACCATGAGCTTGGATGGTTTACAAGTTCCCAGGCTGTCCATGAGCACTTGCTCAGCAAGCCTACACAGACCTGAGACATCAGCGTTCCCTGGAGAAGGGGGAGTGGAGGTGGGGTATGTATCACCTCCAGTATTCTTAACACCTTGGCTTCCAGATTCCTGGGACTTTTACAAAGCTCCACTTCCAGAACTCTACCCCAGGACAACTTAATCCAAATCTCTGGGTTAGGAGCCAGGGTGGGAATTCTGAGAAATACACCCTGGACATGTTTAAATAGAGACAGGCCTAAGTGAATGCTTTCTCTCGGCTTTGATAAGCCCTTAGTCTACAGGGACAAGGAAGAATACTAGATGCTATCACTTCATGGAGCTGGTCTCACTTCTGCCCCTGCAAGATAGGACTGGCTGGGGAAGGAAGGGCCTTGTGTCCCAGCTCTCCAGTCTAGACCTGAGTGTAAGCATTTCATCAACTTCTGGTCTTTAAATGTCTCCTTTCCATCTATCCTTCTAACTCTCCAAATAAAGATGTTCCCATCCAGTGTTCTCTCTCTCTCTCTCTCTCTCTCTCTCTCTCTCTCTCTCTCTCTCTCCCCACTCTCTCCTGTCTTCCTCTTCCCCTCTCCTATTCCCCTCTTCCTCTCCCTTCCCCTCCCCTTCCTTCCTCTCCTCCTTTCCTCCCCCTCCCCCCTCCCTCTCTGTCTTTCTGTCCACTCCAGCGCTGTCTCCCATAATATGCGTGAAGCTTGAGTCAGTTTTGTCTCCGAGATGTTTAGAACAGGTATATCGCAGACACAAGATGCTATCTTCTAAGGAGTATGCATTACAACAGCATCCTCAATGATGTAAGGCTTCAGGAATGAATGGGCATGCCTAAGGAAAATTCTGCAATGGCAATGCGCCCTAAACAGTGACTGTAAGGGAAAGTAGGAAGCTCCCATGAAAAGATTTGGGAATGTCAACACAGTGGCATACACCTGCTATTTCAGCTACTCCTGTGAGGCTGGAGAAATTGCTCAGTAGTCAAAATCACTGGCTGTTCTTGCAGAGGACCCGGGTTCTATCTCCAGAGCCCACAGGGCCACTCACACCCCTCTGTAACTCTGGTGTTGGCATTGATGTTACAGCTAGCACTACTGTCAGTTGTGGCATTGGCGTTTGTGGCAGTTTGAATGAGATGCTTCCTTTTGGCTCTGGCATTTGAACACTTAGTCCATGCTGCCACTGATTCAGGAGGTCTAGAGATGCAGCCTTGCTGGGAGAAGCATGTTACTGGAGGCAGGACTTGAGGTTTCAAAGCTCCAGGTCATTTCCAGGTCTCTCCTTCCTGCTTAGAATTTAAGACATGACCTCTGAACCACCACTCCCACTCTACCCCCCTGTCCCCCTGCCACGCCCCCTACTACTCTCACTCCTCTCTGCCCACTCCATCCACTCCCACTCCTCCTCCCCCCCCCCCCCGCCCCCCCCCCCCCCCCGCTTCCTGCTCCACAAACCCCTACCAGCTTGCCTCTACTGCCTACTGGCACTGCTGCCTGCTACCACACTCCCCTACCGTGATGGCCACGGACTCTCATCCCTCTGGAACTGTAATTCCAAATAAACCCTTCCTCATGTAAGTTGCCTTGGCTTTGGTGTTTTATGTCAGCAAGAGAAAAAGAACAAAGACAGCATCCGTCCCAGTGATCCTGTTGGTTTCCCCACCATGTCATGTCGGTGCTGCTGTAGTCACATGGCTCTGAGCCTAAGAAGCATAGTCACTATGTTCTCATCATATGATTCCTTAACAACAGACACTTTCCCCAATGAATTGAGACTGATGGAGCTCCCGGTCTTACTCAGGTATCTAGGATCCCAGTGTCAATAGGCTGGCATGCATGTTCAGCCCATATGCCAGGTAATCACACGGGCCCCAGTAGCAATAAGCTATCTAGACACTATGCCTCGGGACTGGAGAGATGATTCAATGGTTAGGAGTACTGGCTGCTCTTCTAGAGTACCCGGGTTCAATTCCTAGCACCCACATGACTCACAACCATCTGTAAGACTAGTTCCAGGGGATCCAATGCCCTCTTCTGACTTTTAAGGACAATGTATGCTCGTGATTCACAGAAGCATACGCAGGCAAAACACCCACACACATAAAATAAAGTTCAATCTTAAATAAATAAATATATGCACCTCCTAGTTGGCCAATCTGGAAGAGTACTTCAGAGGCAGATCCAGGGCAGCCTGGAAACTGTTGCCTGCTAAGCACTCTGACTCCAGGCAAAGTTAATTGGGAGGGTCTGAGGCTCACCCTCGGGTGCTGATCCCGACTGAGCGTCTGCCTCGGGTGTCAGGGTTGATCCCAGCCTTTTCCCTAATAGCTGTCTCTAGAGAATGGTTAAGTATGCACTAGCGGTTGGCTGTGGCTTATTGCGCTGTGAAATGCAATCATAAAATATGCAGCACAAGATATTGTTTGCCTTCTGTGTAAACAATCCAAGCTTTAAATTATTGAACCTAAAGGAGAGATGGAGAGCCATCCCGGCAGTTAATCTTGTCTTCTTACCATCCTGTCAGAGCATCGGAGAGTTGATTTGTGCTCCCAGCTAATTCTTGCTGCATATTTAAAAGAGAGAGGAGTTTTTTTTTTTCTCTTAAAAAAAAAAAAAAACAAGCAGACAGTCAGATAACAATTACAGGGCTGGTAGGTGAGTGGGGAGGCAGAGGAACTGTCTGCTTACTTTCAGGTCACTGGGAATAAAGGTACAGCACTATTCCTTTAACATCCACACAAGTCTGCCATAAGGGATGCCTCCAAAGCCCTACAGCAGTTTTTAGTACTCATTAGGAAGATGGGTAGGCAAGCCTGTGTGTTGGAAGATGTTTACCTAATAGTGAGCATGTGATATACACACTATCTGCCTCCGACCATGGATAACCAAAGTACCCTCTTATAAGAAACCTGATTGCCTCTAATCTAGTAAACTAGAGAGCTAATTTCTTTTTAATATCCCCAGCTCTTAAATAGGAACCAGGCACTGTGACATATGGCTGTCGTTCCAATACTCAAAAAAATAAAAAAAAATAAAATGAAGGCGGGGGATCCGGGGTTTAACTTTATCCTTGGCTGCATAGCAAGTTTGAGACAAGTGTAAGATCCATAAGACCCCACCTCAAACAAGAGCAGTGGCATAATTCTTAAATAGGGTACTCCATCCTAAAAGGCCAGCTTGTACACAGACAGTGTAAACAGGCGAGGAAGTCAGGGAGGCCCTGTCTGGGACTTGAGACTTCAGTGAATACACAACATAGCTGGATAACGGTGCTTTCAAAATGTACATCTTGCATTAGGAGACATGGGGCAGGCCAGCAAGGCCAAATCCAAGGTCTCCGTCTTTGCTAAAGAAGCAAACATGTTTAAAGTAACAGGAAGTTAGGAGCAGACCATCTGGAAAGTCAAAAACCGCCAAGAAAGCTGAATGTTGCCATTTCATTTTTCCAGAAGCTGGGGACCAAGGTGACTTTTTCCTCTAGAGAGAATGAATGAATGAATGAATGAATAAATGAAGTTTCGAGTTGACTTCTAGAATATCCTATCTTATCAGGATGAGGTTTGCTACCAGCTATCTTTATTTTTACTAATCTGATACATCTTAATTCACTTTTTTTTTTCCTTTTGAGACAGGGTCTCACTATATGTCCCTGGCTATCATGGAACTTGCCACATAGACCAGGTTGGTCTCAGATTCACTGAGATGCCCTTACTTCTGCCTCCTGAGTGCCACTTATTAAAGTCTTGTGCCACCATGCCTGGCTTGTTTTTGCTTAACTCTTAAACTTCCAAGAAGTTCTTCCAAATTTCCAACCTTGGACCTAGCAGCTAGAGTCTGAACTTTCATTTCTTAACAGGGAACGCTATACTTTCATTACTTCAGCTAAGGTTTTGCTAATTAAAATAGCCCCGGGCACTTTCTGTGTAAATCCCATCCATCCTCCCCTCTCCTCCTGTGGAGTAGGTTGAATAAAGACCTAAGGACTCATTCTTGGGTCTCTCCTTCTATGTGGATTTGGTGCAGTGTTCAGTGATAAGAGCCAATGTGTAAGTGTACACACATGTATGTGTGCACAGGTGCATACAGATGTGGGTACATGTGGGAGCCAAAGGATAGTGACGACTGCCTTTCCTCAGGAAGCTTCCACCCTGTCTCTCGATACAGTGTCTCTCATCTTTATCCGGAACTTGGTAATTCAGCGAGTCTGGAAAGCACCAGCCACCCACCTGTCTACCTACCCAGAACCGAGATTACAAACATTGCTCACTGTGCTCAGCTTTTAAAACATGGATCCTGGCCATGAACTTGGGTCCCCATGCTAACGAGGCAAGCCACCTTGCCTTGTTTCTCATAGAGCCGTCTCCCCAGGCTCCTCTGTGCCTTGTTGTAGGTTCTGTGCATGTATATACAGAGAATCACCTTTATAATGAGAAAAATTCTCACCTTCAACAAATGCTGTGTATGGAATTGGTGGTGTTAAAAGAATGGGGATTTTCAAGGGCTACTAAGCAGTTCTGCTTTGATCGTAGTATACGGAGAGCCTAACACACTTTCTCAAGTTGGCTCCTCCCAGAGCATCCCATTTGACCAAGGTGTGGTGGAATGAGATAGTGGGACCGGCCCCTTTAACATCCTTCCAGTGATACTCACACTTCCCAGAACCCCCTGTGGAGAGAGTGCCCTCCACATATGAATTGAGGTACCTTAATCAAATGCATGCATACAAATCTGGACTTGGGTTCTCTGTCTGGGCTTAGGTACTTGGGAGCGATGATGCAGATGAGCTGACGGATGTCACAGGTGGTTCCTCATCATTGTGTAACCCGTTGAATCCCACAGATCTGAGCTGAGACTAGGGCAGGTCTGCAGTATTGCCTGAGCATTTATTCCTGGAAGCTAGGGGCCCAGCTTCTATGTCTAAGTGTCTATGATTTAGACACTTCAGCAATCTCAAAGGTCATTAATTCTCTGCAATAGACAGAGGAGCCCTTGAGAATTCAGCCTTGACCAATAGAAACCAGATTGAACTAAAGTTATACAAAAATCCCAAGAGGGTAACAGACTGCCCTGGTGCCGACAGCCATAAAGAAATCCAAACATCTAGCCATGGATGGCTCTTGGGGGGGTGGAGAACAGTGTCAGAGGTGTCTGAGCATACATTCACCCAAGTCTCATTTTTACTGTTTTTGAAACACCATATACAATTTTCAACAAGAGACTCGGGGACAGCATTTACTTAAGTCAGAGTTCTCTAAAGAAACAGAACCAACAGAATGAATAATATATCAAGAAGGATTCTCTAAAACTGATTATATATTATACGCTGAGAACTTCTATAATGGTCATCTGCATGCTAGAAAGGCCAAGAACCCAGTGGCTGCTCAGTTCATGGGACTGAGCACCTCCAAGTTCTAATCCTGTATTGAAGATCTAGAGCGGTGGTTCTTAACCTCTGGGTCATGCATGACTCCTTTGGGGGTTGAACAACGCTTTCACGGAAGTCCCATATCAGATAGTCCTAGTTAGGACGGTTGAGAACCACTGCTCTAGAAGATTCCTGGAGAGATGCTCTTATTTAGAAGGCCAAAGAAGGTGAGTTCCGATGTCAATTGAAAACAGTAGCATTGAGCAAAGGTAGGTGTCCCCAAAAGTGGAATACCCATCTTTATATCTAGGCTGCTGCTGCTGCTGCTGCTGCTAAGTGCTTCCCATTCTGGGCAAGGGTCATGGCTACTCCAGGTAATCCTTCCTGGAAATGTCCTCACAGACCCACCCACAGATCCATCTCTTAGTTAATCCCTTTGAGTTGACAGTCAAAGTGAGCCATACCAGCATCAGAGTGGAGTTTAGACTCCACATGTCAGACTACATCTTACCTAGACATGGCCGCTGACTACCTTAGAACATTCCAGAAAGGTACTTTGACAGTGCCGTGAATGAAGTAATTTTATATGAAGTTTGTGAAAGATGAGCAACGATTCTTATAATTAGGTTTCTGTTGCTGTGATAAACACCATGACCAAAAGTAACTTAGGGAGGAAAGGGTTTATTCCTCATAGTCCATCATCCAGGAAAGCCAGAGTAGGAAACCTGGAGGCAGGAACTGAAGCAGAGACCATGAAAGGATGCTGTTCACTGGCTTGCTCCCTATGGCTTACTCAGCCTGCTTTCTTCTAGTACCCACGACCACCAGCCCAGAGTGGTACTGATTTCAATAAGCTGGGCCCTCCCACATCAGTTATTAATCAAGGAAGTGCCACACAGCCACAAAGACAGACCAGTTCGAGGCGGGTGACCCTAAGAGTTAAGCTTCATTCTTTCCTGGTAACTTCTGGGTTGGTGTTAACAATTAAAGCTCACTCTGATGATGACCTAGTCACCAAAATTCTTAACAGGGTAGAAAAAGTTGAAATGTGAAAACTGCCCCTCCTCCCCCCACACCTATCATTTATTCTCCTTAAAAATTGTACATGGACTCACGGTAAAGCAGATATTCTTTGTCCTGGGAGTCTGCCCTCTCCCCCTTCCCTTCAGCTTTCAGCCACTTCCATCCAGTCAATATTTATTTAATGGTGGAGATTCAGGTCTTTGTGTTGTCTGTCATTGAACAACCCAGCCATGATGCTTAGGCTGGGCTCTTCCAGTGCTCCGTTACCTGGGAGCCATCCTAATAGAGGGGTATCTGTCCAGCTCTGTGTTTTAACACGATGGACAGCCAGTGGTTAGTGTTTTGCCAGAGTAAACCTCTGAGCTGTAAGTATTGCCTGCAGACACTTCCCGATGATGATTACGGTAATACTCGGTAATTGAATCCCCCTTGTCAACTTAATGGACTGGAAGGAATTTTAGTGCTGAAAGAACTGTGATCAGGTGCTCTATGCTTGATTAAAATGGCTAGGACTTGAAAAGTGGCGAATTCAGAGACGGAGCCTTGTAAACCGGCTCCTGAGATGATGTTTGATTACCAGATGGGAGTGGGAGGATATAAATGGACTGTTGAATTTAAGTTCTTTTTGGTAGCAGAATGGAAACTTCAATGGGTTTTGAAATTTAAGAGGATCCCACAGTGTTCCGACAGCCATCAACAGCTTTTCCAAGAATGCCCTTGTGTTTCAGAGTATACAGCAGTAACACAGCTGAGTAAGGACGAGAAAAGACAGGTTCATATGTGTTAGCAAAATTTGGCTCTGGGATGCTCAGAGCGTAGACTCACTTGGGGAGCCCTGCCACGTTTACCAACGGGAAAATTCAGACAGACCTCCACTGTGGTCCATTCTCATGGTGGAGTACCATACAGCAGTGGTTGCTGATGATGTACAACTACATGTGTCAATGTCTTGTGTTAAGCGAAAAGAGCCAGATACAGAAGCGTGCAACGTTAATTTATGTAAGAAGCCAAAGCAGACAAAACTTACTTGTGCTGAGAACACATAAGCTCTCTTGGTAGGCTGGGATGGAGAAGCAGGGTAGGATCCTCAGGGATTAAAAGTGGTAAAGTTTTGTTGTTTTTATTAGTTAGTTCCTTTACTGTTGCTGGAATTTTAAAAACGATTATGGCAGGGAGGGTTTATATTGCTACAAAGGTCACGGATACAGTCTATCATTGTGGCGGGGGCATGAGGCAACTGGCTACATTGTATTCACAGTCAGGAAGCAAAGAGAGATTGATGCTGGTACTCATCTCACTTTCACCTTTCTATTTAGTCTGTTACCCTTCGGCACAAGGAGTGATGCTGTCCACGCACAGGATGGGTCTTTGAAAATCTTCTCATAGGCACACTCAGAGGTTTATTTCCTAGGCAATTCTAAATCAAGTTTGATGATTAATATTGATTAATTAACCTTCATTCTGTACCAGGAATCTGAGCGAGGAAAGATGCAGGCAATCAGGCATCATGTGGTATGCTTGCTCTTGGTTTGAAAATAAAGGGTGCCTGAGAGGAGCATGTGGAGATGAACAATGCACCAGGAATTGCCTGATTGTATAAACTATGTCTCCTTCCTCCTAACCAGTTATGAGGATGAGTGAGTGCATGGCTATGTGGGTTGTGACTTCTCCTGACCCAAAGGAACTCTTTTTGAATGGAGATAATGCATACTTTATCCCCTTATTAGTTGAGCCATTGAAACAACCCTCAAGTGATTCAATAGCAGTTTTTTTTTCTTAAAAAGATGTAATCTGACATTACTTGAAGCCACATCCATGAAGCCTTATTCATAGGACTACCTGAACATGAGCTGAACAAGGACAGCCACAGTAGCCATGCTAACATGAGTGGGGAAAGCTCTAAAACCCTCCACCCGGGGTTGGAGAGATGGCTCGGCAGTTAAGAGCACTGGCTGCTCTTGCAGAGGTCCTGAGTTCAGTTCCCAGCAACCACATGGTGGCTCACAACCATCTGTAATGGGATCTGGCGCCTTCTTTTAGCCTGCAGCTGTACATGTAGGCAGAATACTCTATATATAATAAATAAAAGCCTCATTCCTACACAAAGAGGTGCAAGCCACTGACACATGCTGAGAGGGGGAGAACTAGTCTTCCCCAGGGAAGAGCACACCAACTGGTTATTCAGTACCAAATAGTTAGCCCTGGAAAAATATATATAAGTAACATTATACAGACTGAGTAGGTTATAATTAGGAATATGTATATTATAATTATAATTAGGAATATGAATATACTATGTATATGTACATATGATATGTATGTATACATATGCATATAAGAGTAGTTAATGTAAAAAGAGACCATGGATTTGAAAAAGGGCAAGGAGGAGTCTATAGAAGGTTTAGAGGGAGGGAAGGGAAAGATAAAATGTGATTTTATTATAACCTCACAAATAAAAGAAAAAGTAAAAAAAATCTAGGAATAAGAGGGGATGGACAGTGAATAATATATCCAGAAGCTTGGAGGATGCTCAAAAAAAAAAAATACAATTGTTAAAAAAAAAAAAAAAAGACCTAGTTCTAGAAGGTCCCATTTTGCACAATCCCATTTATGTCCCATTTGGAGTTAGGAAGGTTTGGCTGTGCAGGAGATAATAGCAGTTGCCAGGGATGAAGGATGTGGGGCAGAAGGCAGGCAGGTTCAGCTGTGAAAGGAAAGATGTAGAAACAGTACTGAAGGGTCTGGATACTGGTGATGGACATACAGACTAACACTCTTCATGGTGCATACAGGCACACCTATATGCATAACATGCAGAGACATGCATGCATGTGTGCATGCACATACACACATACAAACATCTGGACACATGCCAGCATACACATCCATATATGCACACGTGAATGAGCAAAGTGAATGCACACATATACAGACACGAAGGCATACCCACACACATGCACATGAATGTGGATAAAGCTGGAAGAGTCTGGGTGGGCCTGTGCTGGGCTCGCATCTTCTTTCTGGGACCCAACACTGTGGAGAGATACCAAGTTGCATCAGAGTAGCCCAGCCAAAGCTGAAAGGCCTGTGCTGTGACAACCACAGAGGAAATGGCAATCATCTCTGTAGATGTTCCAAAGAGAAGTCTTAATTATCAATAGGATATCAGTGGAGGCTTCATTGACAGACCTGCTAAAGCCATTTCCTGTAGGAAATCAGTTGTTTCTTGGAAAATGTGTTGGCCCAGTGACCCTAGAGATAATTAGTTTGTTCCTTGTTTTTATTTTTTTTTTTAAATGCACCTTATGGGGGCTGGAGAGATGGTTCAGTAGTTAAGAGTACTGGCTGGTCTTCCAGAGGACCTGAGTTCAATTCCCAGCACCTGCATGACAGCTCACAATTGTCTGTAATTAAAAAAAAATAATACACCTTACTCCTCGGAGTCTGATGTAAATGACATGTTATTATCATATCCTCTTAGGTCCAGATTGCAAAGATTATAAAGTGCATTTTGATTACCTGTAAAGAAATGCCTTCAGAATGTTTTTTATACTTAGTGAAAAATCTCCTTTAGAACCTGTTTTTTTTTTTTTTAATTATGTCTATTTATTCAGATTGCACACGCCACAGTACACCTATGGAGATTAGGGAACACCTTTTAGGAGTTGGTTCTCTCCTACATTTGAGTCTTGGAGATGAAATTCGTGTTATCAGGCCTGGCACCTAAGTGTGTATCCATAAGGACTGTTACTCACTGAGCCATCTCACTGGCCCTGAGTTTTGTTTTGTTTTAAAATCACTTTGTATTGGTGACTTTTCTCATGGATATGATTTAATACCTGATAAGCATCAAGTAATAGAAGAGGTTATCCTTTAAAAAACACAAAACAAACAAACAAGCAAAACCCTTATATTCTTGGAGAATTCCATGCTTGTATACAATGACACATAATTATGTAAACTCCCTATCCCCTCCAACTGTCCCTAGATTCCTAGATATGCCACCTCCCTCCACGATTTCTTTTTTCTGTCCCTGTGTGCAAAATGTCAAGCTTGCCACCCATGTGTCTGATTCTGTGATTGTATGTGTATTTGTGAATATATGTGTGTACTTCTGTTTGTGTGTATTTGTGTGTGTGTATATATATATATATATACACACACACACACACATACACACACACACACACACACACACATATATATATATATATATATATATATACACACATATATATATATATATACATAAGAGCAGAAATATAGACATACAGCCCTGGGCTCCACAGTCCAGTAAGGTGGAGGTGTCGGGCCATGGCAGGGTATCCTGGTTCTTGTGTTGGCGTGGGACCCTGAGATGGCAGGTGTTCGGCCACGCCCCCAGAACCCAGGGCCCTAACATGCAATCTTAACTCCATTTTACCTTCCCAGTTCAGTCACATAAGACACAGGTAGAGGGTGTGACTAACAAGCCTCCACCTTGAGAGATTTACATATTAATGAGTTATCTAAAAGCCGAGGAGGGGGCATAGCTAATTAAGTTATTACCTTCCCTCTTCCCCCTCCCTATTTAAGCCAGCCTTCCCCTGGCTTTTGGGGGGCGTGAACCATCTAGACCCCTCCACCTCGCCATGACAACAAAACTTCTAAAATCCCTTTTGGAACTGGACTTTCTCGTATCAATTGGAACCTGCCCTCGGTGCTCGGACCCTCCGGGTGTATCTAGGACCCCCGCCGCGGCTGCATGTATGTGGGACCCGACCGCTGCGGGACTCCCCCACCGGACTCCGGCACAAGTTTTTTCCCACATGGAGGGACTAGTATTTAGAAGTGAAAACTCACATGGAATGAAAGCCATCCCTGGAAGACACATTTCCATGGTTTATCACCATCATTAGCATCATTAAAAGGAATCCAGGGATGGAATTAAAGAGAGTATTCTCAGGGGAACCATCTGATTCCCTGCACCCTCATCCCTGGTGATCTCCTTATGGCATCCGCAGGCTTGCGTCGATGGAGATAACACTTCGACCGCGTGTATCTGATGTTCCCCTGTCTCCAAAGCTGTGTCAGACATTGGTTTTAAAAAAAATGTATCTCACTAAGCCAGCCGTTTATGTGTTGACTGTATATTTGAGTGACTTGTGTCCCCACTGAATGGTGCTCATAGCCGCATTTTAAAACAACCACCCTCCTCTGCCCCAGCTTGTCAGCCTCTCTCAGTAGTCAATGGAGCCCTGCAAGGAGCTGGGTGGAAAGTGGAGGTGGCATGCCACCATCGAAAGCCAGCCAGAGACTAAGGCCAGAGTTGTCTTAGGGCGGGCAGCCTTAAAATGTGGGGTTGGTGAAGCCGGCTGAGACTTAAATTTCCGGTTGTAGCCAAAGCGCCTTTTGAAATGTTCTGTCTCAGGTTTCCTACAAAATCTTTTGATTAGCTCCCTGAGAAGTTTATTCATAGCTTTAAATGTACCTGAGCATCAGGACACAGCCTCCCCACAACCTTCAATTAGTTTGGATGAGGACTGGATGGGAGCTGTTCCCCAGCAGCTGGTTAGTCAGAAGGGACACAGTGGGTATGGTCAGCCTCAAAGGCCGGGCCCAGGCATGTTCTCACCCTTACAAAATCCGTATCTTTCACATCTTTTAAATTCGGTTCTCCTTGGAGGTACATGGTGCTAATGGTTCCCGAGTGTATCTTGAAGTTTCACTTAGAATGTTTCCACGAGGCTTTAAAGCAGGCCGTAGCCACTCAATATTGTTCAGTGGGATGGCAGAATCATCAGGGATGTGTCCATCGTATCAGCATGGACGGAGAAGATTGCAAAATAATGATACATTGACTTTGATACCAAAAAAAAAAAAAAAAAATTACTGCAGAGAAGGAGCTGGGAGATGGCTCAATGGTTAAATCACTTGTTGTGCAAACACGAGGACCCGAGTTTGGATTCCCCAAAAAACATGTGAATGTAAGGTGGGTGTGGCGGCCTACCTATAGTTTCAAATTCAGAAGACAAGAGACAGGGGGTTCCCCCAGAACAGCAGCCTAGCAAGACTAGCCATCTTGGTGAGTTCTGGATGTGATTGAAAGATCCTGTTTATCTTAGCCAGGGTTTCTGTTGCTGAAAAGAAACACCACACCCCAAAAGCAAGCTGGGGAGGAAAGGTTAATTTGGAGGCTAACACTTCTAGATCATAGTTTATCCATGGAAAAAGTCAGGACAGGAACTTAAGTAGTCGTGGATCCTGGAGGCAGGAGCTGATGCAGAGGCCATGGAGAAATACTGCTTACTGGCTTATTTCCCTGGCATGCTCAACCTCCCTTCATGTAGAATTCAGGACCACCACTAGCCGAGGGATGGCACCACCCACAATGGGTTAGGTCCCCGCCCCCCATTGATCGCTAATTAAGAAAATACCCTACAGCTGGGTCTCATGGAGTCATTTTTTTTTTCTTCCGAGGCTCTGATGGCTTTAGCTTGTGTCAAGTTGACACACAAAACCAGCTAATACAACTGAGGCCTTCACGATTTCAAAACCAGTACCACCTGGGTGACTCTTAGACTTTACCAAGTCCAGCTGCAGCACGAGGCACAACCGTGGTTGTCTCTGGGATGCAGTTTTCTCTCGAGAAACACTTGCCAGAAGATTTCATCTCAGCAATGCTGGTTTCTTATTAATCACTGCTAATTTCTTAGCTCCAGCAAGCCAGCATCAATTGTCCCAGGAATGCCAAGGTTCCACTTTAGTAGTTCTGGTATCTTGTTAATCACAGCTGATACTTCAGTCCCAGCTAACCAGAACCACAGAATCTTAAACTGAAACAGCAAACAGCCCTAAGAGAGTCTTTCGTTTTCCCTGTGAAATTTCACAAGCCATCTTCTGCACTGTTCTTAACATTCTTTTCCTCCAAGCTCCTACAGAAAAGCCCACCAAGGTCTCAACACTCAATGGTCCTTCTAGCCCTAAGTTCCAAAGTCCTTCCTCAATCCTCCTCAAAATATGGTCAGGTCCGTCACAGCAATACCCCACCACACTGGTGAAAGATAGGACAAGGGTGATTCCCAACATCAAGTTCAAACCTTCACATGCATGTGCCCACACATACCTGTGTGTGCTGTTCATGTGAGCACAGACACACACACATACCCCTCACAATGTGCATACACATAAGTGGATGTTATACACACACACACACACACACACACACACACCCCTCACAATGTGCATACACTTAAGTGGATGTTATATACACACACACACACACACACACACACACACACACACACACACACAAAGGAAAAATAAACTACAAATAGCATTTCCTATCTTGTGTCTTAGTTTATTCCAAGATGCCTTAATAATGGGCTTTAATGACCACATTTAGCGCGAAAAAATAAGAGCAAGTCGTTAAAGGAGGTCACATGAAAAGGATAATAAGGATGAAAAGGAAAAAAGAAATCACAAGAGAGCTTCATAGAAGGAATTCATCTCATGTAGTTCTGTGTAGTTGTGGACTCTAGACAACTGCTTCATCCTCATGCATACCAGACCAAAATCACACCGTGATAAAACCACACCACAGTTCAGTGGCCAAGAGAAGAATCCAAACCAGTTACCAGACAAGCACACAATAGAACTGGGGGAAATCCCTTTGTCTATGTGCCTGGATAGCGCATGGTTTTCTTTTACCATTGCTGGTTTTTTTCTCCATGGTTGTGTGTTCTTATCTGTCTGGGCCTTTTTTTTTTTTTTTTAAATCAAGTTGGTACAAAATGGAGTTTTCTGAGAACTCAGTTTAAAAAAAAAATACCTCCATCAGATTGGCCTGTTGGAGAGTCCGTTGGGCATTTTGGTGATGAATTATTGATGTGGGAGAGCCTAGTCCACTGTGGGTGGTGCTACCCTCTGGTCTGGTGGACTTAGATTGCATGAGCACGCCACCCAGAGGAAGCCAGTAAGCAACTAGCCCTCATGATTTACCCAAGCGTCTCAGCCTCCAGGTTCCAAGACAACAATCTCTTCTTAAATATCCAGGTGCCAAATACACTGAGATCTGATTAAAAGGTAAACCCAGTCGTGATAAATATTTCAAGTCTTTATCCATAAGGAAAGCTTCAATCCAGCTCATGCTTTAATGCCATGGAAATCCTTGTCAACCTCACCTTGAGATTGTTGAGTCCCGAAGCTCTGTTTGTTCACAGTTCTGCTGTCGGGCTCATGCATTCTTGACCCTATAGCCAGCTGTGGATGAGGGACTCTGCAGAGAAGCGTGGGGGCCGGGAGGACTTTATAGGACATACATGAAAATAAAGGAAGTGTATGATTGGATGGGAAGATGTTTGATTGCTTAGTTATCCACTTGCCTGTGTTGGTCTAGCCTGATGAATATTCCTAATTAGTATTATCTTTCTGTTTATAGTTTCTGATTCAATGGGTGATAGCTCAGCTCTTCCTTAACACATCATCGAAAGAAATAATCAACTTTTGTTTATGTTTACAAGTTGTTTTACTTTCCTGCTACCGTGACAAACATCACGACTAAAAGTGAGTTTGGGAGAAAAAGATTTGGATTAACCTTTCCAGGTCACAGTTGATCACTGAGGGGAGTAGGAAGGAACTCAAGCACAGATCACAGAGGAATGCTGCTTACTGGCTCACTCACAGTCTCACGTTCAGCCAGCTTTCTTGTATAGCACAGGACCTAGGGAATAGTGCCCCCCACAGTGGCCTGGCCCTCCCACATCAATCAATTCTCTTATAGAATTGTTGACAGGTCAATCTGACTGAGGCAATTCTTCAGGGTTATATCTTCTCAGGTGACTCTAGTTTGTATCAATAAAAATAATCCAAGACATAACTCAAATGAGATTAAGGTCACTTAGAAGGCACAGGTGGTTCCATCTACTTGGGGAACCTTTGATGCCCAGTCTCTGTTTTAATTTGGCTATAACTGACTCTTGCCTCTCAAGTACATCCTCTGTGAATCCTTAAGTATGTCCATCTCCAAATGCTTGAAATTTGAGGCACTCAGAGTGATATGAATCTGGGGTACACAGTCTGGATCTAATAGCTTTTCAAATTCCCCTTTCCTCTAGGAACCTCAGTGAAGAGGCCCGTGATTATCTCTGGATTGCAAAACCCCAGCTTTCCCCTGTCTCCCACCAAGCATCTGTACCCTGTATCAGTTTAAATCATGAGTGCTGATAGGACCCCCTGGGGTGTTGTAAAGACAATTGTTAGCAAGAGTGCACAGCAGATCAGTTTAAAATCAGACTCTCCGGGGCTCTGAAGACCTGGGGTAACTATGGCGTTCGAGTGAGCTGAGGACCTTGCTTTAAACAGAAGCATCATGTGAGCAGAGGCAGCTGCTCTGAGGAGGAGGTGATGGTTGTACCCATTCTCTTGTCTGTGTCCAAATGATAGGGAGGAGATCAGAATTCAAAGGCACACAGGAAGAAGTCAATCTTTAGGCTCCCCTAGGTTCCCTGCAAGCACCAAATGAAGCTTACTTGGAGCTTGATACGCAGTTTAAAATATAAACTATCACCCCCCAAATCCAGACCTACCTTCACAAACATGGGACCCTAAATACTTGATGCCATTTAATTAATGCCACTGGTGACAGGGTGGCCTCATACAGATGTGAATGTCACCATTATGCACTTTAAGTGGGTGTTGGCAGTGACTACGTAAATGAAGCCCCCTAGAGTCCACTGTACTCTCTGCACACCAGATGTCCAGGATGCCTGGAATCTGGCTGCCTGGGGAGAATTTTAAGCCAGTAGGCCAGAACTTGTGGGTGACATTCAGGTGACTGTCCTTTACTTGAACAGGGCAATGGGCTCAAATGACCTACTCTCCAGACATCTTTCCTCCTTTATCTAATGGAGTATCCATTGTTCCATACTAGTGGTTTTCTGCTGCTCAAAGCTAGCTGTTCTCCATTGTGGCTTTACAGTGGACTGGAGAAGTTATGCTGTGAACAGTGAATTCATGGCCATCATACATCCCAGACTGAATAACTTAGCATCTCTAGAGAAAAAGACACACCCCTCTATATTGTGTTGGTGTTACCACTGTACAGCTGGCCTTCTGACGTGTCTCCCGAAGCATCAGATTTGTCTGTGGTATAGACACACCTCTGTATGTTCATTGTAAGCCAAAATACTTTACGGTTTGGTTGTTTGTAAACTATTCCATATTTACTGATTGCTGTGCTGAATAATTGATTGAGTTATTATAAGGGTGAACATAATATATATGTTGTTGATTAATCTCCTCTTTTACATAACATGGCAAATTGCTGCTGAGCTCGTGGCGGCAGATATGACAGGACCACGGCCCAGCCCACACTCCTGGGCAGAACATGTTGACTGGGATTTGGGCCATTGGGAAAGTGCCTCTGGTCCACCAGGCAAGGACCTGGCTCAACAAATTGCTTATAATGATTTTTTTTTTTACTTCTGAAGTAGGCTCTTTGTCCTGTTTCAAAGGACCCACTTGGCCCTTCATGGGTTTCCTGCCAGTGTAGAACTACCTACTGGCTTTGCCTAATGATGACAATCAGGATTATATGTAGAGTCACACCTATGATCCTGGATAATCTCATCTCAAGACCTTCTCTTTATAACAAAGTCCCTTTTGCCATATAAGGTGGAGGTGACAGACAGAAGCAACTTGGGGAGTCATCATTCAGCTGCCAATCTGATTCTGGATTGAGAGTAGTGGAGAGGTGACCGCTTCAGGAAGGAGGTTGAACTTACATTGTGTCTGTTTTGCTTGAAATCTGATGTCCCTAAGAGTGTGGTTTCCCTGAGAGCAGAGGCCTTTCCAAGCAAGCTCATCTGGCACCATGGACATCATCCACAGCACAGATGATGGGTAACTTCTGCAGTTTCTTGTCCATGACCCACAGTTAGGAAAGAGGTTGGAATTCAAAGTCTTACACCAAGAAATTGGTCTTTAGCCTTCCCTTGGCTGCTCACAGGCACTAAATGCCACATTTGATACTAGGTTTCACCACCAAAGTATCATCACCAAAGACTTGGCTATAGCTTCATATACATATAACCCTAAAGTCTTGGCACAGTGATCACATTTAATTATTGACAGGATAGCCTCCTATAGCTGTGCATGTTGCCATTGCAATTCAAGCAGGTACTGCACTAGAGAACGATGCCACCTAGAGTTTAGTGCACCCTGTGCACGTCACATCCTAAGGTCTGATGGCTACTCAGAAGAGTCATGATGAAGGGACATTGCACCGTGTCCAAATCTGGGTCTTTCAGAGTTCTAGTTTCCTTTCCCTTCCTGATGCTATAATAAAATGACCCAACAGAAACTAAATTAAAAGATAAAGAGTTCATTTCAGCTTATAATTGCAGGTTGCTGCCCATCCTTATGGGAAAGTTAAGGTACAAACTTCAAAATGCTAGGCACATCACATCTGCAGTCAAGAGCAGGAAGTAATGCACAGATGCTCACTTGCTTGCTTACTAGTGCTCAGCTCCATTTCTCCACTCTTATACAGTTAAGAACCCCAAGCCTAGGGAATGGGGCTGCCCACTGTGGGCTGGGTCTTCCCACATTGGTTAGCTTAATTAAGACAACTCCCCACAGACATTGCAATAGGCCAATCCAGTATAAACAGCTCCTCATTGAGTCATCTTCCCAGTGATTCTAGGTTGTGTAAAGTTGGTAATTAGAGCTAATGATCACAGGAATTAAGTCTGGCACGTCCTCATTAGTGCCATAAACAAGATTCGATACTGGGGACATTTTGTTTCAAAGTCCATTCTATCAACTACCACAACGAGCAACACAAAACTACAGATGTCAGAGATGAGCTGTGAGGCTGCAGAGAAACAAGAGAGGACTTATTTCTGTTTCCTTCTTCGGCTGCTGGAAATGAACACATATAACTTGCTGGATGAGATAAAGCAAACTGGCAAGTCCCCATCCCTCTGGCTCAGTGAGATTTTAGCAAATCACCCATCATATCCCAAACTGAAAAGGCGACGTTGACTTCAAGTTTATCTTTAATTATATTTAAATCACAAAGCTTAACTGAATGTATTGACATTTATACCAAGAAATTAATTGACATTCCATTAACCTCAACCAGCAAATTAATTCCTCAGCCTCGGACCTTAGGCACTAGAAGGCTGAAACACAATTATGCATTGATCACGGGCAGTGGCGTGACGGTCTTACGTGGAGGTTTAAAGAAACAGAAACCTTTTTTTTTTTTTTTTGTAGGAGAAATTACCTATATATGTATTTGAGTTAATTTTATTACAGGGTAATAAAACATCAGAGCCTGTGAGCTCCATCATTTGTCATGTCAGATGGGAGTTTGAGAAAACCATTAGTAGATTTAGCCCTGGTCATCACTATCAATTAATAACCCCCTTTTGAATTTTCATGTGAACATAAGAGCTTTTTTAGCCCAGCAATTCAATTCTATGGCATGCTTAAAGAGATTGTGAATCAAGAATAATAATGTCTGCGGGTCCTTGTTTTCAGTGCGGAACTCATACTGTAGATTGAATATCCGCCTCAGATAACAGGGATGTTTTGGCTATCGAGTGCAGGCACATACAGGCAAGCATACATGCATGTATGTTCCGTGCATGTGTGCATGTGCGTATGTGCATGCGCGCATGCGTGCATGTGTGTGTATGTGACACAGGTATATGTATGCATATATAAGTTTGGTGTGTGTGTGTGTGTGTGTGTGTGTGTGTGTGTGTGTGTGTGTGTTTTATGCATCTTGATTTCCTGCTGGGGCTATCCCAGAGCCATGCTGAGACTTTCCCACTTCTAAGCACCAAGATACTTGCAAAGACAATCCCTCTTCGTGTCTGTCATCCTTTGACCTGCCTGGTGACATTCTGCTTAAATAAAGTATAAAAAACTAAATAATCCTCCTTAGTTTATTTACTTAAAAAAATGTGTTGGACTGAAGTCTAAGTAGCATAACATCACCAGACGTGGTAATAGAAATGGTTCTAATTACGATTTGGGGATGGGAAATCTTATACTGCGTAGACTCATCAACTCCTGCCAGAAGGCTGGCAGAGTCTTCTCACAAAGTTAGCCTATCACAGACCATTCTTCAAACCCCCACAACCATGATCCAGAGATTCAGGAACTACTTGTGTGTCATGGGCTTGTTGACATTTCTTACCAATTCCACCTTACTCCGAGTTTGTCACTCTTACCCAACTTGCACCAAAGTCTCAAGTTGCATCACAAGATGCTGGGCATCCAAGGTACCTGTTTATACAGACGAGATGTGATCTCGAACCGTCTGTAGTCCTGGCAAGGATACTAATGTGTCTGTGGCATACAGATTGGATTTCTTTCTTTCTTTTTTTGGGGGAGGAAAAAAAAAAACCTCGCAACAAAAAGAGATGTATAAAAATAAAAGATCTCTCTATCTCCGAGCGAATATGTTTAAGAAAATGTCACGAAGTGGAGATGAAAGATTTAGTGTTATTTTCTCCCCTTGGTTGTCTGCTGTATCGGTTCCAGCTCAAGTATGGAAAATGCTTTCCCGTTGGGAGTGGAGGGGGCTCCCCAAAGATGTCAAGGGCACTCACTGCTTTTAGATAGAATTCTGCCTTTTATAAACAGTCGATTTCCCATCCTCATCTCTGCTCTCATCCCCCGCCCCTCCCCTCTCTCTCCCACTTTGGAACACGGGAAAGCCTCCCCGAACTGTGGAGAACAGGTGAAGCACACCATAAAAGATCAGATAAGTCAAACCAGGTAAAACAGAGGTAGAAGGGTAATTAAAATAGGAGCAAATGAGGTGAGATTAGGAATTTGCCTTTTAACAAATGAAACTTAAAACCTAAGAGGTAAGGTTATTTCATCTCAAATACACTGATCATATAATTAGAATGTCGGGCTTACTCTTAAAGACCAGTGTGAACTTTGCCTAAGTGGGGGAGGTGCTCTCTTGCAAAGAAAACTCCCTCCCTTTAGAACCATTCTGAATGAGTAGCTGTGCCACTGGGTGAACTTTTTATGGGTAGACATTAAAAAATCTCTACGCCCCAGATAGCACACCCTAAAAAGACCACACTCCAGCCAGGCTGAAGTTTAATTGGATTAACTAAGAGGAATAAGGGTGGGGCATTACTTACTGGAACATGGGTGAGGGGTTACTTACAGAAGCAGAGAGGAAGCGGTACTCACGGAAGCCTTTGTGAACAGTTACTCACAGGAGCATGGTCGGCTTATGGACATCCACAGCAGCAAATCAAAGCTCCCATCTGCCAGGAACTAGCAGGAATAGGTTACTAGTTATGTAGTTTCTTACGTATTCAGGTCTACATGAGCCCTCCCTTGCATAACCAAATGTCAATGGCCCAAATCTTGTGTGGGTCTCCACACAAGAAATCACAGAGGCTTCAGGAAGGCATGGACCATGTCCTATCCGGAAGACACCATCCCACCACAAACATCTCCGTCACATTTCCCCAAGGACTTCTGCTTCATACTTTGAGATGATGACTTGGGTCGCAAAGGATCAAATGTGTCAAGCTTCATGTTGATCTTTACTTTTTAAACTCCGCCATATCTCCATTTGTTAGTCATTGGATATATTGATCAAGTGATATAGGTAAGACCTCATCTAGAGACTTGACCCTGTCCTACATAAAGGCTGGCTGTGTCTTTCTTTGCCCATCCTGATTAACTGGGGTTTGCTGCTCCAGATACAAGAGCAGGACTTGCTGATGACAGATGTGTGAGGATCTCCCATTTAAGAAGGATCACTCACTTTGTTTAACATTCTGATTTTGGCAGAGATTTTTGTAGAATCCATAATTTATTTAAAAGAATCTCTCCTCTTCCTTCTCTTTCTCCCCTCCTCCCCTCCTCCCATCCTCCTCTTTTTCCTCCTCTCTTCCCTTCTTCCTCTTCTCCCTTCTCCTTTCTCCCTCCTCCAACTCTCCTCTTCCTCCTCCCTTCATCCCCTCCTCTTCTTCCTCATCCTCTGTTCCTCCCTTCCTCTTCTTCCTCCTCCTCTCCTCCTCCCTTCCTCCTCCTCTTTTTCTCTTCCTCCATTTCTCTTCCTTCTCCACTTCTTCCTCCTCTTCCTCCTCCTCCACCCCTTTCCACTGCAGCTCAGCATATTGCTCTATTTCTGCTGAGATCATTTTGTACTTTTTAGTACCTAAAATAAATAAATAAGCTGGGTATGTATGAATTCTTACCCTAACAGCAACCTCTTATAAACTTCTCTCATTCTGCTTTATTTGGCGTTCCAATCCAGAATAGCCTTGAGTCAACTCTTATGTCCAAACTTTCTCATTAGCAGTGGGAGAAGTACTTGATTGCTTCACATTCTCATATTCTCCTTGGAGAAGTAACTATGTAATGAAGTAAATACCATTTTATTATTTTTAAAGGTTATTAATTCATTATTTTTTCCCCTCATGATAAAGATCACGAATTGGCAAGCTTTTCCTGTAAGGGGTAAGACAGCAATATGCCAAGCTTTGTAGACCATGCATACTTCGTGTTGTATAATCTTTTTCTCCCAAAAATTAAGAATCTAGAGCTTAATTTTAGTTCCAAAAATGGTTCATAAGTAAGCTTTAACTCACAGGTCACTGGCCAGCCATAGCTGCCTGCTGGGATTGGTTTTAAAGATTTGGGAGGCCTTCCTACCAACCACTCAGCTGCAACTCCTGACCCTGTCAGTGTCAGAATTCTTAAGGATTCCAGCCATACCACGGAGGTTGTCTCAGTTGCCACTGTTCTCTGCACACGACACACACAAACCCTGGCCTATGCAGTCCCCTCTCTCTGGAGTTCTCTCTCTACAATCTCCCTACCTATGCTTTATAGAGACCTCAGCCCAAGCTTGCTTTTTCCTTCAAGACTGCCCTGGACTTTCCTGACAATGCAAGGTTCTTGAGAGTCTCTTCTTCCAGCAAGTCCTTCCACTCTTCATCCACTCTTACAGCTGTGGGCCTTGGCTTGATAGGATGTTTTCCTTAATGTCCTCTTTCCACTCAGGCTAAATGCCTGTAGATTCTACTTCCATGGTGAGCCCTTTGGGTTGGTGGAGGATGTGCCAAGTGGAGGTCATTCTAATGAATACCCAATCTACTGTGCCCAATCATGAGCTGGCACAGGTTGTATCCACATAGAGTTTGGGTACCAGTGCAATCCCAGCTACTATAAGGCCTCTACCCGATCATAGCCTTCCATGTGCAACTCTAGAATCTAAGTCTCTACCACCCAGAACAATAATGAGCAAACAAAGAGAATTCCAGAAATAATGTCAGTTACTGACTGACTGACTTACTGACTGACTGACTGACTGACTGACTGACTGACTGACTGACTGACTGGTGGTGGATGGAAAGGGACTTGGAAAAACATTTCCCATTGTGGCTGAAGCAAGTAAGTGCTCTCTCTCTCTCTCTCTCTCTCTCTCTCTCTCTCTCTCTTTTTTTTTTCTGTTTCTCTCTCTCCTTTTCTTCCTCAGAATGACTCTGGTCACTAAAGAGTTCATGAGAAGACAAATTTATAATGACCAAAAAAAAAAAAAAAATCTCATTGCAAAGTATATACATTAAAAGGGTTGTGTGTATTTTACTTCCTCATAAAAGGTCTTGTACTGAAAATGGTAATGAAGAAGCCAAGGGGAAAAAAGTACCAGTGATGGAAGACTTTAATAGCTTGATAATGTCTGAGGAGAAACAATTTGCTTGAGTAATATCCCCATTTTAATCTTGAGAATGAGGACATGAGAGGAGAGACAAAAAAGGAGGACAGTGGTCCTTCCCATGTGGGGAGACATCTGGTCTCTCGTGTCTGTGTCAGATGCAAATTTCCCAAATGCCACTGCATACAAAGACCACACTGCCATGGGAAGTCCTTCTAAAGTGGAGCTGAGCCTGGAGTGATGCTCTCTGTACTTTCACCTGTTCCATGCTGCTGTTTGGGCAGAACATTCATTAATTGCCTTTGGTTTCTCTCCTAGTTTGTTTTCTATTGCTGTCATAAAACATGGCTCAAAAGCAATCTGGAGAGGAAAGTGTTTTCATTAGCCTACATCCCTGATCACAGTTAATCACTGAGGAAAGGCAGGGCAGGAACCTGGGGGCAAGAACTAAAGCAGTGGCCATGGAGGAGTGCTTCTTACTAACTTGCTCCCCATGGCTTATTCAGCCTGCTTTCTTACATGTGCATAGGGGATGGCGCCACCCACAGTTGGCTGTGCCCTCTCACATTAGTCATCTATCAAGAAAATACATCACTGGTTTGTCCACAGGCCAATCTGCTATGGGCATTTTCTCAATTGAGGTTTTTTTTTTCCTTGATGACCCCAGCTTGTGTCAAGTTGACAAAAATCTAGGACAATATCTCTTTATTTTGAAAATTCCTTCATTTTCCATAGAAGGGCCAATAAAATAAAGATTTATTAGTATCTGAATTCCAGAAGAAATTGTTTATGACACCCATTGAGGCCAAGACTGTAACCCTTCCCACAAAATGTAGCTGCCAGGAGAGGCCACATGGGGCACTAGACTATGAGCATCACAACTTTGATGCCTCTAGAGGCAAGGACTGGGTCATCCAACTTCAGTCTCTGCTAAGTGGTGAGGTCTGAATGAATAACCCCTCACACACTTTCAGGTCTTTGCACTTATATGTCAATGGGGTCTAAAATCTCCAAAAGAATTAGACTAATTACTTCTCTCATTCAGTTTATCGTGGCTTACTGTCTCAATCCATCATGGAGGGGAAAACATGACTACTGTTCACATCTAAAACACTCGGTCCAGATGTAAATATCACCATGAAGGCCAGTCCCTCACCTCCGAAGCTTCCATAGCCTCTGTAGGCAGTGCCCCCTTCTAAAGATCAATTGTTCAAACATTCAAACCATAACAGCAACTATCCAAGGAAAGTCAGACACGGATCATTAGCAGTTAAAGCAGCTAGAGTCTGGAGTTGAGGCATGGGATGGTGCATAGGGTTGTATATGGGCAATGTGGATAGCTGAAGGGATGGGGGAGTCTGTGAAGTCCTGTGAACACCATTTCTAACCTAATAAGCACCTGTCTTACATTCAGTTGACCTTGTAGAAAGTGTTTGGAAATGGAGGGGGGTGTGCTTGGAATACATCTCAAAGGGTTTCCTAAGGCAAGAACTACTCATGACCTAGACCCTCCCCCTCCCTTCCCTTCCACCTCTGGTTTTATTTTTGTTTTCTAAAAGTTCACCAATTTAGATTTTAGAGGACCATCTGGAGGAGCCAATGTTGAGAGTGAAATTTCACTCTCTGTCTCCTCCACCCACTCTGCCACGCTACCCCAGCACTCACACACACCCTGGAAGCCAGTCACCCACGCGGGTGGCTGCAGAGTAAAAAGCTGGATCACTAGAGTGCTTCTGGCCATACCGTCATAGAGTGGTTTCTAATCCATAAAACAGGAAAAACAAATATAGGCCGTTATTAAGATGTGATGACTGGTGTTCTGAAAAAAAAAAAACATTGTCAGCTTGACACACCTAGAGTCACCTGGGAGAAGGGGACATAAACTGAGGAATGGTTTTGATCAGATCAGGGGTTTGGCCATGACTGTGAGAAACTGTGTTGATTGGCTATTGATATGGAATGGCCCAGTTCTCTAGGGAGGCACCCTCCCTAAGCAAAGGGTCCTGGGTTGTATACTATTGCTAACTGAACATAATCACGGAGAGCAAGGCAGCAATAAGCGTTTCTCCATGGTCTTTGCTTCAATTCCTGTTTGAGTTCTTGCCATGGCTTCCCTTAATGATAGACCCTGACCTTGAATTGTAAGCTAAATCAATCCTTTCTTCCCTATACTTGCTGGTTTTGTGTGTCAACCTTGACACATGCTAGAGTCACCAGAAGGAGCCTCAGTTGAGGAAAATCTTTTATGAGGTCATGCTGTAAGGTATATTCTCAATTAGTGATCAGTGGAGGACGGCCCAGCCCATTGTGGGTGGTGCCATCCCTGGGTTGGTGGTCCTGGGTTCTATAAGAAAGCAGGTTGATCAAACCATAGGAAGCAAGCCAGTAAGCAGGCGCCCCTCCATGGCCTCTGCATCAGCTCTTGCCTCCAGGTTTCCGCCCTGTTTGAGTTCCTGTCCTGACTTCCTTTGGTGATGAACAGCATTGTGGAAGTGTAAGCCAAATAAACCCTTTCCTCCACCAACTTGCTTTTTGGCCATAGTGCTTTGTCACAACAATAGAAACACTAAGACATTTCCCAAGTTACTCTTGTTCAGAGAGTTCCGTGGGAACAACAGAAAGGGGACTGGAAGACTTAGCATCCTGAGTTCTCAGCTATTAATCTTGCTCCCACCCAAGGGTCATTGTGTGTATGGTGTTCGATTTTTCCCAATGCCATACATGGTAAAGCATTCAGAGTTAATGCTCTAGTTTTCATGCCTCTGCTTTGATTTACTGACACATCACAGGACTCAGAGAGTTGGAAGAGGACCCTAAAGGCAAAGTTGATTTCAAAGTATCTTTCTCTCTGTTGTGGCTCACACGGTATGCTTTGAAGGTCTATGACATAGTTTCAGTTGTCAACTTGACACGTTAGGGAAGAAGAAACCTCATTTGAGGAGTTGCCTCCATCAGATTGGCCTGTGGGCAACTCTGTAGGGGCATTTTATTGGTTGGTAATTGATATAGGAAAGATCATTTCACTCAGGGTGGTACATCCCTGGGCTGCTGGTCCTTGGCCATATAAGAAAGCTGGTTAAGAACAATGGGGAGCAATCCAGTAAGCAGCATTCATTCTTCCATGGCCCCTGCTTCCATCCCTGCCTCCAGATTTCTGTCGTGATTTCCCTCTGTGATGGACTGTTACCTGGAAACCAAATGAAGCCTTGGCAACTCACATTGCTTTTAGATAGTGGTTTATATCAGTAACTGTTTGGATTCCTACAGAGATAAGGGACTGAGGTACATATTTTACATACCAAAGCAAACCTGGCCTCCAGGTTCTCTCAGCATTCCTCAATCTTTACCTGGCTTACCCTGGCCCCAACCCTGAACTCTCCAGCCCAAGGCCTGGGCTGCCCTTCCTCCAGAGGCTCTTACCTATATAATTCAGACATTTTGGTCTCCTCTCCTCTCCTCTCCTCTCCTCTCCTCTCCTCTCCTCTCCTC
>JANHMN010000023.1:24541553-24559939 GCA_030674055.1 Rhabdomys pumilio
CCCCTCACTGAGGGATTCTAGGCAGGTGCTCTACCACTAAGCCACACTCCCAGCCCCTCATTGGGGGATTCTAGGCAGGTGCTCTACCACTAAGCCACACTCCCAGCCCGTCACTGGAGGATTTTAGACAGGTGCTCTGCCACTGAGCCACGCCCTGAGCCCCTCACTGGGGGATTCTAGGTGCTCTAAAGGTAAGCTATGCTCCTAGCCCTTGTTTAATTTTTATTGTGACCAAGTCTACTGATCTTTTCCGTAATTGTAATCTTTCATCTTCTCCTAATGAATTCTAAGAAGAAAATACACACTTGCTTTATTTTTTCTTATAAAGCCTGTGAAAAATATAATGCCCAACAAAGCACATCCAGAGAAGAGAGAACAAAAAAACATAAAACAAGATGGTGCTGAATGCAGGTGCTACTGTGACAGCATGAAAGCCTAGAGATCCATGTAGGGCAAAGGCCACACCCCTGCTTCTAAGTGGCTCTGTAATTGCACCTCCAGGAAATCTTTAAGCTGAAACAAAGTCTCCCACATGTCCAGGGCTTTGAAAGCTTTTATACTCTCTTAATCCGATCATGAGTTTCTATGAGTCTAATGTTCAAAAACATCATGTTTTGCTGTATTGAAGGTGAAGTGTTCCTCTCTCCTTGGGGAGGGAAATTCTTAGAAAAAAGCTCACTAAACACATGTCTTTCTGCTAAGTGTCTGGTGACCACACAGCAGGGTGTGCTATTTGCATTGCTCAGAAGAGCTGGGAGGCCCCTCCATGGCACACAGCTCCAGAGTGGTAGTGATTTCTCATCACTGCCTCCTGAGCTTCAGATAAGACTAATTCTGAGCTTATTCCAGGCCTCAGTAACAGAGATACTGGCATGAATTTCCATGCTGGAGGCGCCATGGCAGTGAGTCCTTAAAAACTCATTAATAAGTGTTCTTCAAAATTCGATGAACCCTTATTTCCACCTATTTGGGAGAGGCCATTTTCAGGGATGCCATTGTAGATATTGCTGTCAGCTTGGTACAAGGATAATTTGGGAAGAACAAGTATCCAGCATCTATCTCCTAACTGGGTTCCTGTTTTACTTCTGTCTCAGCTCCACCTCTGACATTTTAATACTGAGCGTTATTGATCTGGAGCTTGAGATAAAACTCAACCCAGAGATAAGTCAGAACAGATAGTCCATCACCCTTGACAATAATCCGAAGAGGGCTGCAAATTTGATGTGGTGATGTCTCATGGCAGTTGTGACATGAAGGTACAGATGTGACCGTCAACCTTGAAGGTCCAGGGGAAAGGGGTGTTTCAGAGTTTGTAGACTTTATGGAGTTTCAGAGCGAGGAATCAAGAGAAATAGGTACCCTTTCTTTGTGGAGTGCAGCTTGGCAACAGGTTCTGACTTTACCTGCAGGAGTCCTTGCTACACAGCCCACCTGCCATACCACCTGCCATGCCACCTGCCATACTACCTGCCATGCCACCTGATATACCACCTACCATGTCACCTGCCAAGCCACCTGCCATTCCGCCTGCCATGCCACCTGCCATGTCACCTGCCATGTCACCTCATTGCAAGGGTCTTCCTTGATGCTTACACTCAAGGGACTCTCTGCGGATGCTGACATTTTCCTGAGATTGAAGGACAGCAAGTGAGCCCTGGCTTCTGCTGGTTAGATTCCATAGTCAGCAGCAGGTGAACCTGAGATGCTTTAGAAGGAGCTAAGCATCACTTTGATGGAGCTTCCTGGTCCTCTGTCCTTTAATTCTCTCTCTTAAAAACTTTCCTAAATGTGCTGTTTGCGTTTCTTTGAAGAGCTGGGAGGCTCCTCTGAGGTGCCTAGTTCCAGGGTGGTGCATGGCTTCTGGCACACTGTATTTCATATCTAAATGCCTTTCTTTCATCAGAAGGAATGAAAGAGTCGGGGCAGAGAGTTCCACAAAGCACATAAGTAGGCATCAACAACTTCTGTCCATCCAGACCATACATGAACTTGGCTTAAGGATAAATGCTAAGAGTTTTTAAAGATATATAGATTCTATCTATCTATCTATCTATCTATCTATCTATCTATAATATATATAAATATTTTATATATTGTTACATGTATATATTTATAATACATAAATATTTATATAAGTAAATATGCATAGTTATATATAATATATTTAATATATTTATATAATATTGTATTGATGATATATATTATAATATATCTAATATCTAATATATTATATTTACATATAGTATTTTATTTTGCGTTAATAATATTTAATATATGTGATAACATGGATGAAAATGTGTCTATGTATGTGCGTACATGTGTATATGTGTGTGCGTGTACACAGGCATAGTAACCATAGAGGCCAGCAGAGGGCATCTGATTGTCTGGAACAGAGGGTTATAAACCTCCATGTGGGTACTGGAAACTCAATCCAGATCCTCTGGAAGAGCAGCCAGTGCTCTTAACTGCTGGGCTGTCCCTCCAGCATCCAGAATGTCAAGTTTTTTTTTTCCTTGTATGGATTACTCTTGGGTTCTAAGAAAGTCACCATCTTCTTTAACACATGTGTCCTTAACACTCTCCAAAATTCCCATCTATGGAGCAAGTGAACAAAACCTCCTCATGCTTTCAGGACCATGAAATTTTACCTTAAAAACTTTTCAGGAAATGCATTTTTAAACATGTCACTCCGTCTAGTACATTTCTGTCCTTAAATGAAGCAAATGTTACATTGACTGACCCTCTCTCTACCATCAGAATCCACAGGAAGTGACTGTCAGCTACAGTAGTTCTCAATCTCTGGGCTGGGAGTTAAACAACTCTTTCTAAGGGGTTCCCTAAGACCATCGGAGAACACAGGTATTTGCAATATGGCTCATAACAGTAGCAAAATTACAGTTATGAAGTAGCAATGAAAGTAATTTTATGGTTGGGGATCACCACAACATGAGGAACTATATTAAAGGGTCACAACATTGGGAAGGTTAAGAACCACCGGCCTAGGCTACCCCTCTTTCTGTCTTTTTTCTCCCAGGACTCCTATGGTCTTCAGTCCAGGGTCTTCTCTTATCTCTACACTCAATAGAAAACACAACGTCTGCCTACGTAGATACCCAAAAGACTTGTAAAGCAAGTCCCATGGCCCATCATGTACGAACATCTGTGGACAGTCTGTAGAGCAAACACAGACATCATTTGGAGCTCAGTCATCATCGCGCAGGAGTTCCAAAATTAGCGTAGGTAGCAAGCTATAGCCATACCCTACTGAGATCAGTACTTGGGGAAGAGCTCTAGATTATAAAAGAAAGCTTCCCTCCCTGCCCCCAGCTCTAATAATGAGAATTCCTTTTATTCGGGACATAAAAGCGGCTTCTGGGCTCTTTCTGTTTGACTTTCTGTGGTTATTCTTTTCCCATGTCAGCCTGTTAATTAACACGCCAGGGCCCCTCCGTTGTTTCACTCAGACTATTTGAAAATCCAGTCACCAGGCAGAGCGTGCCGCCACGTTCATTTTCATTCTTCTGCCACCAAGTGCAAATTAAGATGCCGCAGTGGCCCTCGAGGAAACTGGCTGCTCTGAGGCACCTTATTTCTTTTTATGTTTGCTGCATGACCACTGTTCCCCAAACAGAACTGGATAATTAGAGCCAGGGCTTAACTGCTGCTTGGGTACCAGGTGAAGCCTTACGTTCTCTGGAACATACTTTAACTTGTGGGATTTCCATCATGGCTCAGAACTTTGAGAACTTTGGGCACTGCTCTCCCCTACATTTCCTACACAAACGGGGACAAGATTTTCCAAGATCCCATGAGCAGTGTGCTTATCAACAACCCCCCCTTGAACTAATAAACACCCTCCTTTTATACAGATCAACATTCTCCCCATTACAACCAACACCCTCCTCTTGTACAAACCAATATTCCTTTGTACTGATCAATACCCACCCCTCCATCTATCAGTAACCTCCCCTTTTGTGAGTCAACACTCTAATGCACTGGCAACACCCTCTTGCACAAATCAACACTTGCCCCTTGCACCTCTAGAGGAAATGAAGACTCTATAGAGCCTGAAAATCTGTCCCCAAGATACACAATGAAGGCACAAAGCCAAGTTAGATCCTAGGTGGACAGAGTCCAGAGTCCAGGTTCATGACCTGCCCACGATGCTTCACCCAGGGTGAGAACAGAGGGGAAGGAATAGATCGATGTAAGAAAGGGGGGTTGACTAGTACAAGGAGGAGTGTTAATCCATGCGAGGGAAGGGTGTTGATAGATGTGGGGGTACCAGTGCAAGGGGATGTTGGTTGGCGCACAGAAGGTCTTGATGGGTACCAGGAGAGGCAAGTGTTGATTCATGCAAGAGGGTGTTGTTTGATGGAGTGGAGTGTTGACCAGCACAAGTGGAGATGATTCATAGATGCAGGGTGGGTATTGATCAGTACAAGGGGATGTTAGTTTGTACAAGAGGAAGATGTCGGTTGCAGCAGGGGAGATGTTGATCTGTCGAAAGGGAGGATGTTGATTAGTTCAAAGGGGGGTGTTGATAAGTGCGCTGTTCAAAGTGATCTTGGGAAATGCAAATTCAGAGACGCACACATACAACAGGGAACTGAGAAACCATACTGAAGTCAGAGAAGCCATCTGAAAATGAATTTTTTTTGTTATGCTCAGAGCCACAGCTTTCTTATCATTGCCTCCCGAGCTGCCTCTGGCGCTCCTTATTTAATGAACTCTCCTCTCCAGAGGTGACTAGCAGTAAGGTGGTTTCGAATCCACGGTGCCTTTGTGGGTACGTGACCCTAAATGAACGCAGGAGAGCAATGCCATCATTGGCTGCCGTGCAGTTATTACAGCTCTGGCTGTTGTATAACCACATGCAAACAACTGCTCATGATGTGATTCATTTCATATGCACCACAATAGCACACGCCACTCAGGGGACATATACAGGCTCCCCACTGAGTGACGGGCACTGGTGTTGGCCTTAAAGATATAGAAGAACACTCATTCCACACAGCAGAGGCAGGTGGTGTGTCAAGAATAATTGAGCAAGGTGTTTTCAGAACCAACATGTGCTACAGAGGAAACCCAGCAGTACACTGTGAAGGAGAAGAACCAAGTGACGTGGGCACCTGCCCAGGTGATATCTGCACAAAGACACGAGGAATGCTAGATACCCATGAAGAAGGAAAAGTAAAGAAGCATGGCCCCAAAATGGCCAGTTGGAGTATTTTTGAATGGCATAAGTCTGATATAGCTGAGATGGTGAACAGGGGAGACAGTGCCACGATTTGAGTTCAGAGCCGGCGAGAGTTGAATAGGGGGTGAATATCATTACCAGCTTTGGTACATGGAGCAGGCCTTCTGGTTCTAGATGCTTGAATCTAATCTGAATCATTGTCTATTGTATATGTATGTATAGTGTGTGTGTGTGTGTGTGTGTGTGTGTGTGTGTGTGTGTGTAATGCATGTATGTGTGTGATACATGTATGTGAGTGAGTATGTGTGCACACACACACATACCAGTGTTTTCCTCTCTCACTTTCTACTTTATGACTTTGAGATAGCCCTTCACTGTTTCCCCTAGACTGGGTGGCCAGTGTGCTCTCAGGACCTCAAGATCAATGTTGAGGTTATGGAGACCCACAGTCATGCCTGGCTTTTTATGTGGGCACTGGGGATCCAACCTGTGGTCCTTCTTCCTGTACAGCAAGAACTCTTGCCCACTAAACCCATCTGCCAGATGCTAAGGATCTGTTTTTGAAATATCACTCTGAAGGCCGTGGTGAGAATATGACTTGGACAGGAGAGGTGAATGGTTGAAACAGAAACACTACTTTGTCCGTAAAAGCATGGCAGCTCAGACAAGAATGACGATGGTGATACTGATGTCACATGGAGTGGCTCAGGCTGTGTTTCCTATGTAGAGACACTGGGTCTTGCTTAGAGAATAGACAAGATGTTTGATGCAAAGATCAATCGAGAGACTGGACTGGACAGTAAAAACATTGTCCTGTGCCACACCTCTGGATTTGTACCAGAAAGTCTTGTTGCTCAGTAGCATCTTGTCAGACAGGTCTTGGTAAGTATTGTAGCTTGTTTTCTGCCTCTGCATTAAACATCATGACAAAAAGCCACATGGGAAGGAAAAGGTTCATTTGGCTTGTACCTGGTCCATCAGTGAGGGAAGCTAAGGCAGGAGCTGATGTAGAGGCCATGAAGGATCATTGTTTTCTGGCTTGGTTTCCATGCTTTGTTCAATTTTCTTTCTTATAGGATCACTTGCTTAGGGATGATACCGCCCGCAGTGGGCTGGACCCTCTCACATCAATCATCAAACAGGAAAAATGTTCCCAATAGACTTGCCCACAATCTATTTGAAGGATACATTTTATCCATTGTGGTTACCTCTTCTCAGATGACCCTAACTTGTGACAAGTTGACAGAAACTAACCAATACAATATGGGAACAGAGAGAAGGCCTTATGGTGGTGACCACCACTTATCACCATGGCTGTGAGCTCTGTCAAGACTGTCAGCTACTGCCAACCCACTCTTTCAGTTAAGCAGTAATATCAGCTGTGGTGTTTGTGACTCCCACCCAAATATCCAGTCATCTCCTGCTATTTATGTCACATCACAGTGCAGAGCTCTAAAGGCACAGTTATAGAATAATTTCTGCCCCTAATGTATGTATTCAGATAGGTGCAATTCACCTATAAGTTATTTCTTTTACAATTCCGTTAAAATCATATATTGATTTTTAAGTATGTGCATCAGTGGATTGTGGTATAGTTCTCACTATGGTTCTAATTTCAGAGTAATTAAGTAAAACCTGTTTCGTTTCTTGCATAAATGTTTACTGGAGAGGTGGAGAGGTGGCTCAGCAGTTAAGAGCACTCGCTGCTCTCAATGAGGGCCCAAGTCCAGTACTCAGCGCCCACATCATGTGATTCACAATCATCTATGACTCCAGTTCCAGAGCATCCAACACCTCTGGCCTCTGCGAGCACCTGCACTCACGTATACATTCTGATACATACACTCTCATGAGTAAAACTAAAACTAAAATATTAAGAAAATGCTCTTTAAAAATAGGTTCAGCTCAAATAGGGTTGACATAATAGGGTTGGTATTGTAGGACTTTTTACGGGGAGACACAAGAATGTCCACTCACCTCTAGGGAGGGGACCGATTACAAACCGAAGTAAAGATTCCACCCAAGTCCAAGTTGGTGAAATGATAGTTTATTGGGCTTACTTATGGGGCAGGGGTGAGGGGTTACTCACAGGAGCACAGATGACTCAAAGATAGCTGCATAACCAAAGAATCCAGTCAATATAAATACCAATATATGAAACCACCATCCATGAGAGGAGGTAGCTCGGCCAATCTGTCTTTTCTCCCTAGCAACTATAACTATGTGCATAACTTTGGGAGCAGTGCCTTGTAAGTCTTATTTCACTTACTTCCTGGGCCTTGTATGTTTCCGTTATTTTCTGAGTCTTAAATAGGGTATACTTTCCGTTTTCAGGACATAGCTATGGCAGTTAGTGAATGCCCTCTGTGAGGCAGTAGGTGGTTGATATTTTCTACCTTGCATGCCATACTGTCTCCATCATAGCAACTCAACCTACACCCATGAGTCCCAAAGCTGCCCTAAACCTGGAAGGAAGTGGTGGGTCTGAGTTCCAGTAAAATCATTTATGTGCGCCAAAATCAAAGTCTGTGAGTAGTGGCTCTTCCTGGTTGTCAACTTGACTACATCTGGAATGATCTACAATCCAGAATTGGAAGGCTCACCTGTGATCCTGATCTTGAGGCTGGGAGATACAAGTTTCTAACCTGGATCTTAGCATGGAGATCTTGAGGCATAGTGGCTGTGAATCCCAGGAGACTAAGGGAAGGAGATCTCTGAGTTCAAGGTCATCTGGGACAAAGCAAGTACCAGATTCAGGCATGGTGGCACACACCTTTAATCTGGGCCACACCTTCTGCTGGAGATCTACATGCGGACATTGCAATAAGGAAGATCCTCTCTTCTTCGACTGCTTGCCTTGTGGGAGGATCCTTGGACTGCCAATCATAGCTGCTGCTGACCATTGTTGGGGAGTTGGACTACAGACTGGAAGTCATCAACAAATTCCCTTACTATATAGAGACTACCCATAAGTTCTGTGACTCTAGAGAACCCTGACTGTGAAATGTCCACATGTCACAAAACATTTTGCTGCTTGTGATTTTTTTTTAATCACTTAAAATGCCAAAGCCATTCTTAACTGTGTGGCTTACTACCCAGTTTCTGGCATCAACACACTGGTCTCTGAGCTAATACGGGCACGGCCCTATCTCATCTATACCTGAGTTTCTCCTTTAGAGGTTTAAAAAGACCCCGGGTGATTCTATGACTTTTGTCCTACTTGAATGAAGGTTTCATGTAAGAAACACAGACTAGCAGGATGGCTTGGCCGGTAAGGGAGATTATAGCCAAATTGGATGACTGGACTTTGATCCCAGGGATTCACATAATGGAAGAAGAAAACCAACTCCCAAAAGTTGTCCTCTGACCTCTATACAGTATGCAGCACAGTATGCATCCCCACACATACAAATGAATAAATGAAATAAATATTTTAAATAAAAAGTGAACTCTCTGATAGTGCGTGCCTTTACTAGAGAGGCAGATACAGATGGATCTCTATGAGTTTGGGGCCAGCCTACTCTACATAATGAGTTCTAGGCCAGCCGGGCTATATAGTTGAGGCCCTGTCTCAAAAATCAAAACCAAAAGGAAAAAAATGAAAGTTTTTTTTTTAACTAGAAAAAAAATCAACCAATGCTATTTTCAGTAAAAAGCACTTAACAGCAATGACTGTGGATGGCTTTGCCATCAATTTCAGCCACAGAAAATTTTCATAGCACTCAAAAAATCAGGGCAGATGTTGTATGCTCCATCTCTCTTTTCCCAAGTCTTTTCTGTTGACCTGAAGTTTGACAGCTCAGTCTCAAGTTTGTTGATGGTGAAACCCTAATACAACACTCTCATGAAGACCGCCCCTCCCATCTTTTCAAAGCCCTCAGAAGGCTCTTCTCACAGGCAGTTTAGCCACCCTAGCTGCCTTGATAGCTCCTGGTTCCTTGTCTAACTTTATTTTCCACTTTGGTGGTATCCACTGGCAGGATCAGACTCAGTCTCCAAATGGTAAAGATCTCTGAATGAATGAGCCTCGTGGAAAAAGAGTCAATAGTTGTTAGAGAAAGAGACCAATTTGTTGTTAGACAAATATACTCAAGAGCTAATATGAGTGGCTGTAGGTTCTCCATCTGCAGATATAGCCAGCTGTCTATGGATCCAATGTTCTGGGGGAAAACATTATATGTATATGAAATACAGACAGCATTACATGTATGCAGAATACAAGCAGGCATTCTATGGAGTTGTGCCCCCATGTATTGATGTGTAACTAGTGTCCACACAGCACCTGCTGTGCACTATGATACTGGTTGCCTGGTGGGTTCATTGTCTCCATAAGATAAAAAGTTAAAGGCAGGGAAAACATCTCATCCAAAGGCATAAATGTTTATTGGCTCCTCAAGGGCTCCCAGAGCTGAGAAGGCCCTGTCTCTAAGGGGTCTGGGTTTTTATCTTGGGGTTTGAATATGCTTTCTTATAATTGTCTTTCTCTCCTCTATGGATTCTAATGTATCCAAGCAGCCCTTCTAGTACAGACGTTGGGTGTCCTGTTTCTGTCCACAAGCACAGGAATAGCTGATGGTTGGGGTTTGTCACTAATTAGTGTGGGCCCATGGTTCTCCCTTTTGGTATTGTAAAAACTAATAATGAGAAGCTTAATGGGAAAAGAGAAACTTAAGGCAGAGAAAGGAAAAATAGAGAGTCTTCTCCCTCCTCTCTTTGTTTCTCTTTGCCTTGGGGGTTGGGGGATGATTTCAATTGTGTGTCATAAATAAGCATAGAAGAAATTCTCAGAGGTTATGCACAAGCTAGGTGTAAGCATTGCACCCATTTACAGAAGGGACTTGAGTATCTGTAGATTAAAGAACTCTTGGAGTACCTGGAGCCCACTCTTTGATACCAAGGGATAGGCTGTAATTTCCACATATCACTTGCTAAAAGCAGTGAATGAAATACTTACTATGTAATTGCAGACCCACCCCCCAGTGTACAGGATCTTGGCAGCCAGCACCAGAAGGTGAGGTCATTTTTCAGAATAAATGGAAAACCTGTGTGCATTTCAGGTGCTCCTACTACCCACCAATCCCACCACCATCTCATCTCTGTGGAATCTGTATTTTGCAACAAAGTCTTCCTGTCTGAGTTACTTTCTTGTTGCAGTGGTAAAACACCCTGACCTAAGAAACTTTATGGAGAAAGGTTTTACTTTGGCTTATGGTTCAAGGCGGTCAGAGTCCATGGTATGGAAGACATAGCAATAGGAAGAGAAAGCTTGGCAGCAGGAACAGGAGGCCAGTTGGTCACATTACATCCATACTCAGAAAGCAGAGAGAGAACAGGAACTGGAGTAAACCTATGAACCCTCAAATCCTGACTTTAGTGATGTGCTTCCTCCAGCAAGGTTCCACTCCTGTGGAACCTCCACAAATGGCGTCACCTACCGTTCAAATACTTGAGCCTGTGGAGGGTACGTCTCATTCAAACCATAATACCTAAACTCAAATTTAAAATTATGGAAAATACACATTCAGACACACACACTTATACACATTATTTTAAAAAGAAAAGATAAAAGAAAAACAGGTCTTTGAAGGCAATGTAGAGTACCTCAAGACCAGACCCAAATAAGGAAGAACAATGGCCAGCTTTGATCTTTTTGACACACAGTAGCTGTCACTCACTGCTCACCAGTCAATAGCTACAGAGTATATCAGGATACAAACCACCCAGGTTCAAGTTGAAATAGTCAGTGCCTCCATCTGTGATCATGTTGGCAACCATGTGTTGATCCAAAAGTTAAAATGTTTCCTAGTGAGAGTAAAAATCAATTTCAAAGTATTTTGAAACCAAACATACATTTATCAACCATGTCACTTTCTGAGGGCAAAACATCAGTCTAAACTTAACAATTGGTTCACTCGTGTTGACCTTCGTAATTTTTTTCTTTCACACAACATTTTCCAATAAGTGTCATTTTCTTGGTAGGTGCTAAGAACACAGAAAATTTCAAGGATGCCGAAATTTGAATTTAGATGTATTAGAGCAAGCAAAGACTAGTTAAGTAATATTTGGGCAAACTTTTATTAGCTTTTGTTTGGAGGTTGGTGATGGTAACATTTCAGCTTATGAGAACTGGGGAAAATAACAACTCTGTATTTTTACAAGTCATTTCCAGTGAATGGCTGAGACACTGTATTCATTACTTTGCTGTAGCAGAATATCTAACAGAAGCAACTTAAGAGAGAGGGGTTTATTTTGGCTCATGGTTTCATGAGTGTTTCATTCCACCATTGTGGGCATGACTGGTGGGCAGCTAGAGTGTAAGGTGGGAATTCCTCACCCAGAGACAGGACCAGGAGGTAGAAAGCACCTGTCAGAGCCACAGAAGGGTTAACCTTCCAAGACCTACCCCATAGAGACTCACCTTCACCCTCCAAGCTCCACCTCTGAAATGCTCCAACAGCCTTCAATATAGAAAACCAAGCTGGGAGCCCCTGGAGAGTTTTTCAGAGTTATCTGTGAAATTTACCTTAAGGAAAAAACAATAGTTGTACATCATTTTTTTAAAAAAAATGTCCATATATATATACAATGTGTCTTGGTCATGTACACCCTATTCCCTCCCTCTGTCTCTCCCTGGCTTGCCCCCCTCCATCACATCTCCCACCTCCTTAAGGCAATTTCCATTTCCCTTTAAAGAAGAGACCATGAATATAGACCTACAAGCTAATTCTTCTTAACACTACAGGGTGGGAAGCACTCCCTTCTTCCCCTTCTGGTCCTGGTCTTCTCTCCCAGGCTCCCCCATCTCCTACCATCTGGTTACTTGTTTGCTCCAACCCCAAGCCTAAAGACTGTTTTTATACTCATCAAACCTCAGGCGTCAGCTGCCACACCTTAAGAAGTCTGTTGGCAAGAGTCACCTCAATATACTTAAACAGAGAGCTGAACTCATGCCTGATGAGGTGATGTCTCCCCAGGGAACCAGGCTCCTTATGGTGGGAGGTGTCCAGTATGCTCAGTCAAGTTCCCTGGATCCCACTCTACCATTGCTTAAACTCCTTTCCCAGTCTAAGAAGCATTTTCAGCTTATTTTACCAAACAGGACAAGATCACTAACCAGCTAGAACGAACTCTTGGGTTTTCAAAGTAGTTGGCTACCTGAAGAAAGGGAGGTTGCTCATACAGAGGGTAGGACAATGGCCTGGAAAATTCCCCAGAGTAAAACAAAATGTGTGACTGTAAAACAAAGCCTTAGGTGAAGGAGTCAGCTATTTGCCATTTTATGTGCTTATGGTGGTTTGAATATGCTTGCCTCTGGGAGGTGTGGCTTTGTTAGAGTAGGTGTGGCCTTGTTGATGCAAGCGTGTCACTGTGGGGGATGGGCTTTGTGACCCTCCTCCTAGCTGCCTGGAAGACAATCCGCTCCTGGCTTCCTTTCAATGGAGATATAGATTGTCAGGGAGATCTCAGCTCTTCCAGCACCATGTCTGCCTTCCTGGATGCTTCCATGTTTCCTGCCTTGATAGTTAGTAATGGACTAAACTTTTGAATGTGTAAGCCAGCCCCAATTAAATTGTCTTTTGTAAGAGTTTCCTTAGTCATGGTGTCTCTTCACAGCAATGGAAATCCTAAGTAAGATAGCACTTAACAATCTCAAAACCTTCAAAAAAATTAAAAAGAAAAAAATAGTAAACCACTTCCTACAGCAAAGATGCTTTGAGAAATTGAGATAATGAAGACATAGTGAAGAAAGAGCTCTCCCGCCACTCCTCATTAGTAAAGCAAGCGTTTGTAGCCATAACACAGTATTCCCACCTTCAACCCTCCCAGCCGCTGTAATGTGACCATAGGTGAGACAGATACGTCCATCCAGCAAAGCTGGCTGTCAACAGCTAAATTAGAGTGGTACGGTGATATTAAATGGTGAAGACTGCGCTCGGACTGGAGTTAATGCTCTGAAATGTATTTATGTGTAACCTGTGACCTTCCCATCAGAAGGAATTTCCCAAACATGTACCAGGCTGATCTAAACATCTTCAATCGAAGCCCTAATGACTTCTAATCGTGTCTTCCCCCACAATCACCCTAGATTTCAGAATCAATTCCAGTTTGCTTTGGCTCACCGCTTACCTTCTTTCCAGCTTGTTAATTCTTCTGATGAGGGATGTTTCTGCTCTGTCTGGTTTTCTGTTTGGATACCATCAAAGGAGCTAGGTTGGAGATCCCCAATGCCCATGTGAATAGCTGTGTATCCACATGGAATGACGTTGACTGTCAGGGAACTTTATGACTCCATCAGAAAAGACAGAAAAGGGTGTCTGGGCAGAGTGCATGCCACATATGCGTGAAGACCTGAGTTCAGATGCCCAGCATTCACAGAAAAAGCCAGGCATGTCTGAAATCCTAGTGCTTGGGAGGTAGAGACAGCAGATCCTTGATATTCACGGGTGGGTAGCCTGGCTTCATCAGTGAGGTCCAGGTTTCTGCACACATGCGCATGCGCATACGCATGCACACACAGAGATGAAAAGATGGGACAGTTGCTACTCTCAGTTTAGTAATAGCAAAGCCATGTGAAGCATGAGCTGGAATGGGGAGAAGTGGTTCTTCAGACCAGTGATGGTGGGACTCTAAAACAGCAGAGTGCTGCCCTATGAGAGGATACCTGGGAGCTACCCCTTGTGAGACATGGCAGGCACCTTTCCAAGTCATGGTTCAAAGATTTCAGTTTATCCCCAACCTTTCAGCAGCAACCATGAGAGAGAAATAGTATTACCTCCTGTGTGGGAGACTGTGGGTGCAATCCCCAGTGTTGAAAGAATAAAGAAAATGTGGAAATAAGTAGACATTTTTGTACTTGACACAAACCTGAGGGTAAGGACAGCACTTATGACTTTTGTCTATTTAGTAAAACATCTATCCTTGGTGGTGGTGAGGCATTGAGACAGCTCAGCAGGTACTTGTCAACTCGGACAAAGGGAGTTCAGTCCCTAGAATCCACATAGTAGAAGGAGAGAACCAATTCCTCCTGGTTGTCCTCTGACCTCTATATGTGCACTGTGGGTCATGTACTCTTAACCCCGACACATAAAAATTAATAATTTGATTTGTTTTTTTAATCTAAGGGAATAAGCTGGAGAGATGATTCAGAATTTAAGAGTCTTTGTTCTTAAAGACTCCTAGCACCCACATCAGGCCACCTACAGCCACCTGTAACTCCTGTTCCTTGTGATATAGTGCCTTCTGCTGGCCTCCACAGGAACTGCATACACATGACGCACATACTGACCCTCAGACACATACATGAAACTAAAATCTTTAAGAAAAATCCGTCATTTTTTTTAAAGAATTCCCTTTGTATTAACGAAGTCATAAGAAACAGTGAGAATTACTGAGAAAAGATGTGAGTTTATCAAATAATCTGAAGAGAGTCTTAACAAGGGCAAAGAGGGTTTGTACCGTGACCACTTTTTATATGGAAAAACTGAGGTTTCTGGAGAAGAGTTACTGAATATCACATGACTAGAAAGAGCCTATTGGACTCTCAGACTGATACTTCTCATAAATCAGGATGATGATATATATATATGCACCTGCAGAGCCAGCACACCCCTAGTTACACATGTATGATACAGCATGTCTGTGCACCTCGGGAGGACCAAGCTGCAGAAGCCTAGTCCCACCTTTGGGTGATGAGGAACCTCTGGATATATTGATCTTCAAAGCAAGATTATACAGCAAAGCTACTTGTAGCATAGCAGGACTACATACATGAAACCTACAGGAAGGAAAGCTCATGCTTCTGACATCTCTGCCCATGGCAACAGTGGCAAGTTCCTGTCTCAGTAGTGCCTCTTCCTGTCTACCAAACAGCACCATGCTGGTCCTACCAGCTTAACATTCTGCTAGAAAGATCACCCATAATATGTTTTACAACATAATATCTTTTCCATATTATGGTTCAATTCCCCCCACTATACTTCCCACAGGGATCACCTGCTTTTTCATTCTTCTCTTGAGATGGAAAGGGATGCACAGCCTGTTGGGTAAGCCAGGCCTCCCTACACACAGAGCAGAAAAGCAGAGGACTCCGAAGGCTATGGCTGTGGATCAGAAAAAGTGAAAGATGACACAGATACAGATGCTGTATAGATGTGGATAGATGGCAGACAGATGGGTAGATAAGTGATAAATGGATGATATATGATAGATAGATAGATAGATAGATAGATAGATAGATAGATAGATGATAGAGCAATAGATAACTGATAGCTTGATTGATAGAAAACAGAAAGATAGATAGATAGATAGATAGATAGATAGATAGATAGATAGAGATAGAGATACATAGATGATAGATAAATAATAAGTAGATAGATGATAGATAGTAGATAGATAGATAATAGGTAGATTATAGATAGATGTTAGATAGATTATAGATAGATAGATGATATATATGAATGACAGATAAAGAATAGATAGATAAAAGATAGATATTTGACAGATAAATGTGTGATAGATGCTCGATCACAGACTGAATAATGGGTAGGCATATAGACTAAATAGAGATAAATAATAGGATGGTAGGTAGATGCATATACAGATAATAAACAGAGTGGTAGAAAATAGACAGATGGTAGATAGAGTGACAGATGATAGTCTGAATAAGGTATAGATAGATAAACCAAAAATAGATGGAGACAGACAGACAGACAGACAGACAGACAGATGACAAGTAGATGAGTGATAGATCTAGTAGATAGATGATATATGAATAGGTAATAGATAGGTTAATAGATAGAGGGATAGAGGGATGTATAGATGAGTAGATACATATGTATATACATATATATACATACATATATATATACATACATACATACATGGATACATAGATAGAGGGATGGATAGATAGTACATGAATAGGTAGATATGTGGTAGGAGAGGTCTACCGTGTTGAGTACATGATCGACAGTTTGTCCCTCTCAAGTTGCCTTTTGAGTCCTTTTTCCCATGGCCTTATCTCTAGCCCAACTGCACACCTTGATTTCACCTCCCATCTCTGTGGTCAAACCATCTCGCTTCCCATGTTGCTTCCCATGTATCCAATGCCATCTTGCTCCAAGCTGCCCCAGCATGTTCTCAGTCTCATGCATCGCACTGCCATCTACCCCTTCCAGCATCTTCCTTTCTACACTGAAGATGGTGACCTTTGAGACACTGACCATGGATCTCCATGTCTATCATTTAAAACTCACAGTTGTTGCCAGTGGCTCTTCAGAAGACACTGAGCAAATAACAGGTCATGTAAGACCTGCTACGTGTACCCCACCCTGGCCTCTTCTGAGATCATCTTTCAATCCTTCCTAAGTATAAGACACTTGGCAGTGGGGTTACCTACTGAGAAAGATTAAGAAGGCCACAGCATAACACAGTATCATCCCAGCAACCTTCTGGGTCTAAATATTCAATGCTGAGCAACCTCAAAAGTGATGGTTCATTGTCTTTTCCATGCCGAGTCCAGTGTCAGTCTCCCAAGCCTTATTCACAGCCACAGGACTATTGTAGGTAAGAGTTGACAGAGGAGTTGCTTTTGGCCTGAATGTCTCATTTTCGGACTACATGTTAATTATCAACTAGCTTGTAGAGAATTTTCATGGAAAACCCCATTGTACTGGTCCATTGTTCAAGTCTCTTTTGTAAAAATTTTAAAAAAAAAATTTGAGACAGGGTTTCACTATACATTCTTGGCTAGCCTGAAACTTAGTGTGTAGACCAGGCTTGCCATGAAGTACAGAATCCTTTGCCTCACAAGTACTGGGATTAAAGGCATGATGCACCACCATATCCAGTTTTGTTCTTTGAAAATTTTATATATTTATATAATATATTTTATTGATTTATTATATTTTTGAGACTGAAATATAATTATATCACTTCTTCCCCCTTCTTCCCTCCAAACCCTCCAATATACCACCCCCCCTGTTCAAATTCATGGCATCTTTTTCTTTAATTATTGTTTCTGTTTTAATCATATCCATCTACCATTACTTCCTCCAACTTTCCTTAGTGTCCCCATGCTTCTGCTTCCAAACTTCATGTCCTCTCTATTGTTTGTTATTAGTGATTGTGGTTTGAATAGGAATGGCCCCCATAGGCTCATAGATTTAATGCTTGTTAACCAGGGAGTGGAACTATTAGGAGGTGTGGCCTTGTTGGGGGAAGTGTGTCAGTAGGGGGTGGCTTTGCAGTTTTAAATGCTCAAGACAGGCCCAGTGTCTCTCTCTCTCTCTTCCTGCTGCCTGCCAGTCTGGATCTAGAGCTCTGAGCTCCCTTTATGACACTATGTCTGCCCATGTGCCAACATGTTTCCTGCCATGACAATAATGGACGAAACCTCTTAACCTGTAAGTTAGCCCCAATGAAATGTTTTTCTTTATAAGAGTTACCATGGTCATGGTATCTCTTCACAGCAATAAAAACTCTAAGACAATGATTTTATGAATCCCATTAACGCTTCCCATGTACACACATGTGTCATCCACTGACACATGAACTACCCCCAGTGACACAGTTCTTGTGATATGTCCTCTTTCATCAGCCGTAAACTGCCAGTAGCTCCTCAGCCAAAGGTAGGGCTGTAGAGATCCCCTCCACAACTCATATCAGAATTTCGATGAGCTTGGTCATGTGCAGGCAACCACAGTTGCTATGAGCTGATGTTGTATAACAACCCAGAAGTTGTCATTTCATGCCACTCCTCCCTCACCACCTGCTGTCTCTTATATCCTTTCCACCCACTCTTTCTCTATGGCCCATGAGCCTTGGATGGGGAGGATTTTGATGTGAATGATTCTGCCACAGCTGAGAATGGACTCTATCACTGTGTAACCCTGGTGAAATCCTACAGATCCTGAGTCTCTAACTGGACATGTTGGTGGTAGCTCTTGAGATGGGAATATGATCAGTGCTTGTTCATTGGCTAACTCTGATCGTTACAGAGCCTGGCATGCCCTTCCTTGAAACTCAAGATTCTGGGACAACACATTCTCTTCCTTGATCACCTCCAGCTCATACCTCATCCCTTCCCATCAGTCCCTTGAATAGTTCGATGTTCTGAGGAAATGGCTGTGGGGTTCTCTCTCTCTCTCTCTCTCTCTCTCTCTCTCTCTCTCTCTCTCTCTCTCTC
>JANHMN010000023.1:24579352-24605903 GCA_030674055.1 Rhabdomys pumilio
TGTGTGTGTGTGTGTGTGTGTGTGTGTGTGTGTGTGTGTGTGTGTGTTTTGTAATTCCTGATCTGATCAGTGATCAGGTCTGGACACATGAAGCCAGCTTCTTTCTGTCAGCTGTCCTGAAGTGTGCTCATTAGAATAGCCCAGCCATGTGGCCTTAGATTCTCACCCCTCTGACATTTACACTGGGCTAGTGGTGACACCAGGCTCTGTTTTTTCTGTCTCTTGGCGCCCTTACTTCAACACTTGGTTTCCAAGACCAACCTAGAAGGAAGATGGGAGAGAAAGACACAGAGACCCTGTTGCTTATTCACTCTTCATTTTGAAGAAGTCTAGGCATAAATGTAGATCATAAGGGCTGGAAAGATGCTTCAGTGGTTAAGAGCCCTGGCTGCTCTTGCAGAGGATGGAGTTTGATTCTCAGCTCCCCACATGGTGGCTCACAAACTTATTTAACTCCAGTTCCAAGGGATCACACGCCCTCTGCTGGCCTCTATGGGTACTGCAGGCATGTGCTGCATAGACATACTTGCTGATAAAACACCTATATGCATAAAATAAAAATAAAGAAATCTTCTTAATACATATATGCCTCACAAAAATAACAGTAACGTTTTCATAGTCTTGCTTCTACATTTTCCTAAACATTAATGTTATATTAATATTTTATGATATGTTAATGTGACATAACCATAAACCAGGCAATACGTACACACTGATATGAGCCTTTGTTTATATTTGTATTTATTTGAACCCTAACATGCCTCACCAACAACCCTTTGTGATGTGAAGGACACAGCTCAGGGTTATCTGTGGTCCCTAATTGCCCGAACTGTCCTTGCATTCTCTTTATTTTCAAGAACATTTTTTCAATTATTTTGAACGTATTTCTACTGCTTTCAAAGTTTGTGTACATGACTGCAGTACACATGGTGGCCAGGAGGGGGCACCAGATTCCGCTGGGGGTTGCAAGCCACCATGTAAGATGCTGGAACCCAAACACTGTTTAGTCTACAAGATCGGAAAGGATTCTTAGTCACTGAGCTATCTCTCATGACCCTGGTTTGTTGGTTTGTTTGTTTGTTTGTTTGTTTCCTAAATGAATACCATTCAGTTATGTAGATTGCCCCTCATTTTGGCTTTGGTTGAATCTACATTGCCTTTTGGTGCTTCCTGTTCTCATTGAGACAAGAACTAAGCACGTGGCCTCTACCGTCAACCACTTCCCTGTGTGCCCTGTGTTGCCATAACTATAAGCTCGGTGTGACGTGTTCCTAAGATGTACTCACCTTGAATGACTGAAATTTGTATATATCCAAACACTTCTCATTTCCCTCTACGGGGGCCTGGCAGCTAGCAGCCGATTGGCTGGTGGTACCTGTGCATTTTAGACACTTCCTCTAAGAGCACGCGGGTGGTATTTGCTCTTCTGTGATTGGCTCATTTTACATACCACAATGCGCCACACTTCATTGAGTTCCTATACACGGCAGGATTTCCTTCCTCTTACAGCTGAATAATATTCCAATGCCTACATGCCTCTCACTTGGTTATGTACTCACCCATTGGTGGGGGTTCCATGCTGTTTCAGATCTTGGCTCCCGCCGACAACTGTGAATTGAATGTGGGGAGGTTAAGCTTTGTTTCCCAGGTGTCGATTTCAATGATCTTGAACCAATTCCCAAGAGTTCTAGTTTTAATTTTTTGAGGCGTTCCCAAACTGTTTGGAGTCACCGCGGCTGCACATGGTTTGAAAAATCACCGTTGTTTTCTTTACACCATGCTACCAATGGCTTGTTTTTTTTCCTGTCCTTCTGATCCACTCCCATCCTGACTTCTGGTTTCCTTCCCATCTCTTCCACTCTTTCCCACCCTTTTCCACTCCCTCCTTCCCTTTCTTTCTCTTTTCTTCCCTTCCTTTTCTCTTCCTTCATTTTCCTTCCTACCTCTCCCCACCTGTATCTCTTCACTTTATAACTGACCCATTCTAACCAAAATAAAATGGCTTCTCACCATGGCCATTGATTTTTATTCCCTGGCCAGCAGTGATGAGCGTCATTGTATGTACCTGTTGGCTGCTTGGACATCATTTATAGGCGGAATGTCTGTTTAAATCTTCAGGAGATTTTTTAAATTGGTAATTAGTGAGCTTCTATTTCTTGTCTGTTTTGATTATTGAACATTAGCAGTCCTACATATATTTTATGAATTAATTTCATATCAAATAAATAACTAGCAAATATCACTCCCTCCCTCCCCCCTCCCTGCACACACCTTTTATGGGCTACCCCAGTCACTCTATTGATTTGACTCTCTTGCTGCGCAGGAGCTCTTTGATTTGATGTAATCTCCTCTTCTACATTTTGCTGCTGTTGGCTGGAGTTTTGGGGTCATATCCATGAAATCACTGTCTAGACCACTGTCATGGAGATTTCTCCTTTGTGTTCTTCTGGGAATTACAGGGCTTCCAGTATTAGGTTAAGTCTTTAATCTATTTTGGGTTGATTTTTGTGTAAAGTGTAAGATAAGACTTTCCCAGTTCATCCTTCTGCGGGTCCATAGCCATGTTTTTTAAAAGTCATCCAGGACCACAAAGGACTGTGAATAGTCAGACATATCTTGAGGAAGAACAAAGCTCCCTTTCTGGTTGTACAATGTGTCTGAAAGCAACACAGATTCACGCAGGCCTGGCCTAAAAGCCAACATACCAACAGAGCCTTGAGAGAAACTCCCACTTGTCCATTGAACTTATCTTCCATAAGGGTCCCCAAAACACATACCAGGCAAACAGGAATCTTAGGAAGCCCAGGTTTTCTCACAGAATGTGGGTCCCCTGACAGCTCTGCTGGTGTTTTAGGGGTGTCATGGAAGGAATTAGATAGAACCAATAAGTTCTGGCATCAGTGATAAAATGCTTGGTATAAATGGCCAGATTTCTCCACCAGGAGACGTCTCCTTTCCTGATGCCTTAAGACTGCGCTCTTCTGGCTAGCCACAGTCACCTCAGAGAGTGTAGCATCTCCTCGGGGCTCATATCTAGAAGCCATCAATACAGTGTTTGCCTACAGTGACTATTTCTGACACTCTTCCTGCTCTCATTGATTCGAATTGGCTGTTATATTCAATTATGTCTGCACACTAGCTATGAATTCTCAGTTGTATTTTTTTATCCTACAGATTAGAACTTATTGCTATCATTATTTCTTTATTCAAATTTCCAATTTATATACGTGTGAGTGTATATATAAATATGCATATATATACATATATGCCTGTATATGTATATACACATATGTATATAATTGTTTTGTTTTGTTTCGAGACAGAGATTTTTGTAGCCCAGACTGGCTCACCCATGTTGTCCTCACACTCATTGTGATCCTCCTGCCTAAGTTGCTGTAGTTCTAAGATTATAGACACGAGCCACCAAGCCTGTTTGATTCGCCTGATTGTAAGATTTCAGGCTGATTGCTGTGTTCCCACACATCCGTTATTTGTTTGTTTCTTTATTAGTTTATTGATTTATTGGTTTGGCAGCATTGCAGGTGGTACCCAAGGCTTCACCCTTGCTGAGAAAGCGCTCACTCACTCACTCAACTCCCATCCCCCACCCACACCAATACTGAGCCTTTTTTTTTTCCATATCATTTCCTGGCTTATCAAGTACCTGTTTGTCTCAGGCTGAAGTGGCCTGATCCTCGCAGGACCCGTGGCACTTTTCAGTGGAGAATGTTATTTCGATTCTGGGTTCTACATGCTCCAGGATCACATTAATGTGCTTTTCAAAAGATTTACTTTGATTGTTTTTAATGACGTGTGGGTGTGTGTCTGCATGTGGGTTTGTACACATAAATACAGGTGCCCAAAGAGGAAAGAAACATTGACTCCCCTAGAGCTAGAGTTACAGATAGTTGTGAGCACCCTGATACAGTGCTAGGATCCAAATTCAGGTCCTTGGGAAGAACATCGATTACTCTGACCTGTTAAGCATCTCTCCGGGCCCTCTTATCCACTTATAAAGAGAAATACTGCAGCAGCCCTCTCCCCGAATCCTGATACTCCCAGTCACCTACCTATGGCATGGGATCCTACCATGAGACTGAGAGGGGCTGAGAAATTCCATCCTCCAGAGACTTAGGCAGTGTGACCAGCACACAGGGATTCCACAGTGGGGTCGCTTCTCATGTATTCATCCATGGACTGTACTTCCAACCTGTCACACTTTTGAACCTGTCACTTTGGCCTCATGTGTGGCAAACCACCCAATGCTCATTGTCCCAATGCCTGATGAACTATCAACAGGTCGGGATAGGGACCAAGGATACCAAGGATTCCACTGCACAAAGTGTTTTCCACATCAGCATGAGGATCCAAGTTTGAGCCTCTGTGCTACTTAAAAAGCTGGGTGTGTCACTGGGGAAGTAGTCTCAGTGGCTAACCACTCTAGCTGAATGTATGAGCCCCAGCCTAGTAAGAGAACCTACCTCCCAAAGTAGGTTATGGAATATGTGAAGCTTACCACCTGACCATCAACAGCCTCATGTAACGGAGCCCTGAGATGTTTTCCACATGGCATTAAGCAATGCATATGGAACTCTGATACCCACATGTAGCTTGAGTCCATGTTCTGCCTGGGTTGGCTGGCAGCCATTTCTCCTGGATAATGATTGACCACCTCTGTGGTGAGCTGGCATGGCTGAAATGCAGATGCTAACTTCTCTTGTTTTCATTCCATGTTCTCTTTAACGAAGCTAACACCAAAGGATGAAGTTCTCCCCAGAACGGGGCTCTGAGGAGGTTGGGCTGCCACAGCTTCTTTTCTATAAGCTGCTCATTTAAAATAAATCTCAACAGCAAGAAAGAAATCATGGGCTTCAATAACACATTTTTATAGCATCTTGTACAAGTCTGTGGAAACGGGAGGTTGGGGGGAGTGCCAAATGAACTGGTGTTGCTTCAACGGATGTCACTAAGGAAGAGCCGGGGTGGGAGTCTCCTGGCCAATCTGGTTGCAATAGAGGGAAGGGGGGGACACTTTGGGGTGAGAAGAGAATCTCAAAAACCAGAAGAAAGTAGAGGTTGGAACTGGAGGGATGGCTCAGTGGTTAAGAGCACTTATTGCTCCTGCAGAGGACCCACATTCAGTTTCTAACACCCACCTCACATAGCCCACAACTATCTGTAACTCCAGCTCCAGGAGATCTGATGCCCTCTTCTGGCCTCTGTGGGCACTGCACTAATGTGCACACATACACACTCCTATCCATATACATAATTAACACTATATAGTCTTTTAAGAAGGTGACAGACTACTTAGGGACAACACTCAAGGTTGACCTCACATACATGTGAGGTACACACATGTGCACCCTTACACAGGAATAGACATACATATATACATACATATGTACATATATACATACATATATACATATACAATAGATAAGTATGTTTGTTGCTTGAATTGTCAAGTTCATAAATGATTTAATGATTTGTAGTTTCTAGTCGGAACTTTTTGTAAACAGAGCCTCTGTGAAGATTCAGGTACCGCAGACCCTTTATCCTCTTGTATCCAGGAAGTCACATGATCTGTCACTAACATCTGTCATTTACATACAGAGGAGACAGACAGCCAAAAATCTTAAGTGACCTTTTGCCTTCACTGCCCTCAGAAAGCAAGAAGGGCCACCACCAGCTGTAGTTGAGATTTCTTTTCATTTGGCCCACCTACCCAAACACATCATATTCCTCAATGCTTCGAAGGTCTTCCAAGTACATCTGCCACCTCAGTATCTCAGATAAGCCAAGAATGTCAATTTCTTTTCTTTTCTGATTCTTGTCCCTGATTCCACTTTTACCTGCAAACCACCTACACATCTCTCTGATGATCCCAAGTCTGAACTCACATATCCCACAAGGTTGCATAAATTCTTCTCTTATTGCCAAGTCTTGCATGAGGTTCAGAGGAGGGTCACCAACCATTCTGGTACACAGGCTCTTGCTCCTGGCTGTTGGTTATAAGTTTCCCAGCTGAGCCTCTGTCCACTTAAGTCATTGGCATCTACAAATGCCTTTTCCTCTTTGGGACATGCACATATGTGCTCTTCCTTCAACAGACTTCACTCTGGGCTTCAGGAGATCTTGGCTGTGCCTCAAACCTGCTTCCCATGCCGATACTTAAGCTGCTGACCTCAGGGTCTTTTGAGCTTTTGACAGTTCAAAGCTTTTGCCTGAAGTAGAACTTGGCAAGTGGGCACTCTCTGTGCTGTGTAGCTATTTCCTCTGAATGCAAACATCCCATGATAGGAGGAGATGAAAAGTAACAGGAGCCTCATTGTTTTAGTTAGGGTTTTACTGCTGTGAACAGATGCCATGACCAAGACAACTCTTATAAAGAACAACATTAAATTGGGACTGGCTTACAGGTTTAGAGGTTCAGTCCATTATCATCAAGGCAGGAGCATGGCAGCAGCCTGGCTAGATAGGTAGAGCTGCCTGTAACATGTCCAGGGAATTCCACTACTATAGCATTTGGTCACCCATGCTGTGGGGCGGAGTTGGGGAGGTTCCATGATGCAGCTGTCTTTGAGTCACCCATGTCCCCATAAGTAAGTAACCCCATTGGCTCATCTACCTAGATTTCCATGGAACTGTTTCTTTGGCCCTACCACTAAAAGCCAGCAATACTCCTTCAGTCTCCTACTCCCAGTTTTACTTACAGCTGTGTTTACTATCCCCTGGCATTCTGCTTAAGGTAGACTTCTGCCATAACTGATTCTCCATAGTCCCCAGTGTTTGACTCAGTTGTTTAACCCTGTTCTGTAGGTCCCATGACCCTGACTGTGTCATAGGCTGGGTTTTGTAGAAGAAGCTAGACTGGGTTTCCTGTGTAGATGGTAGCTTGAGGGACTGCTGTCACAAAACTGCAAAGTGAGAAGGAGAGGGACAGGACAAGATGTCCTACTTTGGGGTACCCAGGTTCAGCTGAGCCCTCAATGCACTGAATGTCATTTCTGAGTTGAACCCCCCAAGGCATTGACGGTGGCTTTCTGATCTCCCTACCTATCAACCATTGGTGAGGATAATTTAGGGTCACATGAACATCCCTGTCAATACCAGGAGAGTCACCTCCACCAGTTAGTAGCAGTTCCTGAGAGACAGGTAATCCACATCTCTTTTGTAATCCTTTTCTCGGGGTGACATGGACAAACATTTACATTTGGGGTGGATCTTCCTACCTCAGTTAATTAAATATAGAAGTTTTATCATGGACATGCCCAAAGGTGTGTATTCTCTGAGTGATTCTTGATCTTGTCGAGTTTATGGTCAATGGCAACCATCACAGGTGATCATGTGACCCAGAAAGAACCATGGATACTGTGAGACCTCTCAGTATACGCAGACTGGGTGGAGGGAATGTCACAGCCCTGTTTTTTTCTGACGATATGAATTAAGTGCCATTGTCTACCACATAGGTGACAAGGAGATGCTGTCTGTCCTCAGAGAGGACAGAGACTAGATCACCCATAAAATCCCAAAGAAATCAGGGCAAAGACCACCCCATCATCAACATTCAGGACCCCAGGAAGTGGGCATTTATGTACACAGCAGACACTCGATTAACCATCTTAGTAGGAGCTCCAGTTTCTGCAGTGGAGCAAATAGCATGCATTCTGCATGGCACAAGACCCCAGGGTGGGGGTGGGGGGAATAGAATAATCTGTCTTTCCCTTCCTGTATATGCTGAATTAATCCTACTGTCACATGGATCTACTGTAAACACATGCGTCTGCAATCGTAAGCCAGCTTCCTGTGTTCCCAGGATAGATTCTTGGGAACTACGCAGATCAAAGCTTTTACATGACAACAACCCACTTGTCTGTAGTGCCTCTCATCCTTCATCCCATATCTACGAGCAAATCGGAGAGCCGAAGGCACGGAGGAAAGAACTGATAAGAAGATGCTCATTCCTGTCTCTACTGTATATTCTTCTCGACTCAGCTTCAGTCAGAGGCTTTAATTAGAGCGTTCGATACTATAGTTTCCTTTTTGGAGCCAGCAGGGTTTTTCTTTGCTGTGAAATGAGTGATTCAATTACGTCCTCCTAATTGATAGAGTGTAATTAACATTGTCTCCGGGCTAATTTTCATTTATGCCGCCATTCCTCATAAACCGAACATCACTCTCGGCAGAAGTCAACGTGTCGTTTTTTATGAGACTCGTTTGCACTTTAACACCGGGAAAATTAATCCAAGCCACATAAACGGATGTAACTTCAGAGAAGATGGACTTATCGGAATGACCATCTTTGATAAAGTCACGTCGTGTAGAAACAAATCACTCATGGCCATATGAAAATGAGATGGTCACTGGAGGATGCTTCGCCATCATGGACCTGCCTTTGTCATGAGGCAGTTCTGGGGGAAAGCAGGGATAGAATGTTCTCATGGTTTCTCAGGTTTTGTTTGTTGGTTTTGCTTATTTGTTTTTGTTTTTCTGTAGAGATGGAATTGTCTATGTTTGGGAAGGGTGGAAGTCCCCATGTGTGGATGCCTTTGAGAACTTTGATTCCTTGCGAATCCATTATTTAAAACTTTCATCAGGGCCAGCAAGATGGCTCAGCAGGTAAGGGTGCTTGCTGCCAAGCCTAAGTGACCTGAGTTCGATTCCCCAGAATCCACATGGGGGAAGTAGAGTACCAACTCCCACACATGGTCCTCTGACTTCCACTTGAGCACATGCCCACACATATGAGTACAGAAATGAATAAACATAACTTTTAAAAAGCTCCCCATCTAAGAATATTATAAGCTTTGGATCCCCAACCCCCAAATCAAATTAGGGCCAGCAAGATTGTAAGGCAATTGCTGTCAAGCCTGATAACCTAAGTTCAATCTCTGAGACCAATGGGTATATACAGAGAAAAGTCACTCATGAAAGTTGTCTTCTGAACTCCACACCCATGCCATAGTATGTGGATGTGTGTGCGCGTACACACATACATAATACAAATGCTTAATGAAGTCAAAGATACCAGATATTACAGCATGTAGCTAGGGGCCAGGGAGACAGCTCAGATGGTAGATGAGGACCTAAGTTCCTTCCAGGGAACCCATGAAATATTTGGATCTGGTACCGTGTGCTTCTGACCCAGGCACTGGGGGTGGCACATGTAGGTTTCCAGAGACCATTGGCTGGCCTACCTAGCTTAGTCTATCCCAGGCCAATGAGAAACCCCATCAGCAGCGCATACGAACACACACACACACACACACACACACACACACACACACACCCCAAAGAGAGAGAGAGAAAGTGAGAGAGAGAAATATTAGAGAATTGTCAGAGTCTCCTTCTAAGCAGTGTACAGCCTGCCTTTTATGTCTTCCTATTCTTTCAAAAGAGTTTTATTTATTTTAAAAAAAGTTTTATTTTGTGCCTATTGGTGTTTTGCTTGCCTGTATGTCTGTGCGCCATATTTGCAGTACCCACAGAGGCCAGAAGGGGGAGCTGAATCCACTGGAACTAGAGTTACAGACAGTTGTGAACTCTGAGTGGGTGTTTGGAACTAAACCCAGGTCCTCTGCCAGAGCATCCAGGGCACTTAGTAACTGAGCCATCTCTCTGTTTCTTTTAATTCTAAGTTTAAATGTCAGCAGTGGCTTCTCAAGCATCACTAGGAGCTGACTTTCCACCTTCTCCTGAATAAAATGCCCCTATTTCTAAAGCTTCTATGAAGTTGGACACTAATGTCTCTCAGTACTCATTGCTTCATCAGTTACTACTGCTTGCTGGGCTGCACTTGCTGGACCAGTGCTCCACGGGATGTTGGGTACAGATCATCACCCGCAAGTGTCCTGCTTCCTGAGGGTCCTTCTTAAATACTTCTAGATGATGGTGACACCTCCTTTTAAATAAAAACACAGGCTGCTGTCCCCTGGGTCACAGATGTTGTGTTTAGATTACACAAAGGTATTGTATTTAGCTTTTAATTAAATTTCATTGTTAAGTTTTTAACACTAGCTATTTAATAAAGTTCTGGACTTCTGGGCTCTCTTGTCAAACTAAAAATTACTGCACAGGTTAAGATACTGCTTGGGAACAGATGGCTGAAGCCTCTCGGGGTGAGGGGGGTGGTTTGCAGATGCCTCCTCCTATACAGACTAGTATGTCTTACCTATCCCTATCCTGGTGTGTGTGTGTGTGTGTGTGTGTGTGTGTGTGTGTGTGTGTCCTCCCATGTCAACAGCACAGAGAAAGTGACATCTCATCAATGCAGCCAAATATTCAGCCACACATTAATGTATAGGATGCATGCCCTGTTTTCTGTTAACCCTTTACCACATGTGTGCACGCATGTGTGAATGTTGAAACATATCTGTGTGCCTGTAGCCACATGCTTGTGGAGGCAGGAGCACAGCCTCAGCTGTCACTCTTCGGCTACCTTCCACCTTTGTTTTATCTTTTGAGACATGTTCTGTCACTGACTTGGGATTTGCTAAGGAGGCTAAGCTGGCTGGCCAGTGAGCCCTGAGATCCTCCTGTCTCTGCCTCCAAAGGGCTGAGATTACAAGCACACAACACCAAGTGGGGCTTTAATGTGGATGCTACATCAAGCTAGGTCCTCAGTTCCCCCACTGAGACTTTTTCCTAGGCCAGTATGAGTTTCTTAAGTGGTTTTTGGTTTCTTTGTTTTGTTTTTGGTTTTGATTTTATAAAAACAAATATACTTTTTGTTAAGTTCCTAAAGAGCAACCATTTACTCATTTTTCATTATTCACATTAATGAAAGATACAGCGGGGACAAGAAGAGAAAAGGATACGGCGATATTTTAATTAATAAGATATACATGAATCACAATGGCTAATTCAAGGTATTAAATCCTAATTGCCACTTATAAAGTCACTGTCTCGTGACATACTTTAAAATCTCATTATAAAATCTACATGGCTTTTTTTTTTCCCTGAAGCCAGATTCTCTTAAGTCCTGCTGGAGGCAAAGCTCTTAGTAGCTCTTCATAATGGAGGGGCCCCTTGGAGGAGTGTGGCCTCCTGCTTCCTAAAGAAGAAACCAGGGGCAGTGGAGTGGTGACTTGACCCTGGGGCAGTCAAGAGCTGTGTCTTTTCCTGAAGCCAAGTGCAGCTATGATTCAGAAGAAAGACTGGCTAAGGCAGTGGGGAGAGCATCCAAGGTCATTGCCACTGACTCTGAACTCCCTCCTCCCCTTCTTTAGTTAACACTCTACTCTGGGTGTTTCCATTGACCTTAGATACACAAGCAGAAATAATGCAGCATGACCTGGGAAGGCCTGGGGGGATGTATGCATGCATCATTCTCAGGTCAAGAGATGACTATATACATATATACATATATCCATGTGTATATGTGTGTATGTGTATGTGTATGTGTATGTGTATATGTATATAGTGTGTGTGTATGTGTGTGTGTGTGTGTGTGTGTGTGTGTGTGTGTGTGTGTCTAGGCACTCTACTACTAAGCTACATTCCCAGCCCTCATTTATTTATTTTTTTTCCAATTTAAATTTTTAGGTCTTTAGAGTATCACACAAAAATATTACATTTATATCATTTCTATTTGTCTCTCCCTCTTCGATACCTCTTATGTCCCCCCTCCTCAAATCCATGATCTCGTCTTTAATTATTATTGTTATATGCACACACACACACACATATGTACACACGCACACACATGTTTAGTGTTGCTGGCATGTCTCTGTGTTGAGGACTTGGGACTGGATAACTTCTCATGAGACTCATCCTTGGAAGAAATCGAGTTTCCCCTTCCTAAGTATCTATTGATTGCTCTTCATCGAGGGACACTGGGACATCACCTCGTGTTGTCATTGTGCTGGTCTTATTTAGGCAGCCATTGGAAGAAGCCGTGGGAGAAAAATCTGCCAAGCGAGGAAAGCAGTAAACAATCCTGCCCAGTCACAAAGTCCTTAGAGAGCCACAGGACCAGCCTAGCGAGCTATCCCCTACTGAAACACCAGAGGCACTTTTATCTCCGGGGTAACCAACAGCTGTCTTATTACATTTAAGGTCTGCTCAGGCATAGGGACTCCTTCTCCGGTACTGTAAACATAGCTGACTATGCACAGCTGGTAAGGTCACGAACTCTGGAGGAGAAAGAACCTCCTACTGTCATTAAAAAAAAAAAAAAAAACAACATAATTTTTGAACTGTATTCTAAATACTTATCCTTATACCCCCAGATAAAAAGTAGCTTTTTTCCTTTTTCTTTCCTTTCCTTTTTCTTTTTTTAGATAGGATTTAACTAAGTTACTCAGGCTGGTTTTGAACTCACCTTGCAGCCTACACAGACCTTCTTTGCCATCCTCCTGCCTCAGCCCTCTAAATAGCTAGGGTTACTGGCTTGTATCACCAGGCCTAGCCATGTTTAATATTACGTGATGACAATAAGAAAACACACACACACAGTACCGGTAATGAAGAACTATATTCGACATTAAGTTTGTTTATAACATTCAAATTCAATCTCGTTTAAGAGAACAGGTTTTAATGAGAATGTTGAGCTCACATGCCTGAACACGACTTTCAGCTATCTGGTTGTGTGCCTGAAACGACTCCATCACCTCTCTGTAAAACGTCCTTTTCAAATTCTTGATAGCGTCGATAAATAGGTGGGGAAGGGTTTTTTAAATCATTTTTTTTTTACGAGCATTCAAACTATCACTGGAACTATGTCCTTTTCTATCCTTGACAAATGTAGTGTTGAAATTTTTCGTGTGATAACAGGCAAGGTTTGTAATGAAACAGAAATACCTCATATCTCGCTTTTCAAAATAACGGTAAGAAGCTTAAATGGATACAAATATCTTACATACGGATTTTGTGGTGAGGAAGGGGAAATCTTAAGTAGATACATGGGTGGCTACAGAGAGGGCCCAGTGGTTAAGGACACTACTGCTTTCTTATAGGACCCAAGCTTCGAACTCAACCCCCATATGGGGTCTCTAATAACCAGCTCTAAGGTACCTGATGCCCCCTTCTGGCATCCATGGACAACTGCGCTCATGGGACACTCCCTAATTCATGGCGCATGCACATACATGCTCACACACTTTTAAAAAATAAAAGTAGAAACAAAATATTTAAAAAGACACATGGGCATACACAAATCACTACAGCCAAAAATAAAATAAAGGATATCAGACTTGTTGCCAAAGCCCCCCCCCCATCTCCTCCCTGCCACACCTTGCTCTAAGATATTCAAGTGTACAGGTTTTCATGGTGGACTCCTCTCAGTCTGTGGGCTGCTGGCTTTGGAATTGCTACCCTCTGGGTTGAATTAGCATCTCTTCCTGCAAGACTTGGCACTTAGTTGAGTCATTTTCTTGCTTTGAAGTCTCCATCAGTGGGACACTGACAGCCTTGCAGCCAGTTACGGAGGGCACCTGCCACTGACGCCCTGGAGACGCGTTCAAGTGAATAGCAATGGCTTTGATTTTGCATAATGAAGCGTGGACTCTCTGGAGCATGCTGTTGAATGGCGAACAATACATTATTTGGGCCTCACAGTTAAATCTCAGGGCAGTGCATTAGATAAACAAATGACATGCCATTTTGCTTTAAAAGTTGGTAAGAAACCAGGGACTTTGTAACTGCACTTTCTTAGACAATAATCACTTGGGAATTGTTGAAAACGGTCAGGAAAAATGGGCTGTGGTTTGTGTTCGGTTTCCTCCGGTGTTCGGGGAAGATTCAAAAAGCCTCCTCCATGGGGTTGTGGCATGCCTGGAGCTGATAAAAATATCAGGAGCCCGCACAAATTTATCTGAGAAGCAGATTTTGATAGCTCACCGAGATCCAGGTCAGTGGATAATCCCACACAAACATCAGATCTTAATGCTATTGACAAAAGAAGGGACACAAATAACCAGCAAATTCCATAAATCCCTGGTTTGTAAGTAGCTCTCTTTTCATGGATTTATCATAAGCGCCCTTGAAATCTATCTGAAAAAAAAAATGGTTCCAAATGCATGTTTGATAGTATAGTGTTTAGAATCCCTGATAAAAGTCCCCCTCCCCAAAGGCTGCTATTCAACAAAATTGTGCTTCGGATAGCAAATAGTTTCTCTTCGGGGTAACAATACCAGGAGAAATTCCACATAGCCAACGTGGCCAATGGGATACATTCATATTGTTCTCTTGAGAGGACTCATCTTTGAAATTTTCTTTTAGGGGCCAGAAAGGGGCATGCATCATTTGGGCTGAGCGAGGATGGGATCTAGCCATCGATAGCTGGTGTTACCAGAAGACAAATCCTTTTTCCTACAGAAAATTGTGTATCTGAAGAGAAGAGGCAGGGTGTGCAATAAGAACCTGGCTTCCTGGTAAATAAGACCAGCTTGCCCCTGGGGATAAGCAGACCCCATCCCTCCCCTACTTTCAAGTCACAGTTACTCTTTTAAAGCTTACCTGGGCCTCTAATAAGATGATCACAAAGGTGTGCCAATAAAGTAAGCCCCACCCCCACCCCTGTCCAATAAAATGACCCTATTCCCGTCTCTTTGTGGGACTCGATCTTGCCATTTCAAATAGCTGTTCCTCTGGAGTCCATAAGATTCTTACTGTCTTATTAGGGTGTCTATTGCTGTGATGAAACCCCATGCCCAAAAGCAAGTTGGGCAGGAAAGGGTTTATTTCACTGTTCCAGGCTATACAGCACTGTCCATCACTAAGAGAGTCAGGAGGAAACTGAGGGTAGGAACTTGGAGGTGGGAGATCAAGCAGAGGCCACGGAGGAACATTGCTTACTAACTTGCTCCCCATGGCTTGTTCAGCTTTTCCTCTTATACAACTCAGGCCTGCCTGCCCAGGGGTGGCAACCCCCTCCCCAACCCACCAAGGGTGAGAAAGTCTGTGCCTTTCCACCTAATTACTAATTGAGAAACTGCGCTAGGGTCTTACCCATGGAAAGATATTAAGGGTGAATCTTCTCAATCAAGAATCCCTCTTCCCAAATGTCTCCAGCTTGTGTCAAGTTGACACAAAACTATCCAGCACGTTCACCTTCAAGCCAGGCTTCTGCATCTCACCTGAGAGAGACCAGAAAGCGGATGCTGGACCAGCATGCAACAGTACCACATTGACTTGACTTCAGGGTCTTCCTCCCCTGACATGGAACATTTGAGCTGCCCCCTCTCTCTGTGCCAAGAGTGATTTATCTTGTGTATCTTAGCTCCAGAAGAGGGCTGGAGTTCTCTGAGCATATAAATTATGTTTCAAGTCCCTTTTCAGGGTGAGAAGGTGACTAAGAACCATGCCAATGCTCAGCAGTAAGGAATATATTTCTGCTTTAGCACTATGGCCTAAATTTATATTTAAAATAAAGCCATCTCAAGTTTTGGCAGTGTTCTATTACTATTTCTGCAATAAGCTTAATGGTCTTTTTTTTTTTTTTTTAAGTAGACTTAGCCTGATCAATAAACACATTTATAAAGGAATTTTACACTACCTTTTCTGCTACTATTGTTTAGAACAAGCTACCAACAAATGTGTTATAAGGTTAACAGTTCCAGGGTACTCTTTTTCACTTTTCAAAAAAAAATATTTATGTATATGTAAGTGTGCCTGTGTGAGTTTATATGAACCATGTACATGCAGTACCTGCAGAGGCCAAAAGAGGGCATCAGGTCCCCTGGAACTAGTTACAAGTGGATATGCCATATGGATGCTAGTAGCCAAGCAGAAGTCTTCTACAAGAACAGCTGTATGTGCTCTTAATCACCAGGCCATCTCTCCAGCCACCCTCCCCTCTTTTTAACTTTTGAAATCGATTCTTAGTATGCAGTCCATACTTGCCTTGAACTCCAAACAGTCCTCCTGCCTCAGCCTCATAGATATGAGGACTATTAGCACACAACCTCACAGCACCTCCTTGCAGTAGAAGAGGTCGGATGTCATTCTGTGTCATTTTAAGGTAATATCCATGCACTAACCTGACAGTTCTCAACCTTTCTAACACTGAGACGCTTTACTACAGTTCCCTACATTGTGGTGACTCCCAACTGTAAAATTATTATCATTGCTACTTCATAACTGTAATTTTGCTACCATTAGGAATCATAATACAAATATGTATATTATCTGATGGTCTTAGGTGACCCCTGTGAAAAGGTCACTCAACCCTCATCCCCACAAGGGTCGTGACACACAGGTTGAGAACAACCATACTAACCCTTACCTGCTTCTTGCCCTATCTGAGGTATACCAGACCCCAGTATCTAGATACAGAGACACCTCTGAGAAGAGCAGGCACCACCTGTCTTTCCATCATTTTGAAAAACCAGCAGCATCTTGCTCCCTTGCGATGCTCGGGATGGGACCCAGAGCTTGTACAGGATAGAAAAGCATGATAGCACTGAGCTAGATCCCAGCAGAACCAGCAGCTTTGGGAGAGAACGGCCTTTGTGGTGTGCAGAGGCAGAGAAGGAAGATTCTCCCAGCTGCTTTTAAACACGGGTACCCACAAACCTTCCCTCATTTCGGTGGCATTTGGCCATTCCCAGTCCACTGTCCATCCCCCATAGCCATGGAATTCACACCAGGGGGAAGAAGGGCTCTTTTGTATATAAGGCAGGGCTGAGTTTAAGTTCAGGATGCTTCTTCCATAACAACAACCTGCAGAGCTGTGTCTCCAGAGTAAAGAAAAAATCCAATTTGTTAAACATCTCGCAAGAGCACATTGAAAAATCTGTAATTTCAGATTATGACCTTCATTAATCATGTTTCCAGTGAATTCATCTAATGAGGCCTGTATGTGATCCTCTGAAATTGTAGTCAGGCCTTACTGATGGCCCGACACACAGGCTAGCCCCAGCAGGAATTCTCAGACCCAGTGTACACGTGAACTTCCTGGAAATCTATTGAAACAGTTTCCACTGGGCAGGTCAAGAGTCAGCCTGGATGCTGCATTGCCAGCCAGCCCCAGGGAAATGGTCCCTGCATGGTCCAGAGCCATAGATGATGTAACAAAGTATCACGTGACCTGGGTGATTATTTCTTCTTGTATCATCATTTATGAGATATGGTACCCCCTGGCATTCCCCCTCCTGTTTTGTGATGTTTCTTCCTGTAGCGTCTATTTCTGTTCATCTCAGATATAGAGGACACTGATCAGCCAATACATGATTCCATGTGTGGCTTGATGAACCAACGAATTTATTGGGGTAACCTACAAGTGAATGGGTAGGGGGTTACTTATAGGAGTGTGAGTGTTTAATGGTTAGATCCACAACTAAGGAGCCTCCCTCCATCCCCTCAATTGTTAACAGCTTATATGCCCTAGGGAAGACACAGAGTTTTATGAGCCTTGTGTGCACCTCTCCTGCAGAAGAACATTAGTGAGCCTGGTCTTTTGAAGGCGTCATGCACATAATCACAGATAATGGCAAGAGCCATGCCATACCCAGAGGACTGAATGTGCAGCGGACCCCATCTTACCAAAACATAACCCCCCCTCCCCTGGGTTTTGTCCTTCACAGGAGATGGGAAAGGGTTCTGGTCCTGCTTTTAGCTTCTAATTACAAAGCTGGAGATTAGTCTTCTGTAAAGCCTGTTAAAGGGAACTGGCCTCCCCCTATATCAGCTTGTCTGAGAATCTTTCTGAAAGGTCTAGAGCTCCCCAAAAGGGGACCCCACTAGAGTCTCAGGATAGCACGCACCCAAAGGACACACAAGAGACCAACTTGCTGCAAGAACACGAGGTAGTTTAATGGCGGAACGTTCCGGGCCGACACGTGTCTCAGTGTAAGAGACAGAGGCATCAACCCTGTGGCTCCGGGATTTAGGGTAAATATAAGCTTGGGGTGGGGAAAAGGAGAAACTTTTGCGCGGGTGCACATGATTGGGAGAAACTTTCTCTCGGGTACGCACGATTGGTTGTTTTCCAATTCTTAAACATCAGTAGGTTGAACAGGTCCATGGGGGTGGGGTGCAGTTCCTGCAAGCGGATATTTATCTCTCTTATCCAGCCCATTCCTGAGATGACTCAGCAGCTCTTTGTCCTGTAACTCCGCATTCTTTGTTAACTGATTAACTGGGCCTCTGGTTGGCAAAACCTATAGGCAGCAGCTTCAGCTACTCAGGTTAGAGAAAAGGAATCTACAGGGCCCTTTTTCTTATCAGTTTCTCGTGGGACCCATTAAATTTTCTTTTATTTTCTTGGCCCCTAACATCATTCAGTTTCAGGAAAACAACCCCTGATCTTTCCTTTCAAATCAGCTTCATAAGATTTACTTAAAAGCTAAGTGCTTCAGGGAGAATGCACTCCAAAAGACAGAAATCTTTATGTGCATGTGCGCTACATTAGAAAACACTGGTTTTACTTTTTGATTTTTTGTTTTGTTTTGACTCTGCACTCCGAAATGAAGTCTTTTGAGGCCACAGTCACAGAGAGCCACCACCAATGGCAAACACACCTCTCCACCTAGCAAAAAATCAGAGCCCGTGGACATCTCTGTGAGAGACCCCACAACAATCATTTCTTAACAAAATATAAGTTCAACTTTGTCACAACTGTAATTGTCTGTGATGAGTCCCAGAGAGATGATAACATGTGACCACACTGGGAGACATAGTTTGAAAGAGTTTCAGCCTTCTGTTGATGGAAGATTTTAGAGGCCAAGTGCATAGAGAAAGAAAGATAAAAATAACTGTCTTTTGTGTTGGTAACTTGACGCGGGTGCTCCACACATCCCCCCAGACATAAACTCACATCCTCACAAAGCATGAGATTTGACCATGAAAGATGTAATAAAAACACCCCTTCCAAGGCCAGAGCTGATATCCTGCAAATATGCAACTCCATTCCACCTGGTGTGCCTTGTTGGAGCATGGGGAGGTAATAGCATCTGAAAGGACACACACTGAGGTGTGAGTTTTCAATGGAAAGTGTGATGAGGCCTCTACCACCTGCCTAAAGATGTAGGGGAGCTCTGGGATACACTGAGTAGTTTCGTTTTCCAGGAGTCCTCTTTGACATCCTGAGTTTTGATGGTGTAAACACAAATGGTACCCAGTGTGCTGAAGGGTTTCCATGACAACCAGACCAGCCTATGGGCCTAGGTGCCTGGTTTGGATACAGCTCTTTAGCTTTGGTTAGAAGGACCTGGTCCTGACAACACTTACCTTCCTAGTGGAGATGCTGAGGATAAAGCATTTGCTGGTGAAGTGGGAAGACAAAATGATGCTGAACACTCTTATCTGTATACGGGAAACTGGACCCATTGATGGATTTGACCCTTAACAGATGGTGACCCTGAAAATCCAGGGCTTATCAGATTCTGAGGAGACCCTTCTTTTTAGCCTGGGGTCTTTTTCAAAGTGGCTTGATGGATTGTCCCAGTGGGAGTTTACTGTCCTTGTCACTGCTTTATCAGACATAGCCCCTGCCCTCCAGCTCATAAAAGTGCCTTCCCTTCAGGACCCTCAATCTTCTCTCCATCTATCACTGAGAGGCAGGCAGTACCCGAAGCCCTGTTGTCACACCGCCTTTACTAACAAGATGCTAGCTCTGCATCCAACATGCACAATTAGATCAGCCTCTGCTCTGAGAAATGCTACAACTAACTCAGATGGAATTATGAGGCACAGGGATTCCCCAAGACAGTGAGTCTGAGAGGGGAGGGCAGCAGAACAGATCCTAAGACAGACAACAGAAATTAAAGCTTAACATTAATATTTCATATTAAATACGGAGGTTTCCAGATGACCTTTCGCTGCTCTTTGGTGCCCTATTTTAACATGTCCCCTGCTCAATTTGTGGTTTCACTTTTGTATTCTCTAGCCATGCCTCATGGTCAGCAGATGGATTCATTCATTCAGTAGTCCATCCATCCATTCATTCATTCCATAATTCATCCATCCATTCAATAGTAACTATCTACAAGCATTATTCTAAACTGGAGAAAAGCAGAGCTGAGACTGTTAAGATTCCTTACTCTCACATGATTGGCAATTGAACTAGGACAATAGAAATATGGGGGAGGGCATAGAGAGGGAGGATTGATTCTCCATTGGAGAAAAGAGGACAAAATGTCACACTAAGTACATAAAGTGCATAAGGATTGTGATAGTAAGGATTAATTTAGTCTAGGTCATCTGAAAGTTATCTAAAGCCAGGGATGCAGAGGTCAGAAGGCAGCTTAATAATAGAAGGGCCCATGACTATACCTCTGTTGGTAGAGTGCTTGCCTGGTGTGCATACATCCCTGGGTTTGACCCCTTATATTACATGAGACTGGGTATGTTGATATGTGATGTAATCCCAACCCTGGGAAGCTAAAGGCAGACGCATCAATGTCAAGGTCATCTTTGGGTGAAGACAGAGGATTGGAGGTCAACCTGGGGTAGGTGAGACCTTGTCTTGGGAAACAGTGATGGCGAGGAGGAAGAAGAGAGGAGAAAGGAGAATGGAAGGAGGATGAAAAAAAATGGAGTGAGCTGGAAATGCCAGCTCTGTTCAGTGTAAATGACAGTTGAAGCAACTGGTGTCAGAGTAAGATAATGAGAGAACATTGGAAGAGCACACAATCGAAGATGAAGGGGGCTGGATCTTAGAACCCCTATGACCTTGAGCTTGGTTATATAGTGTGGCCACAGCCGTGAAAGTTTTCATCCAGGAAGTAGGGATAGGTTGACGATCTTAAGGCTGCTGGATGAGCATCAAGATGAATAAAAATGTCCAGGATTGAGAGGCAGAGCTGAACTCGGAAGTTGGTCATACAGTTGGGTTGTCATGGGCCTCAGGTTCTAATTGTAGAGCAGGAGTCAACTGCAGGGTGATTGGGTCCATGTTACCTTAGTAGGTCCATCTTGGTGTCCAATGGGTGATCTGGATGTGAGGAGGGGGGATGCTAAAATTGGAGAATCCTAGGAATTGAAACAGAAGGAGATCCATTTTACACTCATTGAGTGAATGGTCACAACACAGCTTTAATAAGGATGGAGTCTTTAGTGAGAAGACACAGAAGAGGAGGGAAGGGAGGAGGGAAAAATAAAGAGAGGAAGGGGAGAGAGGAAAGGAAAATGGAGAGCAGAGGTGAGATGCTCTAGAGAAGTGGAGTTGACCTCTTAGGACACCACCAACCAGGTATGTTTTCCAGGTCCCGAAAATAAAGGAAAGAGATACCTGATTGGATCTATCAAATAGATTATGATGAATAGGTATGGGGAAGGATATGAGGATCAGCTGAGGAGACCTCTCCACTGTCAGTTCTGAGGAGATGATGTGCTTGGCCAGAGAGACACACATACAGTGGGACACCGGTCAGCATCAATGCTCTGGAGAGAAAGGATCCCTCCACCTAGAGTGACACTCCAGGGAGTGTCTCCATGCCTTGTTCTCTCTTGTGTCTGTTGCTAGAGACCCCTGTTGGCCAATCCCAAGAGACAAATGGAGGCAAGGACACTCTGTACTGCTTCAGCCTATGTCACAGGGCAGGATAAGGAGTGTGGTCTGAAGGAAAAGATACCCAGACCATGAGTATGATCTTTGATCTGGGGCTGAGCTCCCAACACACACACCAGTACACCATCCTCCTACACTGACCCATGAGAGGACCTGGAAAGCGTATGATCAGTGACCGTAAACTGGACACTCCAGGGACACCACAGTGAGATGGGTGTATTTTGTTGTAACCATATTACCATTCCTAAAAGGTTGAGTTACTTATAAATATGCAAAACTTAAGAGATAACTCATTAAAAATGAAGATCTGGGTTTCTCTGAAGAGGTCCAACTGGCCTGAGCCGATGTCTCCTCTTGACCACGGCTGTGTCTCTGAACTGAGCCACCTGTCTTCCGAGCTCAGCAGGACCCTCCCCAGACCTTTACAGTGACCAAGACTCAGTGGGTGAGCAGGGAGCTAATAGCATATCTATTAGGCTAATGGTTTCATACCCAAGACCAAGACAGCGGATGGTTCCAGCTAAGAGCCATCAGCAAAGTCATTTGCTATGCCTCTGTGTGTACTGATAATTTCAAAGATAATCGCTTATTCAATTAAGGGTTTTTGTCTTGATCAAGGGTATTACCATAAGAATTAGCCAATATTCTGCCTTTCAGCAAATAGTACAGGAGCAGCTGGGACTGGCTTGGAGACATGAACCAGGTGTCACAAAGTTTCCGTAAAGGCTCCATGAGAGGCCAGCTCACCTGCAGCTGTGCCTGAGCTGAGACTCTCACCTGCCTAGAATTTCCGCCTCTCCCCTGCACCACCATCTCTCTCTCTCTCTCTCTCTCTCTCTGTCTCTCTCTCTCTGTCTCTCTGTCTCTCTCTCTCTCTTCTCCTTCTCCTTCTCCTTCTCCTTCTCCTTCTCCTTCTCCTTCTTCCTCTCTCTCTGTCTCTGTCTCTCTGTCTCTGTCTCTCTGTCTCTCTCTGTCTCTCTCTGTCTCTGTCTCTCTCTCTCTCTCTCTCTCTCTCTCTCTCTCTCTCTCTCTGCTATCAAGGAAATTTTTTCCTGCACTCTCTTATGGGCTCAAGTGTGAGCTTCCTGTGAGGAAAGATGGTTCAATAGTTTAAGAGCACCAGCTACACTTGAAGAGGACCTGAGTTCAGTTCTCAACACTCCCACTGAAAGGCTCATGACTGCCTGTAATTTCATTTCCAGGTGTCTTATTAGGGTTTCATTGCTGTGAACAGACACCATGACCAAGGCAACTCTTATAAAGGACAACATTTAACCGGGGCTGGCTTACCAGCTCAGAGGTTCAATCCATTATCATCAAGGTAGGAAGCAGGGTAGCATCCAGGTACTCATGGCTCTGGAGTAACTGAAAGTTCTACATCTTGTTCCTAAGCCAAACAGGAGAAAATTAGTTCCCACGTGGCTAGGAGGAGGGTCTCAAAGCCCACCCCCACAGTGACACACTTCCTCCAGCGAGGCCACACCTCCTAATAATGCAACTCCCTGGGCCAAGCATATTCAAACCACCACACCAGGTAACTTCTGACTTCTGAAAGCACTTTATTCATGTACACACACACACACAAACACAGAAACTAACAACCTTTTTTGGCCTGGCACACATAAGTCTAACCTCAGCACTTGGGTAGTAGAGGCAGGAGAATTATATGTATGAGGCATGAGGCTAGCCTGAGCTATATAATGACTTCGAGCATTGCTGCAGTAGCAAGCCTCTCGCTCAGAAATAAATAAACAAACATACAAGCAAAAAATAATAAATAAATAAATAAAACCAACAACTAAAAGCAATACCTTTGACCCAGGAATCCCTTTCTCTTCTAGCCTAAGCCAATATGTCTGCAAGCATTGTTAAGTAAATGTATCCCAGGCCTTCACTCAGTTTGTCCAGAAGACTCAAATCCTTCCCTTACACCCTCAGGCCATGCCTCTGGGAAACTACAGACGCCACGCACACCCTGTGATCCCGTTTATGACTTAGCGCTGTCTGAAGTTGTCTGTGAGTTCATCTGTTGCTTATTTTCTGTCCCTTCATTGTCGGCTGTTTGTAAAAGTAGGCGATTCATGTTGGCTGACCTTTAGACCTGGGTAGCACTTGATGCACACTGGGAATCTAAAACTATTATCCAAGAAAATGAATGAATGGATCAGTGAATGAATGGATGGATGGATGAATGAGTGCTGGCAGTGTGCACTCTATAACTCAGAAGTGAAATTCTCTGACACCATGGTGAAAAAAAAAAATCACATGTCCTGAGCTGTTACCTTTCTATCATAGATGTTACCTTTGAGCAAATATAATCACATAAATTTGACATTAAAAATACATATACATATACATATACATATACATATACATATACATACATACATATATATATATATATATATATATATATATATATATATATATGGTTGAAGAGATGGCTCAGCAGTTGAAAACACAGAGGACCCAGGTTTGATGTCTGACACCTACATGGCAGCTCACAACCATCTGTACCTCTAGCTCCAGGAGGTCTAGTGCCCTCTTCTAGCCTCTGTGGGCACCAGGCACATACATGATGCACAGACCTATGAAGGAAAAACACACATACACTAAGTACAAAGTAAAAAATAATTCCTCACAATGAGATTTCATAAACCAATATATACCTCAAATGATTTATTCATTAATTTGAGGCTGAGAATGTTTTAGACATGGAGTTTCTGGGCCCTTTTTGTTTTTTTTTTCTAATCTATTATCAGTGTGTGTATGTGTGTGTGTGTGTGTGTGTGTATGTGTGTATGTGTATATGTATGTATGTATGTATGTGTATCTCTGTATGTATGTGTGCCTATGTGTGTATGTGTACATGTATGTATGTATGTATGTATGTGTATCTCTGTATGTATGTGTACATATGTGTGTATGTATATATATGTCTGTATTTGTGTATATGTGTATGTATATGAGTGTATATGTGCATATGTGTGTGTATATATATAATATATATATATGTATATATATATATTACATATATGGGTATATATGTGTGTATGTGTTGTGTGTGTGCATATGTGTGTATGTAGTGTGCATGTGGTGTGTGTATGTGTGTATATGTATATACAATATAGATGTGTCTGTATGTATATGTATGTGTGTTTGTGTGTATGTGTGCATATGTGTGTATGTGTATATATGTGTGTATTTGTGTATATGTTTGTATGTTTATGTATATGAGTATATATGTATATATGTGTGTATATGTGTGTATGTGGTATGTGAGAGTGTATGTGTGTATGTGTGTTTGTGTGTATGTGTGCATATGTGTATATGTGTATATATGTGTGTATTTGTGTATATTGTGTATGTTTATGTATATGAGTGTATATGTATATAAGTGTGTATATGTGTGTATGTGGTATGTGAGTATATGTGTGTATGTGTGTATATGTGGTGTGAGTGTGTGTGTATATGTGTGTATGTATATGTATGTGTGTATATGTGTGTGTATGACAATGATGCATGTGTCATGAGTGCCACAACATATGTGTGAAGGTCAGAGAACAACTTAGTGGAATTGCTTCTTTCCTTCCACTGTGTGGCTGCTGAAAATAAAGCACAAGTGATCAGGCTTGCACGGAGAATACCTCTACCCATTGGGCCACCTCACCAGGCCTCACTTCTGTTTTTAACAGAAATGATCAAGTCCACTACCATATCCCCAGATTGTGTGTGCCTGATGCTCCCTTGAGTGTTAGGAAGAGTAATGATGCCCGACTAGAGCATCGTAGCAATGATTCACATCTGTGCACACCTGTGCTCTCTGCTTCACACAGCTCTCGTTTAATTCATAAAGCAGCCCTGTAAGTTAAGCGGCACCCAGCCAGGCTTTGCAAACGAGAGCACAGAGGCCAAGGGAGTTGGAATGGCTTGCCCAACTTCAGCCAGACAGAAAAGACCAGCCAGTAATCCAAGCATGAGTGTCTGGTTTTAGGAACAAGTATATGTTGCCTTTAGGCAGGGATTGGGAGCAGATTACAAGTCTCGCTTTTAATCACTGTGCAGTTAAGATGGCAACAGAAAGGTGACCTCACTCAAAGTGACTTAAACAACTGAAGACTTGTGTTCAAGACATGCCCAGTTTCTGGTACCACTGGATTCAGGGACCCAAAGGATGCCATCGAGATCTGCTTTTTCTCCCCTCCTCAAACTGGCTCTGTGCCCAGCCAGCCTCTCTTCTCATGGTGTTAAAATGTCCAAGAGAGGCCTAGACCACCTCGCCCTAGATTCCAATGCAGTTGGAATTCCTAAAGACCCTTGTTTCCTTGTATCTGTGTGAGTACCCACTCCATTCATAAATTAATCTCAGTGGCCAGAATCTCCAAATACAGAAAAGTGCTGATTGGCCAGGCATGAGTCACATGGCCCCACTCAAACCAAACCGAAAGATAAGGAGGGTCTATTTTCTTGGTGGCAAATCTGGATGCCTTTAGCATGAAAGGAAGAAAGAAAAGAGAGAAAGAAAAAAAGAAAGAAAGAAAGAAAGAAAGAAAGAAAGAAAGAAAGGAAGAGAGAGAAAAGGAAGGAAGGAAAGAAACAAAGAAACAGAGAGAGAAAGACACAGAGAGAGAGAGAGAGATGGAGAGGGAGAGGGAGAGAGAGAGAGGGGGAGAGAGAGAGAGAGAACAGTTGCTAAAAACTAGGGATGTTGGGCTAGAGATAAATAACTCAGTAGTATAAAAACAAAACAAACAAAAAACAGATTCTGTTCTTCCAGAAAACCCGAGTTTGATTCCCAGCACCTATGTCAGGTGCCACAACCACCTATAACTCCAGCTCTGTAACTAGGCTCCACAGACATTCAGACTCAACATGCACATATTGCCACATGCACTCAAACACACACACACACACACACACACACACACACACACACACACACGCCAGAAGGAGATGGAGTGGTTGTAGAAAAGAAAACTAAAGTCTTGAAATGTGTCCCTTGAAATCATGGTTTAGCCCATGACTCTCTACTCTGCTGTACAAAAGGAAGGAAGGAAGGAAGGAAGGAAGGAAGGAAGGAAGGAAGGAAGGAAGGAA
>JANHMN010000023.1:24605913-24657942 GCA_030674055.1 Rhabdomys pumilio
GAAGGAAGGAAGGAAGGAAGGAAGGAAGGAAGGAAGGAAGGAAGGAAAAAAGAAAGGAAGGAAAGAAGGAAGGGGAAGGGAAAGGAAAGGAAAGGAAAGGAAGGAAGGAAGGAAGGAAGGAAGGAAGGAAGGAAGAAAGAAAGAAAGAAAGAAAGAAAGAAAGAGAAGAAGAGGGAGGGAGAGAGGGAAAGAGAGGGAAGAGTCAGGGAAAGAGGGAAGAAAGAAGGGAGGGAGAGGGAGGGAGGGAAGAGGGAGGGGGAAGAAGGAGGGAAGGAATGGAAGTGTCTCTTGGCAGTACCCATTCCAGAAATGGACAGAGGATCCTAGACCTCTGACATGTCCTGTTACAAAAAAAAATAAAAATAAAAATAAAACTCATGTTCTAAACACCCATGAGTCTTTGCGTGTCCCAAACTGTGTTGAGCTCTTCGAAGGCTTAATCTCATTTAATCCTTGCCCCAAATCTATATTTTAGATACTCTTGTTTATCCCTATTTGATTACAGAGGGATCTTGGGCTTAGGGGAGATAAATACAACGTGCCAATGACCTAGTAAATAGCAAGCTGCGGATTAAAGCCAAGCATGCCTCTCTATCCTCCTACTGAACAGCTCAGCATCGAGACTGGCACCAGGTAGCGCAGGCTCCAATCATCAAATCCTTCCTCCTCAAACAGCCTCCTGATGGACAGCTTCCCTCCAGCTTCCCCTGGTATTGAGGCCCTGGCTGGAGACTGCTGAGTCCTTAGGCTGCCCACTTTCCAGAGGAAAGGCAAGCAACTGTGTCTCAAGACATTGTCTCCCTGGGCCTCAGAGTCCATAGCTCCACATCTGTTGGCTTCTGATGCCCATTGGCTTCTCATTCATTTATCTTTTGTTTCTATTAGCATGTAACACTTCTGCAAAATAATGCAATCCGCCATGGCATATTTATGCATGTATACAGTGTACTTGTGTATGATGAAGCTTAGCCCTTTAAGAACTCCTCTTTTCCCTTATTGTCCCCTTCAATTTCCAGTGCCCCCTCCTTCAAAGAAGCTTTATGATCCAAATGGCTTCAGTGGGTGATAGATCTGAATATGTACTATCTCCCCCTCCATAAGTGCCTAGTCCTAGCTGCTGATGCAGTTTTAGAATGTTCTAGAAAATTGGGGAGGTAGGGTTAACCTGGAACAATCAGGTCCCTGACAGCAGTTCAGGGGTGAGTTTCATGTGTCTGACCACTTCTTACTCTTTCCTTCCTGGCCCATCATGAGCTGAGTTGTTGCACCAAGTTTTCCCCACCACTAGAAATCATGAACAAAAGTGAACCCTTCACCCTTTAAATTACTCTGACAGGCATTTTGTCATAGCCATGGAAAGGCCACTGTGGGGAAATTAAGTTGATCTGGCTACCCCTGTGTTAGCTCAAGTGAACATCTTCAAGTTTACAAGAAATCCAGGCTCTAACAAAGGGAGAGAAAAATCAAACCATCAACCAGAAGCCTGAATCCCACAGACATGATGTAGTTAAAACAGCTCCCCCAGAAGGCTTCTCTTCAGCTTGGCAAAACTAGAAAGGGTGAATTTGGGCCACCCAGTTTGAATTCTCTTCTGTGAAGCATCTCAAGTCTAGTTGGGGTGAATATAAATCTCAGGCATCAGGCACACTTGATCTAGAAATATTTTCTTGTTTCTCTGTAACTCAACCTAATTACTTTTCCTAGACCCCATTTTTTATGATTGGACAGGGTAATTAACCCCAATCTCCCTCTGTTTGTTTCTGAGGTCAAAGACAAGGTCTTGGGAATGAGCTCATAGCTCTCAGTGAAGGGTGAGGTGATTCCCTCAGGCCTCGGCCCCATTAGGTAACTAAAGGGTGGCCACTGCCTTGACCTCAGGCACGTTTTTTCTGGTTCCTAGCAATGCTGAAGGACCTGGGCTCTTCCAGTGAGCAAGCCAGGCTGTTGTCCATCTGCCTTTACTGCCAGTTGCCTCTTGAAGTGCCTAGTATTTTCCTAAGTGTGTTCATGGAGCCAGAAGGATGAGTGTACCCTTTTGTTTCCTTCTACAGGGAAATTCTTCCTCTGTCTCAAAATCTGCATCCAGTCTCCTGGTTCTGGGCAAGGTATCTGTTTATATTGGTCTCATAGTTTCAACCATGAGCTCTAAACAGCTACCAATTCATGTACACAGTGATTGAATGTTTTCATGACCTGATGTGTTCCCTAAGCTAATAGCAACTCAATGGTCCCAACGAGCCCAAAGACCCAAGGACTCAAACAGAACACAGACTCACTATTTTACTATTAATCTTGAAAGATTACAGTAACAAGATGACACAGGGGCTCAGGTTTCTTCTATCTGTGGCTCAGCACCTTATACATGTCTGGGTGGCCCAAGAATCATTGTGTCCAAGGTCCAACCAGCAAAGGTAGAAAAAGATCAAGTGTAGTCACACCTGCTCTCTTAAAAACATAGTTCCAGAAAAATCGCGTGATCCAGTGAAGGCCTGTTTTTAGACACATGATGACACTCAACAGCAAGGGAAGCTGGGAAACATCATCTAGGGTTGTGTCTTGGGAAAAGGGAGGAAATCGAGGTGAGGAGAATATTTGTTTTCTAAGATGGTCTTTGTCAAAATGCTGATCCCTAATTCTTTGCTACATGCTGTTCCTATGACCTAATTAGTGTTTTAGAAAAAAAATAAAAATATGTTTCATGGCTATTGGGTATAAGATACAAGAGAATGGAGAAAATCTATGAGCAAACAGTAACACCTTGGAGGTTTTTTTTTTTTTCCAGCCCTAATTCACGCAAGAAATTCCATGGCTAGCTCAGAAACTGGAGAATGATAAGGACCAAGCATATCAATGAGAACCTTCCCTTTTCTTCCTTCTTTTAGCCTTTGAAATCTCAGTGACTTCCAGTGTTAGCATTTGATTTCTGTGCAGGGCTATTCCCGGTAAACCAAGTGCAGTGAAATTTATAGGCAATTAAACAGACTTCCTAAACGAATTTTGATTCTTACATGATTCAGTGCCTACTGACATGACTGCCTCCTCAGTAAAATATTCCTCCTCCACACAAGAAAATCCTGGGGAGGTGTTCTAGGTTGATTTCTGTTGCTGCAGCAAATACATTGACAAAAAGCACCTCAGGGAAGAAAGGGTTTATTTGACTGACAAACTCAGGTTAGAGTCTGTTATTGTGGGAAAGTCAAGGCAGGAACTTAAATTGTCACGTTCACAGTTAAAAGCAGAGAGAGAATACATGAACAGACCCTTAATTGTTTGCTCTCAGCCAGCTTCCTTGTCTCTTATACTATTCAGAAACTTCTGCCTGGGGAATGGTGCCACCCATAATGGGCTGAGTCTTCCTACATCAGTCATCAATCAAGACAGTGTCCCCTAGACATACCCAAAGGTTAACCTGATCTAAATAATTCCTCATTGAGGGTCTTCCCAGGTGATTCTTGATGGTGTCAACTTGGCATCAAAAACTAACCAACAAAGGAGATAATGGTACATCTTAGTGTTTATCTATAGTCTCCTGCTGTGTGGTATAGGGAACATGAGTATAGCACAGAAGATAGGAGTTGGCCTCCAGACTGTCTTTTTATCTGCAGAGAGCAAGAACATTTTCCTTGGGGTCAGCCATTATTGCTAGCCCATCTATGTCCCTCCCACATACTTTTGAGCTGCAGCTAAGTAACAATAAGCAAATCCATTTGAAAAGATACAGGGTGACTCACAGCATCAGAGATTCTCAGAATATTGGGTAAATGTGTCTGGAAAAAACTGGAGAGTAAACCAGTTATGTGGCAGCAGAAAAAAAGATAGCATTCTTGAATTAAGACAAGGATGATGGAACCCGGTAGTCAGGGGGAAAAAGCAGTGGACAGCTCATGGGAAGGGCTCAGCATAGAGTAGCCTGCTTGATGCAGATAGAGATGGTTAATCGAAAGAATGAGTCAAACTGAAGAAGCCATTTAGGGGTAGACTGAGGAGGCTGAATACCCTACATGGAGGTACCATGGAAGGCCCTAGAAGAAACAGACCAGATGCCAAACATTCAATCATATTCTCTTCCCTCCATGCTGTCTTCACTGCCTCTTTTCATTATCTGGATCCAACCAAAAGTGCAAGATGCCCTCTGTGGTCCAGGTAAGCCCACATCAATCAGCAAAATCCCAAACGAGGGCTGTTTTATGGAAGAAGGAAGGGGGAAAGAAGGCAGCTAGGGAGGCAGGGCAGTAAGGACCACAGCCATAGCCAGGTCACAAAGAACCCTCATGGCTGTCATCAGCATACCGTCCAGTCCCTCCTCATCTGTGCCTCCCATGTGGAAGAAGATAGAACATGTGGTGACCTATCCAAATACATGATCATACTGAATGGTGGTAAAGCCAACTGTATTTTGTCCAAAGCCTGCCAGATGCCTGAATGAGAGGCTCTTTGGTGCAAGAGTCAAGACAGGTTGGATAAGTGTTCTGGGGCCAGAGTATGGAGAGGTGGTACTATAGCCAGGATGCATTCCCGTCTTCTGAAGGCATGGATGGATGTCCAGTGCAGAGTCAGCCATGACATCAGCCCGTGAATGTCTCTCATATTTTTGGGAAACGTGGACTGCTATTAAGTGCTAACTGTAAGCAAGTGCTAATTGTAAACATGGAACCTTTTTGGTTTCATTTGGTTCCCATTCAGTATTCTCAAACGTCACACACAGAATATCCTGCAACCAGACACTGAAAACCCCACAGCTGATTTCGTCTTCGTTTTCTGAGCTCTGCCCGCACATCCTGGTACCATAAGGAGATTGGTTCTGTGTTGATGGCTCTCCAAAAAAATCAATCTTAAAACAAGACTTCTCATAATGAAAACCCACCTCTGCTCTGTTTTATTTGGTCCCAGGCTCATCGTGTGAGACTAAATAGCAATTTATTTGCTCTTCTGCAGCATTTCAAGTGGGTCTTAGGCTGTGGCACCTAGAAGGTCTGCATTGGTTGAGAAAGTGAATTCATTACAGTTGCCTCCATCTTACGTGCAGGATGGGATTTTGGAAGGACGAATGCCCACACCGTGTTGTAATTCTGAGAATACACAGAGCCCCATCCTGGTGGCTGAGTTAATTAGTGAGGGGGGCAGCAGGTCACGCTGAGTTCATTATCACCAAGTTGACAGACAGATCATCTCCCTATGACCCTACTTCAGCATCACGAAAACAAATACGGTTTCCTTCAGCAAACATATTCTGGCTGATACAGATTCCTTGGTGATAATTCTCAACCTCAAAATGCAAGGTCAAAAGTGTTTAGAATTACGTGACATTTCAATTTCATGAGGAAGCCCTTTGCCCCCTTTTTTTGGCAGGAAAAGATTTAAGCAGTCAGCCTCATGACATCAAGAGAGGGGACAAGTTTAGATCTAGCTTGATTCGTATGTTTATGGCGTATAAATAACATCTGTGCCATTGGACCGAGCTATTTCCCTGGCTTGTACTGTCATTGCTTCAAAGTCCCCAAATGTCCACCTTCTTTGGAGTGTCTCACTATGTAAGGACCATTCTTGGGTTTGGAGATGTAGCTCAATTGCTTAAGAGCTTGTCTAGTCTGCACAAAGCCCTAGGTTCTATCCAACGTCTCAGAAAAAACTAGGCACGGTGTCATAGACCTGTAATCACAGCACTCTGGAGATAGAGGCAGGGGCATCAGAAATTCAAGGACATCAACCACAATCTAGCAAGTTTAAGGCGAGCCCAACCTACTTGAGATCCAGTATCAACAACATATACCCCAATCTTTTGAGCTGGCGGCTTCCATTTGGGGAGATTATTGTGCATCAGGCAGAGTTAAGACATATGGGTGTGTCACGTTCTGTTTCTATGTAGCTAGCTCCCCCACTTTGACTTGAGATGGGATTGAGAGACACCCAGTTGTATAAGAGGAAGCATCATGCAGAAACATCTTTGGGTATGGACCTTCCTCTGAACATGACGTGATAGTCTTCCCAGGTAGATACAGTGTCTATCATTAACTCTCCGCCCATGTACATTCTACAAAGTGACTTGCATTAAAACTGGGTTTCCTGTCTCCGTGAATATAGAATGAGGAACTTAGGCACAGCATCCCAGGAGAGGTGGCCATCACAGATCAGGCTTTTGTGGTCATGCAAATGCTGGAAAATGTCATTTAGCTGTCAAGTTCAGAGCATGAATTATTTTACTATCCTCAAGGCAGGTGGAACACTATGCACAGAGAATTCTATAAGCCAGGGGTATGGGGTTTGCTATTTGGTCCAGACCTCCTTTATAAATGTCATCGTTTAAAAATAGACTCCCGGGGTTGGAGAGATGGCTCAGTGGGGAAGAGCAGTCGCTGCTCTTGCAGGGGACTTGGGGGTCAATTCCCATTCCCACAGGGTGGTTCACAACTGACTGTAACTCCAGTTTCAGGGGGAATCTTATGCCTTCTCCTGGCCCCCATTAGTACTGCATGCATACAGCGCATAGACATGCATGCAGGCAAAAACCAACATAAAATAAAATAAATTTTAAAAATAAATCCTGATACCGACTGCCACCAGGAGGTCCACTCATTTCTGCTCTGAAGTGTAGACAACCCAAAAGCTCATATTTGAGGTTATCCATATCTATAGCAAGCTGAACAGTTAAGAGAGGAAAATATGTGGGCTGGCTTCTAGATTCTTCTTTATAGCAATTTATTAACACGCGTGTTTTGAAGATGAAATCAGATGAGCTGCAGTGCGGAAGGCTTCAGATCCATCCTTTTGATCAAAGGTGGTGGTGGGGTGCGTAACAAGATGAGAAAATCGTTCTCCAGCTTGTGTGGGGTTCCTATCTTTGATAGCAGCCTAATGAGAAGAAAGACATGGCTCAGAAGATGATAAAATGTATTCACCTTCAGCTCCAGCAAATCAGCAGTGCTGATGAGGGGCTGGATGGTGGTGCTGTTTGGCTTGGGGTTCCCTGCTGCCCTGTGTGATGTATAGAAATACCTCCACCACCAATGTGTGCCCCTCTATTCGTGGCCTCCTTGATACTTACCCTCACGATTACTCTCAGTTTCATTTACTCTGTCCTGATTTTCTTAATGAATTCTGTCCTTTGATGAATCCATACATGGATGCACTTCGTCCTGGTTCCTCTTCCTCTTATCTCTCTCCCACCCCACCAGCCATCCTCCTTCCTTACAGATATCTTCCCTTTATTTACTAGTTTTTGTGCGATTTAGTGTCACATGGCGTTTAAGTAGAACCATCTGTGTGGCTCTGGGTTTGGAAGGCTCCATCAAAGCCCAGTGGACACCCCAGTGAGCACGTAACTGGGCAATATGCCTCCCCGTCTCCCAGAATCTTTTAAGTGTCAGTAGATAGACAACAAGTGCTAGAGTCTCATGAGCCCCTTCCCTGTCCATAGCTGACTGGTAGGTGCCAGAAGGCACAGATGCTCTGATACCATGACTGCACTGCCTGTGCCATACTTAAAGAGACAACATTGCAAAGCTGTTCTTGCTGTCTTCCAACTCCTCTGTTCTTTCCAGCCCCCTCTTATGTCAAAGGGAGAGCCACCACAATTGTCTTGGGGTCTGTTATGACAGCATCTCCTCCTTCCTGCCCGCCCCCCACCTCCACAAACACAGAAAGCTACATTCTCCTCCTACATTAGTATGGAAGATGAGTGTGAACCTAGTGTTGGTGGCTCGCGATGGCTCCACTGTGGCAAGTCCAGGCACCAGCATTGTCTGCTCTGCAGATTTTCAGTAGGACAACTTATCCCAGGACTTGCTGTGTGAGATGAGACGTGCAGAGCCTGTGGGAACTATTGCATCTGACAAGATGGGTTTTCTGGGGAGACCACGAGCTAAGGAGCTCACATGGCATCCAAATGGGCATTGCTTTTGAACTCAGACAAATGACATCACATTAGAACTATACCCCAGAGTGACAGTCACTCTGACATTTCAACGGAAACCTTACTTGTGGATTTAATAGGAAATGGCTTGATTTTTTAAAGGCTCATAACTAATTCTGTTTTTCTTAAAAGCATGAGCAGGGTAGACCTGACATCCCTGCTGCTGGGCTTCATGTTACCATGTCTATTTTCTTCTCCTTCTGCCATCTTGCCTTGTTTTGAGTTGGGGACCCCCACAATGTCATAATCATCCCATAGCCCCATAGAAATAAGGAGTGGGGGGAAGTTATTCATTTACTGAGTGACATCTGAAGTCTGGTAAGAAAATATTCTAATATAACAAAAAGAATACTCTCTGCACATGAACCTTTATAGCAGTCTGACTCAAAGTCAACAAACCATAGAAGCAAAAAGATATTCCTCAATGGTGAATACATAAACTCTGGTATACCCAGCCAATGGAATAATATGTAGCAGTAAAAAAGGAATAAGCTATCTAGCCATGACCATATATTGAAGAACCTGAAAGACATGGTGCTGAGGGAAAGAAGCCAGTCTGAAAAGGCCACATACTGTGATATTCCAACTACATGACATTGTGTAAAAGATAAAGCCATTGTGTAAAAGATAAAGGCAATAAAAACAGCAGTAACTGTCAGGGGCTGGGTGGGGGGAAATCAGTAGATGGAGTAAAATGGGTTTTATGATGGTGTAGTTTTTCAGTAAGATACTTTGATGGAATTCTATGAGGTAGTCTATTTGTCAGACACACAGACACCAGCAGGATGGACAGTGCACCTTAGCACCAACTGTGAGCTTCCATTAATAGGAATGAGACACAACAGACTTTGGGCTTGGGAAGGGTTGGTATGTGTACCCAAGTGTGCGGGTACATGTGTGTGTCCACTGAATCTGTTTACAGACAACACTAGTTAATAATAGTGAAGGTGTTTATAGTGGCTTCCAATCTGAAGCAAACTGTGTGCCACATCCAATATATGAGGCTCAGGACTTCACTAAGGAGCACCACCATGTTGGATGAGCACAGACCGCTCTCAATGAGCATTTGAACTGATGGTTAGGAAGCCTGATTCTGTCCTGCTGGACGGACAGAGTAGAGCCTCATGTATACCCAGAAGCAGCAGAACAAAAGCCTGCTTCCTAACAACCAGCCATGAAGGTCTTCTAAAGTTGCATTTTGGGCATAGGAAGCAGACTCAGCTGAAGCAGCCTCTTGGTTTTTCTTCTCTTCTAGTTCCGCTCTTGTATCCAATTTCTCCATCCTTACCTCCAGACTCAGGAAGCCTCATGCAGCAAGTACCCTCTGACTCACGGTATGCATGGGTCACTTTCTTTGGCTTCTATCCCTATCTCTGCCTCTTCCTCACTCTCCATTCCTTGGCAAAGGAACTTTTCCGTTACAATAAAGTGTTCTGATTCCAAGCTGAAACCTGAGTCAGCTTCCCCTTTTGTTTATGCAAGAAAACAAAACCAATCAAAATTCGGACGTCCGAATGGTTAATTAACATCCCAAGGTGTGCCATTAATAGAAGCAATTACCTAAGAGATGCGTTCCATCTGCTGTTAGCTAAACCCATAAAAAATTTAATCAAGAACAATTTGCTATTTAATATCGGGCCTTTTATATCCCTCGCTCATACGAAAGGAAACCCCGTTAAAGAATCTAATTTACTTCACATTACGCTCACCTTTACAAGAATTGAAATCAAATCTTGTCAGGTAATTGTATAAAACCTGGAGAATTAAGAATGGAAAGACAGCCTGGGGTCAGGAAGGCAAGATGTCGAAGGTCAGACTCTTCGAAGTCTTCTCATCTGCTTGGCAAGAATGTATGTATTTAGCTGATGCAGGCTTATCCGGAGTGTAGCACGAGGGTCCCCTGGCATCTGACCTGAGTGCTCCTGATCCCTCCCCGCTCTGACACAATGTCTTCCTGCATATGCAGTGTATGCAAATTCATGCAAATTGCACTCCACTTACAATGGCACTGTAGTACAGGCATTATTGAACTGGTTTAAATCTCTGTTCTAATTACAGATAGAAGTCCTCATCTATAAGAGGAGTCAGATATGCAACAGATGGTTACAATAAAGGGAGGGGGTTTTAATGCACAAAAATGGAGGAGTCTTTGCTGACATCAGCTCTAGAAGAATAGAGAATATAAGTATTTGAATGTAGATACTCTGCCTTGACCTCTGGGGGGGAAATATATATATATGTGTGTGTGTGTGTGTGTGTGTGTGTGTGTGTGTGTGTGTGTGCATATGTGTATATGTGTATATGTGTGTATATATGTGTATATATATGTATATATGTATATATGTATATATGCGTGTATGTGTATATATGTATATATACATGTTCATTTGTGTGTGAGCATTTATATATGCATTTGTCTGAGGTGTACATGGTTTGCTTTGTTCTATTGGAGTGAAGGGCTAGCCCCTTTGTTGTTCAGTAGCTGATTCATCGGTTGATTTTTTGGTTGGGTTTTGGTTTTGTGGTGCCAAGGTTCAAACTTAAAGACGTGTGCATGTCAAGCAGGTGAGCCTTCCTTACATATTATATTTTGTTTTCTTTGGAGGGAAGGTGAATTAAAGTTTTGTATTTTTGAAATAGAAGCTCACTTTGTAATCCAGGCTGGCCTAGAGCCAATGTAGCCAAGGCTAGGCTGTCTCATGGTGCTCCCCATGTCAGCCTTCCAAGTGCTGGGATTATCAGTGCAAGCTGCCATACTGGGCTCCCTACCATTGCTTATTAGCAGTTATAAAGGTAAGTCTAGATGTTACAGCAAAAATATGGCATCGATTGCCAATTCTTCCATGAACAAGAAAAGGGCCAGGCAGCCCTCTGACTGCGTTTGCAGACCCCAGATTAGAGATACATTCCTTTCCACATGATGAGGCAGGAGCCATCTTGCTCTGTCTTCAGAGTCTCATTCCTACGATTTGATGATGCCTCGATAATCATGAAATGGCTACAGAAGTAATTGATGAGCCTCGTTAAAATTAAAACGTCTAGATCAACTGCTGGAAAGCGAAGGGGGGCTGAGTAGCCTCTATAAAGAGAAGGGGAAAGGAAAGCCAGAGGAGATTTTTGTTTCCATCTGAAGTTTTGAAAGGCAAGAAAGAGAAGAAATAAAATACTTCAAAAAGTCTTCCACAAGGAGAAAGCAAAAATGCACAAAACACAACAGGCATGAACTGAAATGCACAAATCTGACAGGCAGTAGAAGAGGCTTAAGTTCTTATAACACACATGTTGTGGGGAAGGGGGCCCCACGAGGAGAACACATGTTAAAAGGTAAGAACTCCAAAAGATTGAAAGAAAAGACTTGGAAATGATATAGGAAACAAATCCTAGCCAAAGGGAAGTAGGCTTGGATGCATCACAATCTCACAATCGTAGGAAGTAGGCTTTAGTGTTAAAGTCTCCATCCAGATAAAGAGGTTGTCATCCCATTGTTCAGCTCTCCTCCTGCAGAAGAGCATCCTCTAGGCTCCGTGTGCATAAATATTTAACCAAAAGCACTACTCTTCGCAAACTTCTTTTTCCCTGACAAATCACTTCATTAGGCAGAAAGGAAAGTTAAGCTACAGAGCTGGCTGCTAAGAGAGGCCACGAAAGCTTATTCTTATGAAACCTAAAAGACAGTTCAACATTCATTCAGAATAACCACCTGATTGACGGGCTCTAGGTCTCCGTGAGACTCCTAGAGAACACTCGGAATGGACCTCACTTAATATCCCATTAGCTAATGGTCTAGGGGCAGCGGGTGGGGCAAAAGTCTTCAAATGCCAGGCTGTAGGGGCTCCTGCATTTTTATATCTGCTTAAATTAAGTTCAGGCTTCCTTCTTTTCATAGTCATCTGGTAACTAAAGATCTCACTAATTTGCCCAGATTGGTCTGGAGTTCACTATAGAACCCAGTCTGGACTCAAACTCACAATGATGTTATGATACGTATGTTCTGTCCACTGGGTCACTATGTTTTGGATCATGTGTCCTAAGTAATTTAACAGGAGCTGAAGGTAAAAATCTATACAAAGCATATGTACCGTCAAGCTGCTAGGAGCATGAGCTCTGGTGAGGAAAACGGCTCTTAACCAGAAGATTACAGAAGTGACTCTAGAATATTCTCTATGACAAGTGCCACAAATGAAGATAAAGGGCCAGAGAGCTGCAGGAGGCTGGGGTCAGCTCACTGAAGGAGGCCTGAGGAAAGTTGTCTCAGTAGTGGAGGCATACGTGTTCATGCAGGTACATGGACATATGTGTGGAGGCCAAATACCAGCCTTGATTGCTATTCCTCGGGAGCCAACCATCTTACATTACTATTTTAGTAATTTAATTTAAATAATAAATAGTGACTTAATAATAAAACAACATTTTAATAACCCCTGGAGAACTTGATACGGTGCTTTCTGAACATACCTTCCGCCAAGAAATCCTCCTACGACCACCTCCCTACACCTTCCCACTCAACATCGAGATTTCTTGTTGTTTTTTTCTTCTTTTCCAATTGAATTCGGCTAGTATGAAAGTGGGCTCTGCCCTGACGTGTGGTTGATCAACTGGGAGCGCACATCATTAAAGAAAATCGACTCTCCCTCTCTCAGAGGCAATGAAACACCAATAGCTCTTCCGTTACCACCCCAACCCCATGGTGGAATTTGTCTGTCTTTAACAGAGGCAGGTCTTGTGAATGCTGTCACGACTGCTTCATGTTCATCTATGCAACTGCCCTATTGTGTCTGGAAAATACTGTTTCCTTGACGTCATTCATCACCTCTCACTCAGGTGAGCAAAATGACTCACGTGTAGTTCCAGTACTCAGAAGGTAGAGACAGAGAATCCCCAGCGCAAGCTAGCTAGCCAGACTAGCCAGACTGGCAAGCTGAGAACTTAAGCGAGAGCCTTTGCCTCAAATAATAAAATGGAGAGTGATCCGGGAAGACTTCCAATGTCTCCTTCCCTACACATGCACATGCATACAAACATGCATATAGACACACCATGCCATACACGCACATACACTCAAAATATTTTTAAAGTTTAAAACAAAACCCAGAAACTGAACATTAAATACACAAATCAACAAAATTCCAGCTCTTCAGCCTTAAAGCGTTCTACTCGGCAGAACAAAACATCTAAAAAACCGATAATGACAGGTAAATTTAACACTCGAAATTGCAAAGTACTTTCATGGCTTTTAAATCACAGAAAAAGAGATTATTCTCCGTGTTGATTCCGGTAACTTCTCCCATTCTTCTGCTCTCCAGTCCTGTAGATTGTGAAACAATCTACAGTCTAAGCTGATGCATTTAGAAGGCTATTCTGAGTCTCTTAATTCATTCAACAAAGTTCTTCTGAGAATTGACTGTATTCCAGGTACCTGGGCCTGTCTTTGGTGCAGCATCTACCTGGGTATCATGACAATTGCTACCCTGGGGGAAATTCAAACCAATTTACTGCAGCTAAAGACTAGCATTGAACAAACTTAAATTATCAACAGAATGGGAAATGGAAGGTATCCATGGCGACGTGGAAGGAAAGCAAGGAGTCATTTCATATCTTTAAAAAATTAAATAAATAAATAAAAAAAATAGATGCTGGAAGAGAGCCAGAGAATTCAGAAAACATGGTTTTAACAGTGTTTCTGTCTGAGTATCAGGGTTGTCACCGGCTTCTGGGTGCTCCCATGAATCCGCTAAATGTTCCACAATAAACCTGATTCCTCTTTTATCCCTAATGTAAGAAAATAGATGCTCGTTTATTTAGCCTGAGAAAGAAGCATCATCAGTTGCCAACCTAACAGCCATGTCTCCCTTTTCTTTGAAAAAAAAAAAAAAAAAAAAAAAAAAAAAAAAAAAAAAAAAAAAAAAACTAGGTTGGCTCAGTGGATAAAGCAAAGTACTTTATGTGAGTTTGAGAACCTGAGTTTGATCCCCAGAATCCACACAAAACGTCAGGCGTGCTGGCACATGCTTTGTAACCCCAGCACTGGGGAGACAGAGAAGGGAAGATTCCTAGGATTCCATCTCTAGACAACCTAGCCTACTTGGAGAGTTCCAAACCAGTAAAGAACCCTGTTTCCTGCCCACCCATCCCCCGAAAGAGGGGAGGTACCTGAGGGGCAATACCCAAGGTTGGTCTTTGTTCTCTATATGCATCCTTGCCTATCTATACACACCAGAGGAAGTGGAGGGAGAAAGGAAATGGGAAGAATGAAGGAAGGAAGGAAAGGAAGGAAGAAAGGGAGGGAGGGAGGGAGGGAGGGAGGGAGGGAGGGAGGGAGGGAGGGAGGGAGGGATGGGAGAAAGACAGAGACAGATAGGTTAAAAACCAGTTTTGTCCTTACGCTGGGAGAAAACTTGCTCAGGAAACCTAGAACCAGACTCAAGAAACCATAAAGGGCCTTTGGAAGCTCTGCATGTTAGAGCAAATGCCTACAACCTGAGATGACTCCAGAAAACATCTTCAGTTTTGCGGCTCGGAAGTCTGAGTCAGTATGTCATCAGGATAGTGCCTAGTGTCTGAAGGCCAGATATCTTCCTGATTGTCTGGTGTTGTAGTTAGGTTTCCATTGCTGTGAAGAGACACCATGACTACAGAAACTCTTATAAAGGAAAACATTTCATTTGGGCTGGCTTACAGGTTAGGAGGTTTAGTCCATTATCATCATGTCAGGAAGCCAGCGGCACGCAGACAGATATCGTGTTGGAGAAGGAAACAGGAGTTCTACATCTGGTTTAGCGGGCAGCAGAAGAAAGCGTGAGCCACTAGGCTTGGCTTGAGCTTCTGAAACCTCAAAGCCCACTTCCAGTGACTTCCTCCAATGGGGCTACATCTATTCCAACAAGGCCACAGATTCCAATCCTTTCAAATAACCCCACATCCTGTGAGCCTATGGGGGGTCCTTTTCATTCAAACTACCATACCTGACCACATAATTCTCACCCCCTTCAGGATTCCCTGGCATAGAAGATGTACCACGCAGAGATCTCTGCCTCTCTGACTGCCCAGCATGTATTTTGTTCTCTGAACAAATGACCCTTTTCTTATACAGGAGCAACTACTCCATTAGAGCCTTGATTACTTCTAGAGAGACTGTTTTTCCACGTAGGTCATATCACGGGCACTGTATGACAAGCTTCACATATCTTTTGGAGGGGAAACAAAGAGGGACCCATAACACAGGTATTATCAAAGTTGGTTGTGTTGCAATCATCTCTAAGGCTGTTTGGCAAATTCAAAGCCACACTGTGCATCAAAGAGATGGGTGGAAAACCTGCAGATAAGAAAAGAAACCAGGGTCACAAAGATCCCTGGTGACTCCAACATGCAGCTACATCTGAGAACCAACAGAAGGCTTCTTGAATCAGAGAGCTAGTGATCCGGAGTGAGTCCCTGCTGTTTGTTTTGACCAACTAAAAGTCTATAGAACAGCTCTACCCTGGGGCTCACCCCTACCCCAGGCTCTGGTTTTCTCATTCAGATCTTCCTGAGCAAAGGGCAGGTAGTGATGCTAGTTAAGATTGGCCACATTTGAGAGCCTGTGATCTAAGTCAGTTGAAATCATCTCTCTGTACTTGATAAATAGTGATAGGTGCAGGGATGGGCATATGGTGCTATTCAGGGTAGCCAAGTATGATTTCATGTATTGGCAAAGAATCTTGCCATGAGTTACATTGTTTAGGAGGGTGTCTTAGTTAGGGTTTTGCTACTGTGAACAGACACCATGACCAAGGCAACTCTTATAAGGACAACAGTTAATTGGGGACTGGCTTACAGATTCAGAGGTTACACCCATTATCATCGAGGTGGGAGCATAGCAGCATCCAGGCAGGCATGATGCAGGAAGAGCTAAGAGTTCTATACTTTCATCTGAAGGCCACTAGGAGAAGATTGGCTCTCATATGGTTAGGATGAGGGTCTCAGAGTCCACCCCCACAGTGACATACTTCCTCCAACAAGGCCACTCTCACTCCAACAAGGCCACACCTCCTAATAGCACCACTCCTGGGGCCAAGCGTATTCAAATCACCACAGAAAGGATGCAGTATTTCTCTCTTCCTTCCTGTGCACAGGGATGCTCATTTCTTGCTCAACAACAGTGGCTCCATATATACTTTGACTACTTAGAAGAACTTTTCTATTTTATGCTAAGTGTGGCATTTGCTATTATTAAATAATTTTCTCTCAGCAGAAGGCAGTTTCAGGAAGGAAACCCCTTTGATTTTTCCAGTCTTTGTGGTTCTATGGAGATGTGTCTGGAACTCCAGCTGCCATTTTGTCATCCTAAGGGGTTAGAAACCAGGCAGGATTCCAATGATAGCAGAGACAAAGAAAAAAACAGAACCCTGAAGCATTGTGCATTGGCTAACAGGACACCTCTTGCTTCAGATTTCATGCTTTGTATCAATATATCTAAAATGATCAAAAATTGGTTTGCAATTTGTCCTTTAGAGTCACCAGACTTGGAAACAGTTGTAGGAAGAACTTTCCAGAGAGAAGGTCCCATGGAAAGTTCTAGACATTCGCTGAAGGGCAGTGGAAGGATGGTGTGATGGTTTATATGTGCTCGGCCCAGGGAGTGGCACTATTAGGAGGTGTGGCCTTGCTAGAGTAGGTGTGTCAATGTGGGCCTGGGTATAAGACCCTCATCCTAGCTAGCTGCCTGGAAGTCAGTCTTCTAGCAGCCTTCTATAAAGATGCAGAACTCTTAATCCCCACTCCCCACCCCGGCATCACACATGCCTGGATGCTGCCAGGCTCCCGCCTTGATGATAATGGACTGAACCTCTGAACCTGTAAGGCAGCCACAATTAAATGTTGTCCTTATAAGAGTTGCCTTGGTCATGGTGTCTGTTCGCAGCAGTAAAACCCTAACTAAGACAGATAATTTTATATGGGAAAACAAACATGAAACTGAGAAAAATTGAACAAAAATATTGAGAAAGTAGCACTGAGAGAACCAGATGTCTACATGCAAAATAATGACTCTAGGCCTCCACCTCCCACCACACACCAATGCAGCTTTATAAACACTAAACAGCTAAACATGAGAATAAGACGACACATGACACACTCGGTTGGATTCCTTAACCATCCTAGGGTCAATAGCCAGAATTTACAACTGTACCCAGAATCATAACACAAAATAAACAAAAATGGCCAAATGAGCAGATACTTCCTTGGAGACACAAACTATGTCATACAAACATATAAATTCATTTAATATCATTTATCACTAGAGAGATGCAACAAAACCAGACAAAGTTGGGAGTGGTGGGACACACCTATAATCCCATCACTCAGGAGGCAGAAGTAGGCTGATCTCTGTCCTGAGGCCAACCTGGTCTGTATAGCAAAGTTCCCAGGCAGCCAGAGCTATACAGCAAGACCCTGTCTAAAGAAACAAACAAGCAAAATAAATAAACACACACACACACACACACACACACACACACACACACACAATGACTTCTGTCTTAGGGTTCTACTACAGTGAAGACACACCATGATGTTGGCAACTCTATAGGAACAATATTTAATTTAGGCTTGTTTAGAGGATCAGTCTGTTATCATCAAGGTGGGAATCACGGCAGTATCCAGGCAGGCATGGTGCAGGAGGAGCTGAGAGTCCTACATCTTCATCTGAAGGCTGTTACAAGAAGACTGGCTTCCAGGAAGCTAGGATGAGCGTCTTAAAGGCCACACCCATAGTGACATACTTTTTTCACCAAGACCACACCTCCAAATATTACCACTCCCTGAGGCAAGCATATCCAAACCATCTCACTTCATAACCATCACCATGTGGGGCGGGGGCGGAGGAACAGAAAATAAAACATCGAGACACTGAACACTTTTACAGTGTGAGACTCTCCAACTGTACAGTTCCCACGGAATATACAACTGCTCTTCAAAACTTAAAAGTAGAGCCATCGTATATCCTGGATATACCGTTGAAGAAGTAGAAAACTATGCCTCAAAGAACTATGTTCCCCTAATCTTTGGAGCGCATTTATAATGACAGGTGAGGACACTAGTGGATGATAGGCAAGTTGTGATATGTCTTCCATACAATGGGCTATTATACAGCCTTTCAAGGAAGGGGATTTGAGTCCCGGCTGCCATGTGCATAAACCTTGAGAATCTTACACTAAGTGAAATGAATGAGTCAGTCGCACAAAACACAAATATTGCATTATTTCCAAGTTCATGGGCATCTAGAGTAGCCAAGCTCCTGGGAAGGAAAAGTAGAGCCGAGGTCACCAGGGGAAAAACCAAGTTATTGCTTAATGGATATAAAATTTTATTGAGTCTTGGAAGATAAATGTCTTCTAATGATTAGTTCACAACAATAGCAATATACTTCACACTATACATTTAAGAAATAAGTTTGCATTGCGTGTACCTTATGGCAATTAAGTTTTTAATCACTATCCATAATGAATATAGTTGTAAAAATTCTTGGGGAAAATACCAGCAAACGGAAGCTAATAATAATGAGAAAGATTATTCATCATGACCGACTGGGATTCATTACAGGAATGCAAGGAGGGTTGGTTCACAAAATGAACTAGTACTTGGGGATAGAAAAGAAAGAATTATTGATCCACACGGGGACTGAGATGAATTTTAAAATAGTTCTTACTAGTGAAAACGGTGCTTTCTAAAAACTATTCTAGTTATATTGGAATCTCGAGCAGTCAAACTAATCTAATGACAGAAAATAGATTATCGGAGTGGACCGAGATATCGCTCACTAAGGGCTATAAGGAAAACATGGTAGCTAACTGATATGCTATTTACATTGGTTATGCCAATGTTTCTATTGGTGTTTATATAAATACTTAAATCACATACGTTAAATATGAGTGGTTTACTATATAATATATGTATATATACTTATATGGTACATCTTGATATATTTATACAGATATGTGTAAAATAAATGCATGGCTAATTTCATACTTAATGGTGAAAGGTTAAATAGAAGATCTGTAAGATGAAAATATTGAATGTTCTCTCTCGTACTAAAAATTGAAAAGATATTTGTCTTATCAATACTGTCGATTGTTACAAAGAGACCCCATGACCAAGGAAATTCTTCTTTTAAAAAGCACTCATTAGGGTCTTGCTTACAGTTTCAGAGGGCTATTCCAATATTATGGTGTAGCAGGAGGTGCACAGGCATGGTGATGGAGCAGTGGCTGATAACTACATCCTGATTCATAGGCAAAGAGGCAGGGGAGTACTACTGAGCCTGGCATGAGCTTTTGAAACCTCCAAGCCCATTCCCAGTGACAGACTTCCTCCAACAAAGCCATGCTTATTAATTCTTCTCAGTCACCTTACTGAGGACTAAGCATGTGCATGTGTGAGTCTACGGGAGCCAATCACATTCAAACAACCACAATATTTCTCCAAAGAAGATATGAAATATAGCCAACGAATATGGGGAAAAATTTCAATACCATGAATCATTGGTGAAATGCAAGTCAATACTACAAGAAGACCCCACCTCAGATCCATAAGGATGTGGTGAGAGGGGGCGGGGAGTAAAAAATATCTAGAGAGCTACTCAAGAAAACAAGAAAAATAAATCAGAAAGAAAAAAAGAAAGAAGAAAGAAAGAAAGAAAGAAAGAAAGAAAGAAAGAAAGAAAGAAAGGAAGCAAGCAAGCTAGCTGTCTCTGCCTACTGACACAGTGGCTTGGTGTGTGAAGAACTCAACACATCTCTATGTTGGGGCTTAGATAAGTTCAGAAATATGGCAGGGTTATCCAAAACAAAGAGGAGGAGGAGGAGGAAGAGAAAGGGAAAGAGGAGGAGAAGAAGAAGGAAGGAGAAAGGAGAAGGAGGAAGAGGAAGAAGAAAGATGAGAAAAGAAGGAGAAAGAAGCAGAAAGGGGGAAGGGGAGAAGAAGGGAGGAAAAGAAGGCAAAGGAGGAGAAAGGAGGAGGAGAAAGATGAGTAAGAAGGAGGCAGAGAAGAGGAAGAAACAAAGGGAAGAAGAAGAGGAAGAGCCCATTCCAACTTGCAATAGCACCCAAAGCAAAATATTTTTGGATAAATTTAACCAAGGAGATGAAAAATTTTTATGTACTGAAAAGTTTAAGGTGGTAATGAAAAACATTGAATTAACGCAAAGAAATGTAAGTATCACATGCTCAAGGATTAGAGAATCTATCATAGTCAAAATGACCTTGTCACCCAAAACAATCTACAGCTTTGTGGCAACCCTGTCAGAATTTCAACAGTGCTTTCCCCAAATGTTTACAACAAATCTAAAAAAACCATATGGAACCTAAGGGGACACCAGAGCAAGCTTGAATATAAAGAACAACACCAAAGGCCTCGCACCCCCTAACACTGGTAGATTCTTAAATTGCATCATCTTTATCTGATCCAACATTGTCTCCCTCCAAAGAAGCCAAATCGTGTGTCCGCACAAAGGTTTACACATGAGTTTTTAAATCAGCACTTCTTAGAGCAAATACAGTGGGGTAGCCCAAATGCCATTAAGTGATTGAATATGCAAACAGCCTGGGGTGTGTGCCCAAGATTAAGCCATACTAAGCAAAGAGAGTCATCCTTAAAAACATCCTATTATGATCTAGAGAGTTTGGCTCAATGGTTAGGAGCACTGGCTGTTCTTTCAGAGGGGCTGGGTTCACTTCCCAGCATCCACACATCAGCTCACAACCGTCTGATCTAGTTCCAGGGATTCAATTCCCTCTTCTGGCTTCCATGAGCAAGGGCACTCCCAGGCACATACACAGAGAGACACATACACGTAAAAATTTAAAATATTATGCTAAGAGAAGGGAACTAGTTAGAAAAGACCATATGCTCTAGGACGCTCTCTCTCTCTCTCTCTCTCTCTCTCTCTCTCTCTCTCTCTCTCTCTCTCTCTGTGTGTGTGTGTGTGTGTGTGTGTGTGTGTGCGTGCATGTGTAACTATCAAAAATATAAACCTATGCTAAAAAAGAAATACAACATTAAAGAATTAACCACAAAGGAATATAAGCCAACTTCGACATGAAGGATGCTCTCCAAGCTGGATTGTGGCGATTCCTGTGCAATTGCATACATTTCGTAGAAGGCATTGAAGGGTACTTTTTAAATGGGTGCATTTGTTGCATGCAAATCATATCTAAAAGGATCTGTCACCTAGCTGAGACATAACCCAACCAAGGCTGGGCCCTAGCAGTGACAGGGTTTCTTCTCCAAGATCAGGTGGGAGGGACATAAATCCAAGTTTTAATTTGACCAGAATTTGTATTTAAGTTATGCAGGCAAGCCCACTGTGTTGCTCTTAATGAAATGCCTCAATGTGACTTCAGTGCACGCTTAATGTGTGTCTAATGAGATTCTTTGGCCAGCTAATTATTAAGCATGTTTAATGGGGTTTAACAATTGCATACGGATGCATAGAGCTTTTTGCATAGATTTTTTTTCCCTTATCAAAATACCCTTTAGATAATGGATTTAACCCAATCTATTGTCTTTAAGAAGAAAAAATCATTAGAAACCCCTGCGATAATGGGTCTTATATTTCTAACGGTTATTAAAAACCTATCCTATTATCATACGGAAGTCATTACAATTGACATTACATATGGATTTTGTGATTCCAGGTGACTATAATATTTTAAAGAGATTTAAGCGAAACAGGAAATCTTACAAAACCTACTTTATTTTAGAAAAGAAACAAGAGGGGAAAAAAAAGCTTAGCTCTGTGTTCGGGGCAGACAGGAACAAGCCTGCAGGTCATTATAAATCAGATTTTACAGAAATGTAGCCGTGTGGAGGCGAAGTCTAAGTCAAGAGGAAATTTATCTTTTCAAGCAACGCAGACTGGGCATTAGTGTAAATTCTCTTGATAGGAGCCTAGTAAATTAGAGTTATATCCGAGCCTCCGACAGGCAAGGACTAGAGTCCTCCACTTGCCGCTTACTTCTAAGAAAACCGTGACTGGCAGATAGTGTCTCTTCACACCAGAGCCTCTGGTCCCTCCTTTTCAAACCTCCATAGATCTTCACGTGAGCTTCTTCAGCGTCTCCATTCTTTATTTAACTTCCTTGTCTTGATTTTTTTTAGCATCCTTCCTATGCGGCATCATAGATGCCAAGGAGCATGTTCCTGGCTTTCTGCCCTCCTCTGGAATCATATGGAATTTTATAAATCCCTTTGAAATGGCCTAACTCCTCAATTATCTTCTGCCAGATGCCAGTGTAGCGTTCCTTTCCTGACCCTCTCTGTCTGGTCGAATACCTCATCCAGTGGGTGAGGAAAGAAAGTGGTCTTTATAGACCTCGTTCGTGACCAGAGTCAGTCTGAAAGGTGTGGCAGCTTTTCACATTCAATTTAATTTTTTTGTTGTTGTTCTTGCTGTTTTGTCTAGAACCTTCTTTCTACATAGGAGCCAAGCTGTAGCTCTTATAATATAGAATCTGCTGTTTTTATTTGAACCCTCTATCCCTTGAAAACAGAAACTTGATTGTGTAAAAGAAATATTAATAGTCTGGAGAGATGGCTCGGTGCTTAAGAGCATTTGCTGTTCTTGCAGAGGATGTTAAGTTCTGCTTCCACTCCACACCCACATTGGGTGGTTCATAACTGCCTGTAACTCCAGATCCATGGGATCAAGAGCATCCTTCTGGCCTCCATGGGTACCGGATCCCACATGCACATAATACACAGATAGATAGATAGATAGATAGATAGATAGATAGATAGATAGATAGATAGATAGAGAGGTAGGTAGGTAGGTAGATAGATAGATAGATAGATAGATAGATAGATAGATAGATGTGTAGATATATATATTTATTCATGTATATGAGATAGATAGATAGATATAGAGATATAGAGATATAGAGATATGTAGATATATATTTATTCATATATATGAATAAAATTAAAATCTAAACAAAACAAATTATCTATTTCCACCCATTCTGTCTTTCCCTTAATTCCAGAGTTTCTTCTCCTACGCATACATTCAATTCTGATCTTACTTTAAAAAAGAAAAATTATGTCCACTAACGAGATAGGAATACAGGAGCACACAGACTCTAGGGCAGAACACGTTTGTTTGTTTGTTTGTTTGTTTGTTTGTTTGTTTGAATTTACTTCATTCTTCCTATTTTTTCCTCCCTCTTGTTCCCCCTCCCTTCTTATACCCATTATTATTATTATATCTATTATTCTTTATTATTGAATATGCCGAGTTAGTTTGGTGCCGCTCATACGTGAATGCATTCACTTGGGAGTTGCTACCCTATCGTGGGGCTCATCCCTTGAGGAAGAATGGCTCTTTCTCTCTTAGGAGTCGTTATTAGCTTGTAGCTCTTCAGTTAGGCGTGGGTTACTGTGATATTTGCTACATTCATACTGTCAAGTCAGCTGGTGATGTTATTGCCCTCTGTGTTGACTGATCTAGTTTGGACCATGTTTGTGAGCACATATGTTTACAGGTCTGAAGGGATCTGATAGGGTCATCTTTGAAGGTACCCATCCTGCTAGATTGCAATCCATAATGGTCCATTCAGAAGCTAAATCCAGGGCTAAGGTCCAGCCTTCCTGGGTGATTTCAGCCTGTCATTACATTTGAGGACTATTACAAAAATATGAAAAGTGATTGCTGCCTGGGTCACCCCCAGCCCAAGGGATTCTAATGTTGCTGACAGGAATGAGGTACCACCTGCCTGGTCTCTAACCTCAGGAGTCCCAGGAGCTCAGAAAGATACAATGATTTGGCTTTAATGTGTTTTTTTATAATGGCAAAGCTCTGGGACTGACCTGGAGTCATCATCACCTCAGCCTGCTAAACTAGAGCAAACCTGTAGCCTGGTGGGACTGACCCCAGGACCTTGGGCCATCCAGCTGAGAGAATCAACCATCGATTCTTTGTTGAATGGATATGGCTCAGCCCTCCTGCAGAGTCTAGCTTAATTAAATAAAAAATAAAAATAAAAGCAGCAACAGAATGTGGTGATGGTGTGTGTGGCTGTCCCAGTGAAGGGAGACCCTGCTACTGATGCTCCTATACTGAGTCAAAGTATGAAGGGGTTTGATCACTGTAAATATGGGTCTCGCTGTGCACACCATGCCTTGTGGGTTTGATGGGATTCTCTTATTGTAGCTAGGAAATGAGGGGACCTGGAGCTGTCTACCAGGATCTACAGGTGGTATAGTTTGCAACACAGGACAAAGTACCATCAGGATAAGGCCATGGCATAGATTTTCTGTTGGCAACAGGAATTGATAAGAAGTGACTTCAAGATGGATTCAAGAAACATGAGTTAAGTCATGGCATGTCCTTCTGACAGGCCAGGAAGGCTTGACCATCCTGCCTGGATTCAACAGTGGCAGGGAAGCAGAAGCTGAAGACGGATCCATGATACCCTTTACAGCAGCCTGGGGTTGGTGGTGGGGCGGGAAGGTGAAGGGTCTCTTTGCAGAGACCTTCATTCAGGTGAAGCCAGGCTTCTTGATTTCCCTGCAAAAACTAATTTGAGGATGAGCCAGCATGAGGCAGAGATGGAGTTTATTAAGATTGTGTGTGTGCCGAGTTCATATGCGCAGTTGCCCTACTTTGTCTGAAAATAATGCTTCCTGGTAATTATCCACTGTCTCTGGACAGCTGAGAGGGAGACCAGCTTCCAGCACTGCTAACAGGCCTCTGACTGAACTGAGTGTTCTAGCTTCTTAGCATCTTGTCCAAAGAACTGAAGAAGCTCACACAGATAGCAAAATTGGTAAGGAGCTTCATTCACAAGCAAAGTTATAATGCGGGTTGAAAACTCTGGGAAAGAGGAGTGGACTAACTGAGCCAGGGTGCTGAAGAATCCCTAGGTTTAGCTCCCAGTTTCTTTGTATGAGATCGAGAGATGGAATCAGTTGCTAGCGTTGGGGTATAGGTGATGCTTTGGTTTTGATTGACAGACCTGGATTATGTAAGCCTTTATTCATTGAATATGTCTCTTCCCATGATGCATCTGATTCTATGTATAGGGATATCAGATCATTCAAATGCATAATATGGGCAAATAGGAAATTTTCCCTAAAGTTTACACAGAGGACATACTTTATCTTGCTGTGTGAGCATCCAAAATTGGGCCAGACTCGATTGGCCTACTGTATCTAATTCCCAGATGTGTTTGAATCAAAACCATGAGTTCCTGAAGAGCTGCTTGCTGCATTGGTTGAAGTGGGACATGCATGGAATGTGATGTAAATGGAGGAGTCCCAGGTCTGATAGGAAAAGGCTACAGGCATGGATCAAACAGAGCACAGTCTTGGGTTGCTAAGTTTTACCTATGTTTTATTTTTGTTACTTTTTGCGCTGTGATGAAACACTGTGACCAATGCAACTTATACATGAAAGAGTTTATTTGGGCTTACGGTACCAGAGGGAGAGTCCACAACAGTGAGGGAGACCTGGCAGCCAGCAGCTGCAACAAGAACACCTGCAGCCACAAACAGGAAGCAGAGAGAGCAACCTAGACAAGGTGAAGCAATAACCCCTCAAAGCCCACCCCCAATGATGTACTTCCTCTACTAAGGCTCCACCTCCTAGAGGTTCCATAACTTTCCCCCAAACAGCACCACCTTCTGGGTGATGTTCAAATACACACGCCTGTGAGGGGCATTCTCAAACTACAATGGACTGCTTGCCTCAAAGCCCTTGATTACGAATGGGAGTCTAAAGACTGTTTACCTTTTCTTCAAGGTCCAAGACCTTCATCTTACTTTTGCTTCCTCTGGTTCGAGGACAGTGGTAGTCCAGTCTCGGGAAGTAGCAAATATTGGCTTCTCTCTCCACAGTAGCCCCAGCACAAAGAAGGGAAAGATGGGCTGCCCACATGTCCCCTTGGCAAGTGGCCCAGGCTGCCTCATGGCTCCTTCAACCCTGAATTGATTTAGCTGTGTCTCCCAGAGCAATCTTCATGGCATCCTCCCACTTTCAATTAGTGTGGGCTGCAGACATGCAAATTCATTTTTACATTAGCTTTAGAAAAACATAATTAAGAAGTTGTCTGCTGAAGGGAGGGAAAAGAGAACATAATGTCTTCAGGGGCCAAACAGAAGATGACTTTTGCACTCCACACTGTTAGGGATTAGCCACGCCTCGGCACCCCCATTAACACAGATGATCAGGTCCTGGCTCTGCCCCTCCCCCCTCTTGGGGCTTGCTGAAATCCTTGGGGCTTGCAGGTCCCCAAAAGGCTGCAGCTCTCAACAAAGCCCACTTTCAAAACAGCCCCTTTTTGCAAAGCACAGCCTTGGAGAGGCCCTTTGATGTTTATTAATTCTGTCTGCCCCTTCCCAAACCAATTGAATTAATTCCTTAGTCTCATGAACCGTAAAACTGATACGCTTCTCCGGGCGTACGGAAAACTCTGTCGCCTTTGACAATTTGACATGCATTTTTCTGTAGCAATTGAGAAGTGGATGAGAGCTTGGCTTGGTTAAAGGCTGCGGGCAGAGCTTCCCCCTGGCTTCAAAGAGTAAGACTTCACGCCGCCGGGGAGGACCTATCAACACAGATTAAGTACTCCTGCCATGTTTTGTAGCGCTGCTGTTCGCAGGCTGTGAGTGAAGTAAAAACTTCCTTTTAAGAACCATTGTCAACATGCAGAGCCGTCAGTCCATGATCTGTGTCAACCTGCTAAATAGCAGTTAGTCGTATTATTAGTTTCTTTATGAATCACTGCATTTAGTGTTTCCGACACGGAGCACATCCTGCTTAAAAACAAGATCAGGCTGGAGAGATGGTTCAGCAGGTCAGACAGAATGCTTGTTACTCTTACAGAGGGCCAGAGTTTTTAGTTCCCAGCACCTCCACAAGGCAGCTCACAGCCCACTCCAGCCTCAGGGATCTGATGCCCTCTTCTGGCCTCCAAGGGTACCACACTCATATGCCCATGGCTGGCAGGCAAAGCGCTCTCTCTCTCTCTCTCTCTCTCTCTCTCTCTCTCTCTCTCTCTCTCTCTCTCTCTCTCTCCCCTCCCCCTCCCCCTCCCTCTCTCTCTCACACACACAAACACACACACACACACACACATACACACACACAGAGAGAGAGAGAGAGAGAGAGAGAGAGAGAGAGAGAGAGAAATAAAAAAATGTTTAAAACAGAAAGAGATAAAGTAAGCTGAGTTCTTCTCTTATCTTTTGTGTTTCTTACAGACTATAGCTTTCGATGTTGGGTTTGGGTATGGTTTGTTTCCTGGTGCATTACTCATGTGGTACTATTCTAGAAGCTTCTAAAACAGGATCCCAGACTCAAAACATCCTGGAAAATCTTGAATTCTCTCCATGTAAAAAAAAAAAAGGATAGGGCTCATGGAGAGCAGCTGCCTCCCCACCTGAGTCAAAGCCTGGCTTTCTAAATCTCAGAACATCAGCATGGGTGCCTCGATGTTTGCCCATCTCCCCGTTTTCAAGCGTGCAGTGTTGCCGGTTAGGTTTTGTCAATAAGCTACAGTCATCCATGAAGAGGGAGCTCAGTTGAGGGATTGCCTCCATCAGACTGGCCTGTGGGCCAGTTGGTAGGGGATTTCTTTGATTGATGATGAAGTGGGAGGGTCCAACCCACTATGGGCAGTGCAAACCCAGGGCAGGTGGTCTTGGGTTCTATATGAAAGCAGGCTGAACGAGCCATGGGAAGCAAGCCAGTAAGCAACATTTCTCCATGGCTTTTGCATTAGCTCCTGCCTCCAGGTCCCTGCCGTGCTCGAGTTCCTGCCCTGGCTTCTTCGTGATGGACTGTTCAGATTATGTGCACTGTAAGCTGAAATAAACCCTTTCCTCCCCAAGTGCTTTTGGTCACGGTGTTCTATCATAGCAACAGAAAGCAAACTAAGAGAGTGGTCCATTGAAAAGAATGGTCAAGGAAACATATCTGTGGGCTATATTCAGTCAACAGAATATATGTTCTTTATAAGCCGAGTTTGCCAGCATTTGGGGGAGTGTGTGGGGGAGGGGGAACCTCTTAAGTTTGTTTGTCAGAAGTCATTCTGCTCTACTTTTCAAAACTCAGTGAAGTCCAGATGGGTAAGAAATGCATACATGCCACAGTGGGGAGGGACCTGCTGGCATCAGGCTACACGGACCAAGCCAGACATACAGGACCCACCCACAGTATGATTCAGTCCATAGGACATAGTCAGAAAGGAGAAATCCATGGCTAGGAATTAGGTGAGGTTTGAGGCTGGAGGTGGGGATATGTGAGGATAACAAAAAGATACATAGTTTCTTTGGGATTTGGTAAAGTTATTTTAAGTTTGTGGCATTGTTGCACAGCTCTGTGAATAGTTTAAAAGCCAAGAAACTATTCACTTAAAATAAGGGAACTGTTTGGGATGTCAATTCTGCATCAAATAACTGTCCCCAGATTTCACTGTGGAGCTAAAATTGGCAGAACCCCCAAATTCAGGGGTATCAGATTGGAAATCAGGAAAAACACCTTAGTGAGGCACAAATCAAATGTCAAATATATGTCGATCCCCCTCCCCACCCCCCAAGAGCCTCCAGGCAGATGGGCAATGCTTTTTCTATTCACTTGTTTGACTGGGTTGGGGTTTGTGTCTCATGGAGCCCAGGTTGACCTTGAATCCCTCTGTACCCCCAAATAGCTTTGAACTCCTAATTCTCCTGCCTCTACCTCCCAAGTGCTGAGATCACAAGCTTGTACCAACGTGCCAGACTGCTGTGGTTTTGGGTTTTTGTTTGCTTTTCAGTTACGTTTTTTGATATCCTGTTCATTCGTCCCACCGGGTTTTGGGGCCATGAACTCCGTGGAACCGACTAAAAATTAAGAGAGAAGGAATCTGTCATGTATGGAGTGTCCAGGGAAACCTAACCAGCTTTAGCCTCCCCCATACTGTGAGAGGAGCACGGGGCTTCCGGGTTCCTTGCTGATTCCTCTTTTATACAGCTGTAATCTTAAGGATGAAATTGGCTTAAAGGCTTAAGCTCGTTAACTAGAGTTTGTCTTACTTGTGAAAGGGAATGCGCATGCCCATTGTGTGGGATGAGGCTAATCCTGACTAATAAAAGCAAGCACACAGGTTCAAACCACGAACTAACAAGCAAGGGGGTGGGGCAGGGGCGGGGCGGGGGAAGAGGGAGATCCCGTTTGGTACCATAGCTTTATTCAGAATGAGTTTCCCTGGCAGAGCCAAGGTTTTTATTACCTTCATTTTGCTCCTCTTATAGCAGCTAATACAGAAAATAAAAAAACGCATGCTTGACCACACCCTCGAGGACCCCAGAAGTGCATGAACCAGCAGTTTAGTAGCTTTCTAAACTCAGCAGCCCACGGCAGTGACATAGTGCCCCTGGGTTCTCTCCTAAGTCAGAAATTCCTTCTTGAGGGATTTCAATAGGACTGTCTAATCAGCTTAAGGAGTTAATTAAACAGCTGTCACTCCTCTGCTTAATTCCAAAACTAGATGCTATGTAAGATTTGAAATTAGTTAGGCAAAACCAAGACTTTGCTGTGTTGGTGCTTCCGAGACTAGACATGTAGGCTGGGAGAAAAGTGGCCCGAGTCTCTGAGAGCTGAGGATGTTGGGGGACCCAGAGAGTCCTGGAGGAACTGTCTGCCTCCCTCTGCTGAGGCTAGACAGCTAGGCAAGAGTTTCCAGCACTTCTGTCTTTATCAGACAGGAGCACAATCTACCAGGGAGAGTCTCGTCACGGTGGCACCTGCGAGTCTCTGTACATGCATTTTGTTCCAGTTTTCACAGAAGGTAGGCCAAACAGCAAAGTCAGGGTTTCCTATAAAACCATTAACTCTTAGCTCCTCTGCGGAAATCTAGACAGGAGCAAGACGTCCTCGTGTCTAAAAGGTCTCAATTGGTTGGAGCTGCAACTATCCCCCTTGAATTGGGTGTGAGAGTCTCCTTAGCAAGTGACATGGTCACCTCCATCCCCGGGTGCAGTTGGATCTCTGGCTCAGCCACTACCACAGGCAAACAGTGTAAGAGTATTCTAGTCCGATGCTCAGAGAACCCCATAGAGGGGCCAGGAGTGGAAGCAGCTGAGGCAAACATCCATCTAGACCCTCCAGAAAAAAAACCTACTGTGGATTTGATGGACACAAAGGAGGCCAGGAGGCAATGTCTTTGTTTCCTTCACCTATCTTCACTGGGGACCTCTAACACTTGGGACACTGAAGCAGCACTTCAAGTCCCCGTGCATGGCTGGGGATCCTGCCTGAGTCTCCAACTTGAGTGTATGATGCCGCTGTAACACACAGTTAAACTGACCGACACAAACCCCAGGGCACCCATGCAGGGCAGCCTGCACGGCTCAAAGCCTCCAGTTGTTCATTGCTGATGAGACATTATCTGTCCCCAGTTGAGTAACTAGTCCGTGGCTTGGGGGACTGTGTGTGTGAGAGAGAAGTGTGTGCTTTTAGCCTAAGCTTGGCATCTATCTGAGCAGTGGCCATGGATGCTGAGAGCCACCAAGAGGGCAGGGAGGGCATTCCTATCCTGCTCTAACTCCTGATAGAGCATGAGTCCCCCTGGATGTTGTAATAGATTGTCTCTTCCTCTATTCCATCACTCCCTCTCCCTCATCCTCCTCTGCGTTTTTCCTTCCCCACCTTATCTCTCTAGCCTTTTCCTTTCGCCAAGAACATACTGGATCCCTGTAAGTCGTTGCATACATTATGATACAGTTAATAATAACTAACCTTATTGAAAAGTTAATAACATCAATCACTCTTAAGAGCTGAGCTCATTAATTCACCCTGTTCCAATGGATGCAGTCTGGAAGCCTTATTCCCAGGCTGAAAAGAGGAAGGTGCAGAGATTCAGTGATTTACAAAGGCATTCGGTCAGGAAAGAGCAAAGTAGGAACCTGGAAGCTGCACAGACACATGAACAGACTACACTGGACCGTCCTTGACTTTTGGAAGAAGGACACTTAGCTCCCAAGAGCTCACATTACCTCAGCCAAGGTTACTTGACTAGAACTTAGTTCATAAAACAACAAGCTATGGTTTCTTTCTCCATTCCTGCCCTCAGAGGATAGGTATGACTGAAAGTTGAGAAGTCCAGTGGATAAGACCAGCATGCTTTGGGGTATCACCAACCATCATATCCTACGGGTCTTCACATAACAAACATTCAATTCGACCCGGTGACTGGAAGTGTTTACAAGCTTTATTCTACAGTTGAGGAAACAGAGGCACAAAGCTGCCACTAATTTGCCAAAGTCACAGAGGAAGCAGGAGCAGGAAATGTGGCTCCTACAAGCTGGGGAGTCAGCATGTGACAGACTGAAGGACGGTCAAGCATTCTTATCTCTCAAGGTGGACAAGACCTTGAGAGCCATCAAACATGCACACCAAACACACCAGTCATCCATTGTCATTTCCTGCCCTAGATATGGCTCGGTGGCCCCTGCCCAGGGTCCCTTGCCTGGTACAGCAAGGCGGCAGCTCAGATTTCTTACAGAGACCTCATTGGCCTCATATCTGTAGATGACTGTTGGGCTTCTGCTGAGCCTGCCACACAGATCCCTCTGCATGTGTCTCAGAATTTCTCCTGGCCATAGCAGCTAAGTCCCAAGAGTAAGTAACTCTGGGAAAAAGCCAAATGGAACCCACATTGTCTTGTATTGCCCCACCTCAGGAGTCACCCAGCTTCCTAGACTCCAGCCATGTGTCCCTGTAACCAAGTGTCATTGAGGGAGAAAAAAAACCTCCCTGTGGCAGTGCCAAAGAACTATTCAGGAAGCAATACATCACCTCATTTCCCCCTTTGATTTACTAAGTTTTAATTGACAAGAAAATGCTCTAAGGTGTGCAGGATGGTGTTTTGGTTACATTCTGAAGTGACTGCCATAAGCAGAGTAGATATTAGAGCTCACATAGTTTGTTTGATATTGTTATCAGAATTAAGATTTTAAGCCTGACTCCACTGGCAAGTTTCAAGTATCTAGAAGAACATTCTTACCAACCACAGTCATCCAGGGTGTAACCATCTCCAAGTTGAAATCTGTAGGCTCCTCTCTATCTGATCTTCTCAATACCTAATTAAAACAGTTTCTTTGAAATAATAGGCTTATCCAGTAAAGAGACCCAACCAAAACTTTGTAAGGTGACTAAGGAGAGAGACCCAAACGCAGTAGAGACATCTCATCTACCAAACCACCATTTGGTACTTGTGATGATTAATTCCAAATAGCAACTTGACAAAACCCCCAGTCACCTAAGAGTCTGAATAAAGGACTATCTAGATGACATTGCTCTGTATGTATGTCTGGGCAGGATTGATTTTTCCTAATTGAGTTGATTAAGGTGAGAAAACCCAGCCCACTGTAGGCAGTACTACTTCCTACATCTGGATCTGTGTCTAAGCACTCACTAAGCATGTGTGTGTGTGTCTATGTGTGTGTCTGTGTGTCTCTCTGTGTGTGTGTGTGTGTGTGTGTGTGTGTGTGTGTGTGTGTGTGCATTTTCTCCCTTCTCTTGACTATAGGTGTGATGTAACCATTTCTCTTAAGAGCCTGCCACTATGATGGTCTATAACCAGAAATTGTGAGCTAAAATGAACCCTTCCACCCCTAGGTTTCTTTTCACAGAGCATTTTATTACTACAAGAACAATGAAACTAGAATGGTGGACTAGATCTATAAACCATCCCATTGAGACCAGGTTATATAGTGTACTATTTTAATACACAGAAGAACGTTCATAACATGGGCAGGAGAGTTACTATTGAAGACACAGAAATGGGCGTGGGGAAGGGAGTCTTTGTAGAACATCTTTTCATGAAGTATTGAGTGGGTGTGATATTTTTAATGGTGAACATGTAAGGCTTTGATAAAACAGTAAAATTCACGTCAATAAAAAGGGAAAAGAATATAGCCAGGTGTGTCTTGGTGGCACCGAAAAGCCAGCCTAAATGGCAGGCTGCTTTGCTTTTCAAACTACTATTGCTCCCCCATTAAGTGAAGCAGTGGTCCTATCTCAGGGTGACTGCTAAACTGTAGGATTCTTTGTGTTAGACTATTGCTACTAAACCCAGGCACCCATGCACTCAAACGGAGCAGAGAGTGGTTTGTAAATCTGTACGTGTCACAGACACCAGACTGAGTGATGCTCCCCGCTGGCGAGAAGAGGCACAAGGCTTATTTATGGCCCTGCAGTCTTATTGCTAATTAGATCTACTCTATCTCTGTGGTCATCTAATAACTCTCTTGCGTTTAATGTGGTATCCATAGAAAAGCTCCCAAGTCATCACCCTGACAGTGTTTGCTGGGTTTCTTTTGGTGGTGTGTGAGTCTAGGGTGGTAAGAGCTTCAGAAAGCAAACAAAAAGACAAGGATATAAGGTGGTGACTGATCATCAAGCTTGTGAGGTTATCGATCTTTGATGGGAAATGGAAAGCTTTAAGAAACCAACCACACCCGGGAAGAACATCCCGCAGGGAATGCTGAGTCACCAAAATGACTTAGAACCTGGGGCAATGCCCAAGGACCTGGGACAGTGGGCATCAACCACTGCATGGAGCAAATTCTGAAGTCAAGTATTGCATCAGTCAGAATAGATGAGCTTCTGTGGCAGTAACAAGTCACTTCCAAATCACACTGCACCAGGACAAGAAAAACCTGCTTACTTGTCCTTGTGCCTCCCGAGGTCAGCAGGAAGTTCTTCTCCACACAGCAACTTGGGCGATCCTAGGAGGTTGGAACCTGATTCTTCAAACTTGTGCATTTGCCACAATAAACCCTTTGATAATTTTGTAAATATATAAAAGGTATCTTTTTTATTGGATATCTTATTTATTTGCATTTCAAATGTTATCCCTTCCCTGGTTTCCCCTCTGCCAACCCCCTATCCCATCCCTCCTCCCCCTGCTTCTATGAGGGTGCTCCCCCACCCACCTCACCACCTTGGCATTCACCTACACTGGGGCATTGAGCCTTCACAGGACCAAGGGCCTCTCTTCCCATTGATGACAGATAAGGCCATCCTCTGCTACATATGCAGCTGGGGCCATGGGTCCCTCCATGTTTACTCTTTGGTTGGTGGTTTAGTCCCTGGGAGCTCTGGGGGGTCTGGTTGGTGGATATTGTTGTTCTTCCTATGGGGTTGCAAACCCCTTCCGCTCCCTCAGTCCTTTCCCTAACTCCTCCATTGGGCTCCCCATGCTCAGTCCAATGGTTGGCTGCGAGCATCTGCATCTGTATTTGTCAGGCTCTGACAGAGCCTCTCAGGAGACAGCTATATCAGGCTCCTGTCAGCAAGCACTTCTTGGAATTCACAATAGTGTCTGGGTTTGGTGTCTGTATACGGGATGGTATTAAATGTTTCTTACCTGTACCCACTCCAATTCCTCGCTTCCCCCAGTAGATCCCCACCCACCTTTAAAAAATAGACACGGACCCTTCATGTCCACTGAAGGCTGTTTACGTGTTCATGAATATGGGACACTCTAACAGTGGCCAACTCCTGGTGAAAAATGGCTCCCTCTTACCCAGGATTCATCAACTACAAATAATTCCTCAGCCAGAATGGGGTCTCATAGTCCCCTTTTTCTGTTTATGCTGGAATGTCCTCTGGCTTGATCTTGTGCAGGCAACCTTACTTAGCTCCTGGGAGGGAGTTGATGCATTATCAGCCATGTCCTAGCCAGAGGACAGAATTTCATAGCTCTTCTCTGCATCCTCTGGCTCTTGCATTCTTCCTTCTTCTCTTCCCAATATTTCCAGAGCCTTGTAGGGGATTGATATTGCTGCCCCGCTTTAGGGCTGAGTACTCAGTCTCCCATTCCCAGCACTCCGAACAGTTCTGCATTTCTATGTGGACTGTTCATTACCTACTACAAACAGAAGCCTCCTTCACCAAGGGTAAGGAGGTTGACAACAGCCCTGATCACCATTTTGCCAACAAAGTGGAGTCAGGGAGACAGCTATCATTTTTCACAATTGATAATAACGCCTGTAACTCCAAAGGAAGCATCTATAGGATGGAGCTAGCAAGGTAGCATGGTGTAGAAAGGGCTTGCAGCCAAGCCTGGCAATTTGAGTTTGATTCCTGGGTTCTGCATAGTAGAAGTAGAGGACAGATTCTTAAAAGTTATCCTCTGACCTTCACATGTAGACATGGCATATGTGCCCACTCCACACATAGTCTCTCTCTCTCTCTCTCTCTCTCTCTCTCTCTCTCTCTCTCTTTCTCTCTCTCACACACACACACACACACACACACACACAGGCAACTGCACTCATGTGCATACACAAATATACATTAAAATTTTTTCAGGTGTATTTAATGGCATGTTGGAGGGGAGGCTGTGCATTGGCTTTGAGTTCAGGAATGTTCCAAAGTGGAGTCTTGCCTTTTAGGATAAAAAAAGGCATATGTCAGCCAAGGCTAGGTTTCAGTCGAAGGAGCTGACATAATGTGAGGCTCTGTGAGGCAGGGAAAAAGTGTATCTTATGTAAGAAGCATGGTTGCCAGAAGGGAGGTGATGATGTCACTTGGGGATATCCTCCACTCTTTCTTCTGGTGAACTATTCACACAGCTCAGACTCTACTTAGAAATCAAATTCACAAGCCTATTTACAAGCTCAGTCCCAAAGGAAGGTGCCTCACCCTCACTACCCCCAGAGCTTGTGTTTAGAGCAGGGACACCCTGATCCAGTGGCTGCAAATCAAAGTAAAATGGCGACTGAGTCAGGTGATACCCAGCAGACCCTATACACATCCAACTGTCTCCTGTCACTCTATCAAGAAGGGCCAGGCAAGCACTGACTTCCCAGAATGCAATGGGGCTTGTTGTTGAAAGGCCTCATGGGAACACTGTCAGAGAAGGGTAAGCTCAGGTTTGGAGGCTCTGGCTGTGCTGAATGCAGGGTTCCTCCTGGCATGGCAGCTAAAGTCCCAAGAGTAAGTATCCTTGGGAAAAAGCTGGGTGGACGCTACATTGCCTTGTATTGCTTCACCTGAAGAGTCACCCAGCTTCCAGCCGTGTGTGTGTGTGTGTGTGTGTGTGTGTGTGTGTGTGTGTGTGTGTAGTATGTAGGGGAACAAGCGAAGTCCTGAGCGAATGTGTGTTGTTGACATGGACAGGGAGGGCTGTGTCAAGGATCCCAGAGCCTCGGACTCCTGGGAAAATGGCAAAGCCATCCAGGGATGAGACCCAAGGGAATTGCAAATCTTTCTGGTCCGTGTGCAGATGTTGATAGTATGTACAGTGTGTGCTTCCCCAGAATAGTTATGACCTGGAGACTCCTCCCCTGAAGAAATGGATCCTGCTGAGATTACTAAACCTGACTCCTCTTGTTTAACTGTCTATAACAACCTTGCCCCCTTGTTTACCAGTATTCAATAACCCCACCTCCGTGTTCGACCTCATATAAATATATATTATGAATATGATAAACAAGGGGCTGTAACTTGTCCATCAGAGAGCCCGGTCCCCCTGATCCCAACTTTACCCTGTGTTTGTGTATTTAGCTTTTATCTGTTCCCTCTCTACAGCGACAGGTCCATCCCCAAAGCTATACAACCTACATAGCATCTTCCATCACGATTAGGGCTAGCCAGCCCAGTTCCAGCTCAGTTTCACCACACCTTGCAACCAGGGCACATCTAAGGACAAGTCTCTTGTCCCATCCCTAAAGGAAAAGTTTAATGGCAAAAAAAAAAAATTGTGTGGTTTTCTGAGTGCTTAGGAGTAAGTTAGTTTTATGCATGCACGTGCTGCATGGGAGTGGATGAGGGTGTGTGATTTCAGCTGCAATAGCATTCAGAGGCTAGAACCCAGGGAAAGCCTGGAAAGGACGTTGTAAGGAAGCTAAAGGAGAGTAGAGAGAATCAGGCAAGGCCATTCCCATCTTCTCTCTGCCATCGCCAATTTATGCTCTTACAAGTCGGAAGTGTTGTATACAAGGTTAGAACTATTTAGGTCACTAACACAAAGATTTAGAAGCTGAAATTCTCTATTTAGGCCTTGCCTTCTTTTCTCCCTAGCTTTGTGATCTTGGGCCAATCAGAAAACCTCTCTGTGCTATCTAAGGAACAGGAATGTTGCCTGTCTCATCTGGTAGTGTGAAGGTTGCAGGGTCGGTACTCACAGGGCTCTTACAAGGATGCTGGGTACATAGTTAGATTTCAGACACAGTGTTATGAATTCACTCCATCCCTGCTCCCATTACATCCTTCCTACAAAATCCAGGATTTGACAAAAATGGCCTCTTGGCAGCTGGCTCTTATCAACATTAGGCTTCCTGCACCCAGGTGAAAGACCAGGCCCTTTGCAGGGAGGCAGGAAGAGACATCCACACATTCAGGTCACAGGTCATTTGGGGATTAGGTAATGGACAATATGTTTGTTCTTCCAGGAGGCAGAGATCCTGAACACGGCCATCCTCACTGGGAAGACAGTGGCTGTCCCTGTGAAGGTGATCTCGGTAGAGGAAGATGGCACAGTACAAGGTCTATCAGACTCGGTGGAGTGCAGGTCATCAGATGAAGACGTGGTTAAGGCAAGTGGATAATTCCTTACCCATTCGGAAACCCATAGTTAAACGGGCATGGGTATTTATCCTCAGATAGGATCTGTAGGGTCTGCAGGGTTCCTCCCATTTTGGTTTTCCTGCAGTTCAAATCAGAAGTGTCTCCCAGTCCAAAGCCAAATAGAGTACACACTGCTATAACCTATGCCTAGGCTGTGAGACGTTTCTTCTGTGCCTTTGTCATGTTTTTTTTTGTTTGTTTCCCCTAGACCCTGGGAGGTGGCAGAGGGATTTGGAGACCACATACCACCCCCCCCAAACCAAGACTGATAACAGAGGTTTCTTTCTACCTACTTGGGCTATAAAGGTATAGAAAGGAGAGTTAGGACCTGGACTGGATACATGCAGCCATGCTTCATGATGCATTTACAGCCAGATGGCTTGTGTGAAATCGATAAAGACATAAAGTTTATGATTACAACCAACTTTGATTTACAAAACCAGCCACCGGAGAGAGGAGTTGACTCCCAACCCCTGGCCCTCCCACACGATTGTACAAGAGCGAGGGACATCACACACTATGCCCATTCCTTTGTTCCCGTTCCCTGACTCCATTCTTCCTCCCAAGCTCTTCTTTCTCTTTTGAAATTGAAAACAAAAAAATGATCCAAGGCAAAAAGCATGCTGGGAGAAGCCTGAGGGCGAGGACTCCAGTCAGGCTGTGCCAGGAATCTCTCAGCAAGGTTCCAGCTAGCAGGATGAAGTGGAGTTTTATAGCTGCCATGACCCACTCCATGGTCAGAGCCGTGGTGACAGGTGTCCGATCGCATCCTCAGGGTGAACAAGGATGGGGAGGGAGGTTTCTAGACCTTCCTAGGGCTTCCTTCTTACTGTATCCAGAAAGAATAGCACATAACACCCCAGGGCTTCTGAACAAGGGTTGCTGTAGCCTACCTGCTCAGAAGGGAACCTCCAGCAAACAAGCATCTCTAGCGACTTGGGAAGCAATCAATAAACACAATTGGAATCTTTGCTCAGGGCTAGTGTCTGCTCAGGATGCCAGGACCACCAGGAGGCACACTTACCCAGAGCTGAGAGAAGATAAATCTGCAGGAGACTGACACAGTCGTGTGGTACTTTTACATAACACGCCAGCCACTCCAACCTACTTCCAGAACCTTCTTTACAACACACAGCCAATCCTTCAGTGTCTCTGGCCAACGGCTGACTCATCTTTGATTTCTCTCTCTGGCTCTCACATTTAGTCTTCTACAAGACTCTTGGGGATTCCTTTCCACACATTTCAGTCAACAGCTCTTCTCTGGGATGGGTCCCAGCCTAGTCTAGGACACTGGGTTCTAGATCAAGTAAGTGACTTTCTCCTCTCCGTCCTATACTCTCCCATGCCCACATCCCTTCACCACCTCTATTTCAATCCAGCAGCCAGGATGGTCAGAGACAACCCAACAGAATCACTCAAATACTGAGAACCATTCGCTAGCTTCTAGCTCAGACTACGCAGGCTGTGCACCTCACAACCTCTGTCTAGTTATACACCCTTGCCATCCATCATTCCAGCCACCTAGAGGCTTTGTGCTTTGTTTGTGGCCAAGAACCCAGTTAGCTACCTCTATATCTAAAGCTCCCCTAGATGACTATGTGGTCTGAGGCTTTACTTGGCCTCCCACAGAGTTCGTTGCTCCCCAGAATTTGTGACGTTGTCATGGATACCCAGCACTGCCTTTCCCACCTGCTAACGTTTTTTTTATTAATCTATAAATACATAATGGAATGCATACCTATATACCACATGTCATGTTTAGTTATTTATGTGTATGTGTTTATGAGTATATACTACTATATTTATTATTTGAATTCCCTCGTCAGAATACCATCTCCACGAGGGGAAGATGCTCCAATTCATTCTGTTTCTCGTTATGATCTCATCACTTACAAGACCTGACACATCTCGAGTGGTCCACATATCCTTGCAAGGTCAATGAGTGAAGGACACAGCTGCTCCTCCAGTGGTGCTGGGGGTACCCACTGACAACCCATTGCTTCCAAACAGCCAGCTGGGGTAACGCTCTCAGCAAGAAATCATGAGTGGGTCAGAGGGGGTCAGTGCTAGCTGTCCTAGGCTCTTGGGTGCCCAAGGCAGACTCAGAGGCTCACAGATCCAAGCCCTGAGAGCCACAGACCTGTTGCTCCAGGCTTTAGAAGCCAGAGACTCAAACTGTCAGGACTCAGCTAGGAGACTTATTACTCTGGGCAGAATAACTCTCAGCTTGCTGCTGCTGCTGCTGCTGCTGCTGCTGCTGCTGCTGCTGCTGCTGCTGCTGCTGCTGCCACTGCCTGCTCGTGTCATGACTCTCACATCCCTAAGATCCTCCTCAGCTTCTGGAGAGGTAATGCTGTGGCTCTTGGACCTGGGGTGTCTGACTCCCCAGGCCCATAAGGCTCACTAGTTCTCTGAAAACTGCCTGGCAACAGAGCCTGCTGTTTCTCATCTTCACAGCCTTCCCGCCTTCCTTCAACCTTGGCTCTCCCCGCTTCACCTCCTCTCTACTTCTGCCATTCCATGTGGCCTCCACTGCCTCTGCTTCCTGCCATTTCTACCCCCAGACTCTCTGGAACTCTGAAGTCACCTCTTGTTGCTGTTGCTGATGCTACTGCCACTGCCCTCGCCTCCTGTTCCTTCCTACTACCTCTCCACCACACCATCTACACTTTGTAGGCAAAAAAAAAAAAAAAAATACCACTTAAGAAAGACCTTTGATTGAGATAACGTTACAACTCCAGGGGTAGCACAGGAATAGGCTCTCCCAACTGACTGGAAGAGTAAGCCCAACCTTCTTATATAAACAAAGAGAAACTGAGGTGTGTGCCATCCACAAGCCTTCTGCTGGGTACCACAAAGAGGACTCCCTCTGGTGCTCCTCTGGCCTGGGTGGGAATGACTACTGAGCTTAACTGAAGCGTGGGACAGCAGAAAGCTCTCGCTCAAGCTGCCTAAACAGCTATGCCTGGGACAGTGCCCCATGGAGCTGGAGTTGGCGCCTTGGCAGCAAGCAGCTGTGGTTGCTGTGTAGCTTCCTCAAGACATCTTGCAGTGTCCAAAGCAGCCTGACTGTAATGAAAGCTGACCTCTAAGTTACTCAGTTGACAGTCCTCTGCTGAAACAAGCCATCCAGGGCACCAAGAAGTGGGTCTGACAGCTGTCAGTCAGGGAGCCAAATTAACACAGCCTCCAACATCTTATTATTAGCTTACTTAAAGGAATTATAATTATATTAAAATATATATTTAAATAAATATTTATTTATAGATATATTATATATTATAGACCATATACATTAATTTGTACAACATTTAAATATGTTTATTTGCATGTATAATTTATATGTAAATATATGCATGTAAATTTACATCTATATTTACATGTAAACATACATAGAAATTAATATATGTGAATGAATATTATATTTAAATAAATTTATTTTAAAGGGAATAAATAAATTAGATTATTTAAAGGAAAAAATAAGCATTAAAAGGTTCCTGCCATGAGGACCTATCCTTGGTATTACCAGTGCTTTGACAATGTTCAACAGCACATTACTCTTAAATAAGAATCCCTAGGGAAGTGGCTTCATTTCATCTGTCTCACCATCATTAAGTCAAGAACATCTTGAGTTAAAGCATATTTAGTGCCATTAACCTGAACAGCATACCCTGCCCTGTCTGATGGAGCATTTGCATCAGTCCATAGTTGGGCACAACGTTGGAACATAAGCATTATCTGATGAAAGTATTCAATATTTCATGGAACATTGGCTTCCTTATAAAATAAATGTACCAACTAAACAGTGCCCTGTGGGAAAGGAGTTATATACCGTGTGACAGCTGACCAGGAAGCCACACAGCATCCATTAGAGTACCATGTCACATACTGCCAGCCCAAGGGGAAAAAAAATCAAAATTAACATTTAAAGTAATATTTCTATCAAGTATGCATTGCTTCCCCACTGTCATGTAGTCAACGAATTCTAAGTCAGAGCGTCCTCCAGTTTGATCCTCTGTAATAACAAACAGGAGACAGTTAATGCAGTCACAAAACAGCCCTCAAGGGAGAGACTTAAACTAAGACAGAAAGGATGCTATGTTAGGGACTATGGCAAAATGCCTGGGCAAAGGGACATAAGGAAGGTAGGGCTTATTACAACTCACGCCATAAAAGTACAGTCTACAGTGGTGGAGAAATCTTGATGACACGAGTTGGTCACATTGCTTGCACAGTCAGGAAGCAGCAAGATAAGTTTTGGGCCTCAGGAGCATGGAGTTAGTTCTGCACACATCCCAAGTCGGTTTTCTCACTGTAATTATTTCAGGCTGGAAATCCCTTCATGGACAAGCCTAGAGGCTTGACTCCTAGGTCGTTCTAGATCCTGCCATATTGACAAACAGTATCTTTTATTTTAATGTGTGTGTGTGTGTGTGTGTGTGTGTGTGTGTGTGTGTGTGTGTGTATGTGTGTGTGTGTGTGTGTGTGTGTGTGTGTGTGTGTGTGTGTGGACAACTTGCAGGAGTTAGTTCTCTCCTTCTACCATTTGAGTTACTAAGAAAAAACTCAGGTCATCAGCCTTAGGGACAACCATCTTTACCTGCATCTCACCAGCGTGACTGTCAATATCAATCAGTCTGCCAAACAGACAGGGTACTAAAGAGTATCACAAAGAGAGAACACAGCATTAAGATGCTCAGGGCACACTGGGCATCTGCAGCGTGCAGCAATCACCAGTGAGTTCAGATGACCAGCCAGCACTGGGTACCTCTGACTCGATCATTGGCTCAGAGACAGACAGATTACCCAATCAGAGCAGATGAGATACAGCCTTGAGATTCTGGGATGAGCCTGGAGAAGGAAGAGCCTCCTATCCCTTTATTGTTGAGAATGACTCCTGAGTCACTCACAAAGATGCAGAGGACACAAGGAAAAATTGGTGAATTCTGTGCTCTGTTTCACATCCATCAACAATCTTTGTGGCTGACCCATGATGCAATGCTCCGGTCTCCCTAACCTCTCCAGCTGCTACTGGGCCACTTTCTACATCACAGATGGTGACAGTAACCTGGAACACTTAGTGCTTTGGTGTCATTTGGGTTCCTTGGAGGGGCATCAACCCATCTGTTCGGGCTCTGGGAAACTTTGGGGTAGACACGCCTTCTCCTTTTGATGCCTCAGATACTTTATCTTCATTAGTTTCCTTCCAGCCTCAGACAGAGATTCAATAAGCTCCAGTGTCTTCCCCGAGCACATCAGAGCCTCCTAGTGGGAAATCCATACTCAAACTGACTCCTAATGCTTTGTAAATCACACAGGGCTCCCGTTATCACCCCATTATCTTCTTGGACAGGGCCTTCAAGGATGCCTGGGGTTTATTGTTTTATAAAGCATGGATTTTCTAGAAGTAGTTCTGATATTAACAATAATACCCAATGTGACCCTCAGGGGCTGAAAACCCTGGAACATTATCTCACCCGTGCTAACTTTCTCTCTCTCTCTCTCTCTCTCTCTCTCTCTCTCTCTCTCTCTCTCTCACATACATATACAACACAACACAATATAACACACACATACACATAATGTCATAGACCACCAGTTCTCAGTCTCCCTAATGACCCTTCAATATAGTTCCTCATGTTGTGGCGACCCCCCCAACCATAAAATTATTTTTGTTTCTACTCCATAGCTGTAATTTTGCTACCGTTATGAATAGTGATGTAAATATCTGTATGCAGAATGTCTGACATGTAAACCCCCAAAGGGGTCACAACCCATGGATGGAGAGCCACTGTTGGAGATGATGGAAAGGGTGAGAGTCGGAGCTACTAAAGTAGATTCTAGAGTGAGTATAGAGATGTATTACCAGATACGCATTCTCCATGCCTCCCTTCCTCTCTTGCATCCTCCCCGTCAGTCTCATTTTTCTTCTTTCTACTCCACTCTTCCATCTGTATGGTTTTCGTAGTATGGAAAGGTGCCTCTTTCCTAACATGTGGGCAGGGAGGTCAGAGGCAACTTGAGGGCATCTGTTCTTTTCTTCCACATTTTGGGTCCCAGGAATCCAACTCTGGTTGCCAGGTTTAGTGACAAGAGCCTTAAGTGGCTGAGCCATCTTTGCTGACTTCTATTCTTTCCAAAGCTGTCCACCCTCCTCGGTCCCTCCAAGCTCATAGTCAACAGGAAGAAGTGTGCCTTCCAGAACATTTCTGTATAAAGCCCTGGGATGTGTTCTGATTATTGGTATTTAGGTTACCTCTTATCCTTTAGCAAATCAGGGCATCCTAGGGATTCCGCCAAACACATGTTCCAAACCGCGTCATCCCAAAGACATGTTTAGAGATGGATCCCCTGGGCAGATCTCTGAATGCAGCCCCCCAAAGTAAAGCAGTATAATCAGAAAGTCCCCCTGCAGTCGCTCAGTGGGGGATAGATTTAGGGACTAAGGGAATCTTAACAGAATCTAGGAATCAACATGTAAGGCAACTGAGCGTGGGAAGCCAGCCAATGGGAGCACATCATCTCCTTTAACAGCCTGCACCACTATAGGTTCAAGTATTTGCTTCCAGCACTGACAACCCTGCTCACTAATGTCTCTTGTTACCAGCAAAGAACAGCCAGCTCCAGCCAGTCCCAACTGGGCACAGTCCACACTCAGTCATGTTAGAACAGCTCAGAGTCATCAAGCCCACCCTGGTTTCTCCACGGAGATGTTCACCAGCAGGAGACTATACAATAAAGCTGTAATAGTCTCCCAAGGTGGGCCTATGCAGACATCTTTTTTCAACAAGGGCAACCCACTGCTGCGAAGCAAGAAATGCAGTCCCGGGAACTGGAGCAGGTTACTTAACACAGGCCAACTAAGCACCTGTGGGAATAGAAAGGGGCGGGGATTTCAGGAGAGTGTTCAGTACCCTCAGTAGGTGCCTTGGAGTTGGGAATTCAAAGAGCCAGCTTGTCAGTGCAGTAGCCTTGTTCCCGGGGAGAAGAAAAACATGGGGTGCCAGCCTGCTGAACGGATTTCTCTCTCAAACATCCAACTGGACTTCCAATCATCTGCACAGCTACAGAGATGCCACCAGGAGGGACTGAGCTCATTAGTGTCTTCTCAGTTGGAAGGCTCTGTACTCCTCTTCTGTCCCCCACTGCAGCCCCTCCTTAACTCTCCAACCAGAGATGGGGCAGCGGATGGGTTTTGTGTCTCTGAGAGCGCCCGCTGCCTCCTTTGAAGACCTCCTCTGTCTTCAGGAGCAAGGAACACAGGGAAACAGGTCGGAGGGATGGCTGATCTACATTTACACATGATGTGATGCTAGACACATTGATGCAGATGAATGGCTCTCGAAGTCTTCCAGGAGTGATAACTTTGCCTGACATCCTTGTAGACAATCTCCCATCCATCCAGGCAAAGGACATTTATTAACTCTTTGAGAACTTCCTATATTTTGATCATATTTAATCCCCAACTCCTCCTAGCCCCTCCCATATCCACATCCACCTCCCTATTCCCAACTTCCTGTCTTCTTTTTTGTTGTTGTTGTTCTTTTAATTCAACACTTTTTCAGCCCCAGTTTGTGCTGGTCGAATACATATACGTGGGTACGTGGCCATCCAATGGAGTCTGGTTGACCTACCAGCACCCCACCCTTAAAGAAAAGTGACTCTTCCTCCCACAAGAGTCATCGATTGTAAAACACTGCTCAGTTAGGGCATGAGAGAGCATAACCCCGTTCCCCCCAAGTTGGTATGTTGACTGGCTTGATCTTGTGAAGGCTATCACAGGGGCTGAGCTGCAGGCATGTAGTGGTCCTGTCATGTCCAGAAGATGCCGATTAGCTGTGGTCCTCCTGATGTCTACCTCTTACAATCTGATCCTTGTTTCAAGGTGGTCCCTGAGTCTTAAAGGGAGGCTGATAAAGATGTCCCTTTTCTGTCTCTGCTGACACTTATACCCTGCTGTTTAACCAGTTGTGGGTTTCTGCATTGACAACCACCCACTGTGCAAAGAAACTTCTCTGATGAGGTCTGAGTGCTGTTCTAATCTGTGGGGAGAGGATATAAATTTAGAGATACTTTGACACTACATATACTAAGTGTGTGTGTGTGTGTGTGTGTGTGTGTGTGTGTGTGTGTGCCCGTGTTTCCAAGTACACGTGTACAAATCTGTGTGAAGGCCAGAGGTCAATGTCACATACTATGCCTTGTTTCTTGAGGCAGAGGCTCTCACTAGGACCCAGATCTTACAAAGTTGGTAGGCAAGCTGGCCATTGAGCCCCAAAGGCCCACCTGTCCTCACTTCCCCAGTGACAAGTATAGGCCACCGTACACACATATCTGTTTACATAAGTGCTGCAGGGCAGGGAGCTATATCTCCATCAATAAGGGGTGGCCATTTTTTTTAAAAGCTCCCGGCACTGCAATGCAACCTGTGGCAACCAGCAGGGAGGATCACCCACTGGACATAAGAGTCCACCAAGCTTGTCTCCCTCCTGTTCAGGAGAGACTCAGCAGGTACAGTAGGTGGAGGGTTAGGAGGGGGAAAATGAGCTACGTCATTCAAGTTTGCACATCGCTGGATTCTGTTCGCACTTGAATCCTGGCATCCCATGAGGACAGTAAATGGAGATACGGTTCTCAGGAGTGACCTAATAACACTGGATTGTTTTACTCTCAATGGGAAGAACACGTTTTTCTCCCCATGTTGTGACCCATTTGAGACTCCTTCTTTCTCTGCACCTACCTGGCAATTGGTTTCTAAATTTCATGTGCAATTGCAGAACTGCTGGTTGGCCATTTGACCCAGATCTTGTGGCAAATGAAGGGAGAAAAAGATGTCAATAAAATAATGAAGACGGACATAGTGGCAGTTTAATTGCTGGGAAGTTACTTTATAGCAGATAAGCGTCTCCTGTTTTATCCTCACAACCACACCACAAGATAGTTGTTGTTTCTATTCTTATGTTTCCTATGAGAAATCTGGAGCTTAGACAGGGGTTAATACATCTCAGAGATGAGCATACTGTCGTGGTCCCCACTTCTAAAATGGGCAATGGTTCTTATATTTCTGATAGGGAAACAGAGGCTCAGAAGGGTATTGCTACATCTCAGAGACGATGTTACTTTCATGGTCCCCATTCCCAAGCTGGGTATTGGAAAACCACGTTTGCCAAGGAACAAAACTGGCATCATTTGTTGTGGATTTAGTGTGAACTTTTCCCCTGTAGGGTCATGTTATTGAACATCTGGTCTCACAGATAGTGTCCTATCATAGAAGGCTGTGGGACCTTTCAAAGGTGGAGCCTCATTGGGGTAAATGGGTCACTAGGTCAGACCTTGAGGGTTTTCATGCCTAGCCCCAGGGCCTGGAAAAATGGATCAGTGGGCAAGAGCATTTGCTCATCTTGCAGAGAACCAGAGTCGAGTTCCCAGCATGCACCTCAGAAGGCTCATCACCACCTGAAACCCCAGCTCCAGGGCATCTGACACCCTCTTGTGGCCTCCACAGTACCTGCATGCTGTAGACTAACATACACAGACAGACAAACACACTTACACATCAGTAAATAATAAATGCCTAAGAAAAAAGACAAAGCAAAATATAGGCCAGTTCCACTTCCTGGTCCCTCTCTACTTCTTGACTCTGGACTCAGTGTAACCAGTTGCTTCCCATTCCTGCTGCCATGCCTTCTGCACCGAAACAGAATGTGTCTCCTCAATCCATGAGCCAGAATAAACCCCCAGTTGCTAAAATTAATTCTTGTCAGATATTTGATCATTCACAGTGTGAAAGGACACAATCCAGCCCTGTGTTTGCTGTCATCTCTGCTGCTCTTATGCTGTGATGACAGAGATGATGTGAGACACATTTAAAGTACAAACTTCACTATCCTTAAAAAGTTTGTCCTGAATCACGGCCAATACCAGAGAAAGCTGGGAAGTAGCAGCAATGGTAGAAACCATATCCTCTGAGCCAAATTTTGACCCAGTTCTCCTTGGTAAATATTTGCTAACCCGACTCTAGGACTCTGAGGGACTGCTATCTCCTGGGGCGGGGTTCATTTCCACAGCACACCCAAGGCCCCACTCCCCACCAAAAAGACTCTGCCACAGATACTGCAGTCCACTCAGTAAGACCCCAGGCCAATGGGTGTCCCAGTTAGGGAATTTACTGCTGTGATAAAATGTTCTGACCAAAAGCAACTTGGGTAGAAATGGAATTATTCAGACTACATAGTCCAATGAGAGAAGTCAGGACAGGAATTGAACCAGAGACCGTGGAGAAATGTTACTTAATGGCTTACTCCCCATGGCTTGCTCAGCCTGCTTTCTAACACAACTCAGGACCACATGCCCAGGGGTGGCACCACCTACTGTAAGCTGGGCCCTCACACAGTAAAAGAACACCCCATAGGCCATGCTGATGGAGTGGGTTCCTCAGTTGAAGTTCTTTTTTCCCAGATGACCTACCTTGTGTCAAAATAATAATAATAATAATAATAATAATTAGCCAACATAATAGGTTAAAGATTTATCATTCCCTGCAATTTCTTTTTTGAAGTGTGTTTGTTCTTGTATAAGACCAAATGCCTCGATTCTTAGAAATATGTTTTTCTCCTCAATAATCAAAATCAAGACAATCAGAGATCTCACCTTCTTGGGAAATATGGAAGCACAGAAAACAAGATAAAGTAAGTCATAAATAGCTGAACCTTTCCCTACATTCTAAATTACCCTAGAACAGTGTCCATAGAGACAAACTTTACACACGGCATGCCTCCGGATACCATGTAGATGGTACCTCCCGGTACCATACAGATGGTACACATCACCAGTCACGTGGATACAAAGCCACCACCTGTGGAGCACGTAGTCACAGATTTGACAGTCCTCAACATCACTGGCCATGAGCCTGTGAGGTGAAACCTTCCTGCCATCTGGGACCTAGAAAGAAGCCACATCACCTCCCCTACAGAATTTATCATGGGGATTTCAGAGAATATTAAGGCCAGGTATATCGGGCTAAAAGAACACCAAAAGCAGGTGAATATTTACATGCATTAAAAGGAAAGGAGGTTTCCTTTTAATGGTTCTGCAGCCAACCACAGAGTGTGCCCTCGTATGACGTTCAACTCTACTGTATCTCGTGTGACCATGCAAGGTGAAGACATGCTTCACAGTGGGGGCTCTTCATTGAATGAACCAGACTTAAATCCTGGCTGTGGGGCTAGGGGGATGACCTAGTGGGTAGAGTGCTTACTAAACAAGCACAAGGACCTGAGTTCAATCCCCCAGCACCCGTGTACCTAGAGGAACAAGCCTATAATCCTAGAGCTGAGAAAATGGATATAGGAGGATTCTTGGATCTTGCCAGTCAGCCAGACTAGCTGATCTAGTAAGCTCCAGGTTCAGTGGAAGACCCTGTCTCAAAAATTCAGGTGGAGAGCAACTGAGGAAGACACTCAGCATCTACCTCTATCCCCTCTCCATACAAATGCGAACACACACATACACAAATAAATCAAAGAAATTCTAGCCCTGTCATTTATGAATGACAATAACCAGGGTGCAATGACTAAACCCATTGTGCCTCCTTTTTTTTTTCCTTTTGCCTTTTAGCATGGATATGATTGTCATGACAAATTTAGATTTTGCCTCATATTGGAAAATGAATCTGTTAGTTACTTTGATTGCTTGTGAATTCACTCCTGAGTAAGAGCAGGCCTTTAGCAATGTTCTTAATTACAAGCCCGTCTGTACAAATTCTTCCTAGGTTTAATTATTTAGGACTAGGATATACGTGGTCAAGGTGAAATGGACACATGAATTTTCCATGAGCCTTTCCTCTGGCGTAGTGGTGGCTTTCAATTGGACACACTGCCTCCGATGCTGTTCCCAACCCAGGATTCAGAGGAATCCTTTAAAACCTTGGGCCAAGGGATGATGAGAGGGCTCGATGGGTAAAGGTACTTGCTGTCAACCTCATGATCTGAGTTCGATCCCTGGGCCCTAGTTGGTGGAATGAGTGGACTGATTCTTGAAAGCTGTCCTCCGGCCAACTTTCACATATACATACATGCACACATGCACATGTATGCGTGCACACTTGTATGTAATAGAGAATGTTTAAAATAATTAATTAAAACCTGGGTCATGTTAGTTCTCCACTTGTGTGGCTTCCCAATTCCATCAAGGTAAATTTTAATATTAATAATGGAAGTCAGATGACTTGCAAGTGTCCCTGGGGCTCACCCTGTCTCCCATACGCTTTCCTGGCTTCTCTGACATCACTTCCTTTGCTGTCTGTGCAGCACTCATAGATCTGATAGATCTGATGCCTCTGAGGCAATGCTCCTGCATCCTGGTCTCCAAGCAATTTTCTTTAAGATTCTCCTAGGCCTCGTGCTATGTGTGCTGCCTATCACTTCTCTTAGGACAGGGGTCTTACCTAAGAAATCACAAGGATACTGAAGGCCAACCCTGATGGCTGTCACACAGAGGACAACATTATACGGCTTTTCACAGACAATGTCATCCTCTCCTTGTTCCAATGAGGAGATGCCCAATCACCTCCTTTGAAGCAGATTTTTCCCCAAGCCTCCATATAAAAAGGAGAGCTATTCCAGAGGTGGCCAGCGGGAAATGACATAAGAGGTTGAAGAACTGAATAGATGGCCAATGTTTAAAACTGTGCCATGTCTATAACTTCTTGCTTATCCAAGTCGGCAGGAATGAGATGTCTGCAGAGATGATTCCCTGCTCATAAAGAGCAGACTTGAGCTTTCTGGGAGAGACAGAAATGACTCTCAAACCTCCCTCATATGGTCTGTCTTCTTTATGTGTGATGGTTTGCATATGCTCAGCCCAGGGAGTGGCAGTATTAGAAGGTGTGGCCCTGTTGAAGTAGGTGTGTCACTGTGGGTGTGGGTTTTAAGGCCTTTGTCTTAGCTGCTGAGAAGCCAGTCTTCTCCTAGCAGCCTTCAGATGAAGATGTAGAACTCTGAGCTCCTCCTGCACCATGCCTGCCTGGATGCTGCCATGTTCCCACCTTGATGATAATGGACTGAACCTCTGAACCTGTAAGCCAGCCCCAATTAAATGTTGTCCTTAGAAGAGTTGTCTTGGTCATGGTGTCTGTTCACAGCAGTAAAGCCCTAGGACACCATGAAAGGAAAACAATAAGAGAGTGAACTGGGTTGTTGCTGGAATTTCCAGCTCCAACAATCCCATAAAACAATCTGTTTATGCCGGGCGGTGGTGGCACACGCCTTTCATCCCAGTACTTGGGAGGCAGAGGCAGGCGGATTTCTGAGTTCGAGGCCAGCCTGGTCTACAGAGTGAGTTCCAGGACAGCCAGGACTATACAGAGAAACCCTGTCTCAAAAAACCAAAAAAAAATCTGTTTATTATAATTATAAGCTGTAAGCCTAGATTGGGCAAATCTAATACTGTACTAACTTATTCCCCAGCTATAAGACCCCTTGCTACTTTCAGTGGTTCTGTTCCATCATGGCTTCCTTCTCCTCCTCTTCCTTCATCCTCTCTCCTTCCCCTCTCATACCCCTCTGCCTCTCTACCTGCCCCCACTCTCAAATCTCCAGTCCCACCTTTCCCCTCCATTTCACAATTACAGGCTCAAGCCTTTATTGACCAGTTAAAATGGGGAGAAGGTCCACAGGAGATCCCGAGTGTGTGATGGACTGCTCCTCAGGGGCAGCCCCCCTTGAGGAAGCAGAATTAACATCAGAATACAAACAGCATCAGGACCACCCACAACAGGTTTCTTGGGCAGTTTGGATAGAACAAGAACAGGCCCTGAGTAGGTAAGAAGGCCCAGCTAGTGAGGATTGTGAACCTGCCTCCAAGGCACACAAACTCTAGCTAACCAAAGTTTGAGTTGAATGATCATACCATAAACACCATCAAGAACTTCAACTGAGATTATTTTTTCAGGGAATGGGCCATTCCTCAGACTTAGGTGTCGAGTGAACTATGGCCTTGCTGTGTATAGCGCGACCCGTTTCTAGTGGATCAAGCGTGGACCCATCTATATGATTTGGGGTAATTACATACTGGGGCATGTGCTATTCATCTAGTCTCGCTAACAGCCTGAGACATGGCAGATCCTTGATAGTAACGAATGAACGTGGTGAATGGCTAAATAAGCACAGGTTTGATTAGAACTTAAATTCATCAGGCTGGGAAGGTAACTCAGTAGGTAAAGCCTTTGAAGAATAATGAACACAACATTCACACAAAGATACAAGAGTCCCAGTGTTCCTGTGATAAGATGGGAGACAGAGAGAAGAGAGTCTAGCAGCCTGGTATACTCAGAAGTAAAGAGCCCCTGTCTCAAATAATGTAGAAAGCAAGAACAAATATCCAAAGTTGACCTCTGATCTCCACACATTTGCCTTAGCATGTATTGTTGTATGTATGCATGCATTCTCTTTCCCTCTCCCTCTCTCTCTCCCTCTCCCTCTCCCTCTCCCTCTCCCTCTCCCTCTCCCTCTCCCTCTCCCTCTCCCTCTCCCT
>JANHMN010000023.1:24658042-24688511 GCA_030674055.1 Rhabdomys pumilio
CCCTCTCCCCCCGCCCCGTCTCTCATGACGTGCATACAAAAAAAAAAAAAAAAATTAAAAATAAAAGTTCAAAGCTTCTAATTCACGTCCAGTGATTTAGAAAGAATCAGAGCCCTCATTTCTTTCCTTGATGTCTCTGATAACAGTGTCGCGACTCACACGCATGAGTAATGTTTAACGGGTTGCTTTCATAAATCTCAGACGTGTCATTTGTCAAGTGCTCTGGAGCCAGTGAGCAAGATACACCTGTTGAAACAAGTGTTTATTGACGAGCACCCCCTGCTGGCAGCCCAGAGTCAAGTGTAATAGCTTCCAGGCTTCCAATGTCCAGGTTGAAACTTTCTAATTCTCTTCCACCTCTGGGCTGAAAAGTCTCTATTGAACTTCATAGTCTTTCAACAGCAAACAGTGCTGGTAATGTAGACAAAACACCATATGGACCAGAGCTATGCTAGGGCAGGTGCTCTACTCTGTACTTCATCTGAGATATGTACATTTAATGTTCACAAAAGGAAATGCTGTGTGTCGCAGATAGAAAGCTTGTCGTGAACACAGGTCTGCTGTGAGTTTCTTCCCTGGAAATTCAATGTTAGGAAAAAAAAAAAACTTTCTGCATCATGACCTAGAACTGAGAGTCCCTGCTGGTACTAAAATGAGACCTGGAGCTAATACCTTCCACATCATGTTTAGAGTATACCTGTGTGTATAACATACCTGCTGTGACTCAAACCCCTGAGTATGGCAGAAAATCTCATTAATTAGACAGTGGTGGATAATTAGTATGCAGCCAGCGGCATGTTTCCCTCTTCTGATACGCTGGAGCTAAAATTAATCAGGGAAATGATGACAAGAGTATGTGTGTAACTCTGAGTTAGAGGCTTTGCTCAGGCAACGAGGCATTTTGCATTGTTGGCCTTTCATGTCTATCTGTCTTATAGAATAGCTGCAGAATCTTGATTTTAATTTTAGGGTGACATAGAAAAGCATCTGCCATCTTCTCCCAGGGGAAGGTCTTTGATCCAGAGAGAGAGAGAGAGAGAGAGAGAGAGAGAGAGAGAGAGAGAGAGGTGCTCTGAGGTTTAATGAGCGCTTGAGAATGAGATGGGTGTCATGCTGTGCAAGTTGACATTTGTCGTCAACTTGACACAACCTACAGTCATCTGGGAAGAGAGAACCTCAGTTCAAGAGATGCTTGGGTCAGACTAGCTTGTGGGTGTTGACAATAAGAGATTGTCTTGAGTAGAGGGGCTGGAGAGATGGCTCAGAGGTTAAGAACACTGTCTGCTCTTTCAGAGGACCGGGGTTCAATTCCTAACAACGACATGGTAGCCCACCACTGTCTGTAAATCCAGTTCTGGGGGATCCAATACCCTAATACAGACTATACATGCATGCAAAATACCAATGCACATAAAATAAACAAAATGAATAAGCTGTTTTCTTAAAAGACAATATAAGAGATTGTCTTTGGTAATGATGATATATAAGATCCCAGCCCATTGTGGGTATCACTATTCCCTAGAAAGATGAGGCTAGCCTGTGTGTGGAGGGGGTGGGGGGAACAGCTCAGCATGAGACAGTGAGCAAGCCATCAATCATCAGTCCTCAATGGTTTCTGCTCCAAATTCCTGTGCTGATTTCCCTCGATGATGGAGTGTAACCTGAAAGTAAACCAAAACAAACCCATTCCTCTCCAAGTTGCTTTTTGTCGGATGGTTTTATCACAGCCACAGGAAGGAAACACTACAAGTAAATGCAGAAAGGACAGGTTCTGTACTTTGAAGGAAAGAGTTTTAGAGAATGGAAAGCCATGCACTCTGAATCCTAGTCAAGACCCATTTGTGGAGTCTTGGGCATCATTGATCATGACCTGTGCTGGTTGGTTTTAACTGTCAAGTTGCCACAACCTAGAGTCACTAGAGAAGAGAGTCTCTGTTGATGCGTTATCTAGATCAGATTGGCCTGTGTTCATATCTGTGAAATGGCTTGATTGTTAATTGGCTCAGTCCACAGTGGGCAGTACCATTCCCTAGACAGAGACTCCTGAACTATATAAGACAGGAGAAAGCTAGATGGGAGCAAGCAAGCAAAGATGTGTTTATTGCTCTTTGCATTTGACTGTTACTTGCTTGAGTTTCTGCCTTCATTCCTTCCAGTGACAGAAGTCTAAGACAAATAAACCTTTTTCTCTATTAAGTTACCTTTGGTCAGGGTGTTTTATCAGAGAAATGGAAACGAAACTAGAACACCACCCATAACCCAGGAAGGTGGGCCCAAGGGGCTACTTTAGCAGATGTCATTAGCAGGGCAGAGCAGGCTCCTGTACAAGGTAATACACAGGCCATAGGGAAGAATGGGGTGGAAATGCCCAGACTTTCTGTAGACACCCAGTTTGGGAGACATTGTAAAATCTCATAGAGAGTCCAAAAGGAAAGCCCCGCTGTGATCATTATTTTTCTTGTTGTGTTAAAACACCTGACATGAAACAACATAATTGGGTTCATTCCAGCTCAGAGTTCAAGGGTGTAGTATACCATGGTGGGGAAGGCACAGTCCTTGAGCCTTACAGGGAGAAATGTGATACAGGCATCCCATTTAGAGCCAAGCACCCTCAGTCCTTTGCTCACATTTCTAGAATACATGCAAAGATTACATCTAGAAGTGTTAAGAATTTAGTTTTAATCTTTAATTGATTGTATTCTGAACATTCCTAAAATATTAGCATTGTACAAAGTCAGTTCTGAGAAAGTTCAGTCATCTTTTTAGTATTGGATTTGTAGTCGCTATGCCGAGTCAATGCGTAAGGACAAGAATGCCAGCTCCCACAGAGATCATTCCTGTCCCATGTTGGTTCCCTCATGGTTCCGTGTTGCAGAAGAAACATGGGCATGAAGAGGTTGAATGGGAGCCACAGTGTGCATTTAGGCAGCCAGGGTTGGCCTGTCTATCACAAGTAAACACGGCTCTGGCTCTCTCTCTCTCTGTCTCTCTCTGTCTCTCTGTGTCTCTCTCTGTCTCTCTGTCTCTGTCTCTGTCTCTCTCTCTCTCTCTCTCTCTCTCTCTCTCTCTCTCTCTCTCTCAAAGAGCCAAGAGATAAAGACAGAGAGCAGGAAGTGAAGCCGTGTGAAGTCAGGCTGTTTTCAGAGACAGAAAGGATGCTCTGTGGTTAGAGATGCAGAAGAGAGAAGCCTGGCTGGCTCTGTGGAACCTGTCTGGTCCCCTTTGCACACTGGAAGTCAAAGGAGCAGTGCCATGTTAGCTATAAGGGTCATTGTCCCTGCACTGCAGAGGGAAGGCAAAGTAGCACAGCACACGGAGTGAGTCTTGTGACTGTCAGCTGCAGAAGCAGGACCTGAGCTGCAAAGGCTCCTGGTAAGCTGTGTGCCCACCTGAATGGTAACTATACAATGCTTTTGTATGTTGCATTGATGACAGGTGGATAGACACCTACTACTCCCTACCCATGAACAGCCTAGGGCACCTACAGCAGGGTCCTACACATTTCAGACCCCACTGAGGTCTACAGCCAGCAGGACGAAAGCAGCTCAGGGCTGTGTTCTGCTTCTTCGCCAAGGCCCTCCGGCAGGTCTGCAGGACTGTGGGGTGCCAGCTAAGTTTAGAGTTTTCCCAGAATGTTGTCAGAGTGAAAGAGCTTCATGGAAGTGAGGCTTCATGCAGGGCCTCCAGATCCTGTCAGAAGATCCATATAAGCAAAGCTGCCTGAACGCGCTGAGATGACAAAAAAGGCGGATGGAGGATGAAAAGATAGGTACATAGATACATAAACAGAACAGACAGATGGGTGGGTAGATGGATGACAGAGATGGGCAAACAGATAATGGTGATGAATAGGTAGATAAGAGACAGAGATAGATAGATAGATAGATAGATAGATAGATAGATAGATAGATAGATAAGAGAAAGAGAAAGGATAGATGGATAAACAGAAAGACAGAGACAGGCAGACCTATAGAAAATAGAAAGAGATAGATGATAGGTAAGTAGATAGATAGATAGATAGATAGATAGATAGATAGATAGATAGATAGATAGATGATTGAAAAACTGCATCATTCTGAACACTGGCCATACTCTATTATCTGTTACCAACAGCTGCAAGGACAGCTGGAACAAAACATTCCCATCTGGGTGGACCATGCATCAGATATTGAACTGGTCTCTGATTGTTCCATCTCACTGTGGCTTCATCTTCTACTTTCTTCTGAACTGAGAATATAAGGATTCTCCCCACCACCACCACCACCACCATTCTACAGCACTACACAGAAGACCGAAGCCTCCATCTGTCTGAGAAGCCCAAAAACACCTTTTCAGGGGCCCGGTCAACCTGTTCACCCTCAAATCCATACATTTGCACAGAGCAGATGGGCCCCAAGTCTGTTCTCCCTGGAGGAAGAACTAGGAAGTCAGATCTGCAGAGTTCAGCTTCGAGTTCAACTCAGACAGTATTCTATAATTTAAAAACTAAGTAGGTTCAGCTCGAGTTTAACCTGGCTTACGTTAACTGCTTTCCATTCGCAGTGCCTTTCCAGAAGTCATTCCCACGTGGGTGGTTTGGTTGGTTTCACCAATCAGTTGCAGCTCTGCTCATGTGGAGTAGCTCAAATCTTTTGGATTCTCAAATCTGTATCTTGAAAGCAGAAAGATACAGACCCACCGCATCCACGCCCCCAAATGCTCATCCCCTACCTTGGGGGTCCCCAGGTCTCCTCCATATCACATTTCTGGTGAACAGATAGGGGTTACAGAAGAAAGTAGGATTCTGCTGGCTCTGATGTGAGCTTAGAGACTCAGCTACACTAACTATCCCTGGACCTCAGGGAGCCAGGGATTCAGGACAGAGAGTTAAAAGGAGAGACCAAGATAGCAGGTGATGGTGGCTCCTTGAATATCCATGCATGAGGTAGAGGGATCTTCCTTTTCTGCATAGAACAGAGGCAAAAGGGTACTTGCTGTAAATGTAGGAGGCATCCCTGGCCTCTGACAACAGCCCTGTGCTGTTATTATGGGAAGACAATGAGCCAGCTGAGCCACGACAAGACCTCCAAACCAGCAAAACCCCTGGCATCAGATACTCCTCTCCTCCACTTGTCAACAGTGCATGCACAGGACAGCTTACATATGGGAGACGCAACGAAATGTCCATCCTCTGTTTAGCCGCACACAGGGACAGGTACTTTGGAAACTCACCTGCTCTCCAGGCTTGATGCTGGTAATTTGTGGGTGACAGAGAAGTCTGCAATCGAGTGGGAGGGGTGTGATAAGGAAGAGCCTGGGAAATCCCAGCTTCCCTGGCACTCACTTTTAATGGCTGTGACCCCACAGTTTTCTGCCCTCATTTAGAGTCTGTCTTTCCATGGAGGGCAGACCCCCAGTAACAGGAGCAAGCAGGGAACAGCAGTGATCTCAGCAGGGTGTGTGTAGAACAGGCTGTTCTCCAAGCCTGACTTTGCTTTCTCGTTTATGATAAACTGTGATCATGGGGAAATCTGCCTCTCTCCCCCACCCCCCAAAAAAAGGTGATAGAATTATCCCATTGGCTAAGGATGAGGGATACCTGTGTTGGTCTCAGAAAGATACAAGAACAGCTGTGTTCCTCTTGAACTGAGAGAAGGTCCCCACCCAAGAGCACAGCCATGCCACTCAGCTCCAAGAATCATCCCAGAGGCCAGTCTCTGCCCCTCTGCTGCCTGTCAGGGCTGGCGACTCTCCCAAGAGAGACCTGAAACCCAGATTTGCAGGCATACTCTCCCAGCTTGTAAATGATGGACACAGACGCCTACTGAAGATAAGACAAACCATGTTCACTTGAGTGCATTTGACTCAGGCTGTCAACATTCAGCCTCAAGCTTGAAACAACGCAACAGAAAGCTGGGTGGTGGTGGCAGCTGCCTTCAATCCCAGGACCAAGGAGGCAGCGGCAGGCAGATCTCTGTGAGTTTAAGGCCAGCCTGGTCTACATTGCAAGTTCCCAGGATGGTCAAGGTTACACAGAGAAACCTCGTCTCAGAACAAACAAAAACAGACAAACAAAAATACAGCAGATTCTCAGCTAAAAACAAACAAACAGAAGAATCCTATAGCCTGTGGATGCAGACGCTCAAGAGACTAAAGTATATCTGAGGTGCAGGTTAGAGCGAGTAGAGCCCTTACAAACAGGACAGTACAAAAAGGAGAAAGGAAGGGAGAGAAGCAGGAAAGGACAGAAAGGGGCTTAGGTGCTGGGGAGATGGTTCAGTGGTTAAAACACTTGCCATACAAATGTTAGGACTGGGATTCAGGTCCCCAGAACCCACATAAATTCCAGGCAGATGTGGAAGTTATCTGTAATTCCAGTATTCAGAAGCCAGAGACCAGGTGTCCCCAGGGCAAGCTGGCTTGGTAGACTTATAGCAAGTGAGATCTCAGTTCAACTAGGACACCCTGTCGCAGAGAATACGGTGGAGAATGATTGAGGAAATCACAGGATATCAACCTCAGGCCTCTGTATGCACACACACACACATACACACACACATAAACACACACACATATGCACACACATGCATGCATACACCTACATGGGTGAATATACATGTACATGAACACAGACACACAAACATGAATACGCGTGTGCATGAACACAGCACGAATACACACATTCATTAACACACATGCACCACACATACACACGAGAAAAAAAAAAGTCATTTGGAAATGGCATTTTGGACAGAGTGCTGGTTTGGGGGAAAGGACAATGGCAGACAAAAGGTCTCCTTTAGCAGGAACAAAACATTCCTGGATGCTTAGCAGGCCCTGAGATGGCAGGAGCCCTGGCTCAGCTGGGTGATGGCTAGCATAATGTACATTAGTTTGTATTACAAAATGCTCACAGAGGGCTTGATAAGTGGGTATCTTGGGATTGTTCTTAGAGCATCTGTTTCTTGAACCCACCTAGCACAAAAAGAATGCAAGTTTAGAAAGAATCCTCCAATTCCCTCATCTCTGCCCTGCCATAAGTAGCTTGGTTGGAAGCAGTCACAGACCACCACACAGGTCACGAGAAAGAACAGGTTTATTAAGCTTGGGAAATGGTACAGTGGTTGAGAGCACTTATTCTTGCAGAGGACCCATGCTCTCTAAACAGCATTCACACGATGGCTCACAGCCATCTACAACTCAAATACCAGGGATCCAAGGCCCTCTTCTGACCTCTGAGGGCACCATGAATGCCACTAGTATACATACAAACATGCAGGCAAAGCACACATAAAATAAATACATTTTATTGTAATTTTTTCAAAGAGCAGGAGAATCCCTTAGGAGGCCCCCTAACCTTTGGTGAAAAGCACACGTGAACAACTGAAGATACCTAAAGCTGACTCTAAATGGTATTATCTTAATGATTCATTGGACAATCTAATTCTCTTGAGTCATGACTAATTTTATGAGTTAGCTTGACTGGGTCACAGTCCTCAGCTAGTCAGACATTATTCTAGAAGTTTCTAGGAGGGTCTGTCTTTAAGCGCAATTCACATTTAAATCAGTATACTGTAGAATGCTTCAATTAAATGTATTTCCATCTGGTTTCATATAAATGAGACGTGGGCCATGGTATTTATTTATTAGGCTCTGCGCAATTACTGGGGAATTACTCCTAATCTAAATCTCTAGTGCTAGTTTGACTACTACCCCAACAATGCTCCCCAAATACTTGCTGTCTGTTAATTCTTGGGGTTATTTCTGTTCCAGACGTCTGGCGTCCTGGGGAGGCATTTCACTTTGATGCAATGCCGCTGATTCATCACAACTAACAGAGACTCCCATTCTCTTCATTTTCTCTTTCTCCCGGCTCCATCCTCCACTCTCCCTCTCTCCTTCTCCTCACAGTCCCTCCCTGTAACACCCCCAGAGTGACAACTCAAACTTCACCTTTCTCTATTCCCCCTCGTCATCGGCTGTCACTGGTTTTACTTAACCCGATAGTTTTACATTGGGGAGCGAGGTCTACGCAACCAAGTCTGGTATATGTGAGGGTCTGCTTATCTTAGAGTAACTAGATCGTGGCGTATAGAATTTAGCATCATGAATACATCATGAATACAAGCAGCACCAGACCAGGTATACCTACAGTATACCTTCAGCTAAGTAGATGACTTCCCTCCCCCAAGAGGCTGTAGACCAACCTCTAAGAATGACTGGAGGTAGAAAGTAATGGCATACAGTAGAGGGCATATGTGAGTGATGGAGAAGAAAGGGGGTAACTCTGGAGAGAAATCAGAACTAAGGTTCTGAAGGCAGAAGGAACAAACCTATAGTACTGCCTGTATCTGTCCACTGTAGGACCTCTGCCTCCCTGCCTCTTCTCTTGCCCCGTGTTCTCCATCACTCCCCGTGGTCCCTCCATTGAACCACATTAGAGTATTTCCATCCCACCTAATAAAGTCTGCATCTCTCTCCCAGTCTTTGGGCATCTGAGCCTGCCCAGCCCTGGTCCTTCCATGCTCCTTCTGTTACCACAGTCAGGCTATTCTGATCTTTCTGTGTCTCCTTTGTGTCAATTCCTGACAACTAGGAGATATTCCCGGAGTTCTGTCTCTTGTCCCCTGTGCTCTCCCCAGTGGTCAGGAAGTACCCCCACACTGCCAAGCCAACACATCTAGCATCGGACTCAACAACATCTGAGACCACACAAGCCCTGAGATGTATTGGTTATCATCAAGAAGGCTTAGCTCACACCTTTCAAAGATGAGCTCACCCTTCAGGAAGTGAAAGGGGAAAGCCTCTCACATAGGTATTGCATTTGCTCATGGTCCTCTGACATCACCTCCTCATAGGAAGATCAGAAGAGACCCACCCCTGCCTGCGCCCATTACCCATGATCAGTCTGCACAGCGTGGCAGGAAATCCATGGCTGTTTTTTCTTTTTTTATCATGGGCCAAATCACGTGTTCTCTAATTTATAATTTTGACTACACCCATTTTTCACCCTCTTCAAGTTTTGCTCAGACATCAACTCAAAACATCCTGAGCCATTTATCTTACTTTAAAATCCTAATTGCTTTTAAACATGGAACACTCCCAACCCCTTTGCCCCGATCCAATCCCTCATCCCGTTTCTCTCCTCCACCCGATGATGTAAATTATTTATTATTCTGTTGGTTTGCCGTCGCTCATACATCTCAGAGAAGATACGTCTCCCGAGAACAGCGATGTTGTTTATTTTATTGACTGATGGGACCCATATGGGAATCCATCTTAGTAAGAACTCATAAGGCACACAATAAATACTTGGATGATTTTAATGAATGAGCGCGCTAACTTTAGAGACTTACGAGTCAGAACGAGATGCTCTTCCTTATAACCCAGCTTTAAGGATTTAATGTCATTTTTCTTCTGTCCCATTAATTCCTCATTTCCTGAAACTTTGAGCTCACTAGTTCTAATTTGACCAAACTAGTGACTTTCAAGAACGGATGCCTCTGCGGGGAAGAAATCCCTAAGCTACGCTACATTAACGGGGAGATTCTAACTACAAAGTTCAAACAAAACAACTTAAGGCTGCCACATCTTCCTCTGTCATTCTTAACAGAACCTATTGGGCTAAAAGGCACCTCAGTACCTGGCACACCACATAACAACCATAGCTAGGCAATGCCTGGGATGTATCTCAAGGGAAATAGTCCTATCTTTTACACATAATTATCAAACTTGGTCCTTGCATCTGAGCTGAGCTGTGGCGGGCCTCAGAAGTTTACTGCCTTTCAGTGAAGGTATCAGCCAGTTGTAGGGTGCCTCCTATTCTCTCGCAGCCATGGCAGAAGCCTGGAAATGGATTTTTAACTCACTGTAATTAAAAGTCCTGTGGTCTTCACAGGGTTGTAGGGTAAGGAGTCAGCAGATAGACTGTCTGAAGTAAATCCCTTCTCTGAGGCGGCGAAGCAAGGCTATGTGTGATTTGCATGTTCTGGTTTTCCCATCCTGGATGCACGGCTTCTTTGATGCTATGGTAACATGGAGGAAGATTCCGTTAGCTGCCAGGAGCAAATGTGAGGATTCGCAGGGAGTCACAAAACATGTGACTTTCTTTTGGGGATCCAACTGCTTTGCCTAAACCTAAAGGGGAAAAAAATTAAATGTACAGAGAGAGAAACAACTCTCAAATGATAGTATTTGGACCTATTCATACACTGAGACTTACCCTGTGGCAAAGGAGTAGAAGTCACCAGAATCTATTCTATGGGCAGTCTTTCTCCCAGGTGCTTCTTGGAGTGAGAACTTCTCACTGCAGTGGCCTTTCAAAGATGTCTTCTACCATGCAAATGGCCCCTAAGCTCTCCCAACAAATCCAGTGTTCAATCGGAGGAACCAGGTCCAGGAGCCAACTTCCTAGGAGAGAACATGACCGTGGTGGGTTACTAAGTACATTGCCAGATACCACACAGCGTTGCTCAGAGGAATTGGCAAGAACCATAAAGAACTCTGCAAGAGATTTGTCTAGAGTCAGCTTTCTGCTGCTATGACGAAATAACCAGCACGAAGATTACAGGAAGAGAGGTTTATGTGATGTCCTACTTAGCTTCAGCTGTCAACATGACACAGTAAATAGTTATCTGAGAAGGGAATCTCATTTTAGGGACTGCCTGGATCAGACTGCTCTGTGGGAATGCCTATGGGAGATTGTCATGATTACCAGTAGATGAAAGAGGACACAGCCCACTGTTGGCAGCGTCATTCCCTGGGCAGGTGGGCCTGGGTTGTGTAAGTCAGTAAGCATGGTTCCTCCATGTTTTCTACTTCAAGTTCCTGTTTGAGCTTTTGCTTTGACTTCCCTCAGAAATTGACTGACACCCACAGACTGATATGGACTCTTGTTTCCTTTGGGTTGTTTGTGGTCAGGGTGTTTAAAAGGAATTTAGTACCTGTGGGTATCATCTGTATTTTTCTGACCTATGTAGAGACAGAGCCTGTTGGAAATTGTGAAGAGAGCACATTTTAAAGGTTCTCCTCACAAAAAAAAACTGGTGGGGATGTGAGAGGATATGCAAGAAAATCAGTTTTCCTGAGTCCTTCCACAATATTTACATAATCATAATCTATATGCATATATGCGTAGCAAGACATCGTGTTGTGTGCGAGAAATAGACACAACTTGTGTCAGTCCAAAAATAATTAATTTTAAAAAGAAGCATTTTTTTTTTTTTTTTTTTTTTTTAGAAAAACAAGGCTATGGATACCAATTTATAAGAAGTTGGGCAGAACAGACACCATTGCAATTGGTTGTGACAAGAATGTTCGGTGCACAGTGGGATGTCAAATTGGCTCAGCAGTGGGTAGCCTTGCCCTGCTGTCCTGGCCTCATTTGCACAGCATGGTGCATGTTTCTGAAGAATCTTCTCAGGTTCTCTTCATTACAAAATACTTATTCAAAGCCAGATTAGTGGGGCTGGGGCCTGGTCTCAGTTTAACAAAGTACTTGGCACACAAGCGGGAGGTACTGAGTTCAGGTGCCCAGCATCCATATGAGAACCTAGGGTGACATCATTCACCTGCAATCTCAGTGTCAGGGAATCAGAGTCAGGCAGATTCCTAGTGCTTGCCGACCAAACGGTCTGGCCAAATTGATGAGGCACATATACAATGAGAGACCTTGTTTCAAAGACTAAACTAGAGAGTAGTGGAGGAAGACACCCAGTGTCAGCTTCTAGCTTCCATATGCATGTGTGTGCATTGAAAGTGTGCTTGCATACACACACACACACACACATACAAGCAGACAGAGTGGTACAGGTCTATAATCCTAGCTGCTCATGAGGCTGAGGAAGTGTCTTAGATACTGTTCTATTGCTTTGAAGAGATACCATGACCAAAGCAACTCTTACAAAAGGAAACATTTAACTGTGGGTTTGCTTACAGTTTCAGAGGGGTGGCCCATGATCATCATTATGGAAAGCAGAATAGGCATGGTGCTGGAACAGTAGCTGAGAACTCACATCCAGATATACAGGCAGAAAGATCTAACTGGTGAGGGTGTGGGCTTTTGAGACCTCAAAGCCCACCCATATGGACATACCTCCTCCAACAAGGCCACACCTCCCAATCCTTCCCAAGTTGTTCAGATGTATGACCAAGCATTCAGATAGATGAGCTTATGGGGACCATTCTCATTCAAACTATCACAGGCAGAAAGATGACGAATTCAAGGCTTACCTTCTGTGAGTTCAAGGCCAGCCTGGACAACTTAGTGGGATTCCATCTCAAAATGTTTAAAATGAGGACTGAAGGTGCTAGGGTGACTACCTAGCTGTACCAGGCCCTGGGTTCAGACACCTCAAGAAAAAAAAATAGATTAAAATAAAAATATCTGTAGACAGATGAGGAAGTTGGGGCACATATTAAATGCCATTGTCAGTACCAAATGCACTTACATGGTGGCATCAGAACCCCAGACTCGTTTCCTCCTACAAGGTCAGCATCTGTCCTTCCAATGCTACAGTTATTACAGAGAGCAAAAATCTACTAGGAGCTAAGGACAGTCTCATAGAACTTTTCTAAACTATGTATGCATTTCCCTCTTCTTCTGAACTATGACTTAAAAAGTCCCCAGAATTCAAACAGTTTTGAGCTGATCTTGTCTTATTTCAGAATACCTGAAAAAAATGGGGGAGGGGGGTAGAGATTTTCATCCCCTCTTCAGTATACACAGGTAAGCATGAAGGGAGATGTGGGTGTCGTTTAGAGACAAGGTATTGTCCCCAAAAGAGCCAATCAAGGCACTGACCATTGTGGGTATTCACAGAAAGAGCCATATGTACTTGCATGGTACTTTATGAGAAGCAACAACCTGAGACATAGCTACAAATGTATCTCTTAGAGACAAAGGGATCCAAGAGGAGGCTGAGGCTGAGGCTGAGGCTGAGGCTGAGGCTGAGGCTGAGGCTGAGGCTGAGGCTGAGGCTGAGGCTGAGGCTGAGGCTGAGGCTGAGGCTGAGGCTGAGGCTGAGGAAGAAGCTGGTAGAATTGAATTTAGGCATAAACACAGATCACCAAGGGAGATTGACTAACAAGGTGCAGGAGTCAGAAACAGACATTAAAAGATGGTCCACCCCTCAGAAGAGGACTCCCTAGGCTGGAAATCTTTGATGAGGAAAAAAAAAGAAAAAAGTCTAGGCTCTGTATTTAAAAAAAAAAAATAGCTAGCTGAAGGCTGGCTGAGCTAAATATGAGAAATTGCCTACCATTAGGGAGTATCCTGGTTTATAAATTTTAGGGGCAATAAAAGAAACATCGACTGGGAACCAGGAGGATCACGCCCTTCGTCTCTAAAGGAGTTTTTCTTTAAAAACACTCCATTTGGAAGACTCTCACAGGCGCCAAGCCTTATTGATCATATTATACCCACAAACCCTTGCGGGAATTCTTGGTTTGCTGGACACAGTGCAAAACACACAGTACTGGGGAGAGTTAGATACTGCTCCAAGCCTCGGGTCCCATCATCTTCTGTTAATCTACAGTTTGCATTGGTCACAGCACTAGGGACCAGTCCCCACTCCATACCTCAACCCCTAACCTATAAGGATTAGTCTTAAAGGAGACAGAGGTTTGACTGATAGATGATTATTCATGAAAAGTCAGAACATCATGGGCATGATTAAGCACTGGCTGTGGTCCAGCATGGCCACCTGCCTGTGACTTCCAGAGCAAGGGAGGGGATCGTAGGCAGTGTGCAAATCTTTCTTTGGAAAGCAATATGTAAGCATTTTATTGGATGTGTCAAAAATGTAAGTCACAGAACAAAAGTAGGACTGCAAATACTTTGCTTAGAAGCTGAAGAATATTTGAGACTTTCTTTAAAAAAGTAATTGATAGTAGAATTGATTTTAGAAATGTGTCAAGACACGGTTCATGAAAATGACGAAGCTGGGGAAGGCTTGAAACAAAAAATTCATTTACTCCCTCCCTCAATCACTCACCCATTCATTCATTCATTCATTCACTAACTGATTCACTGATTTATTCATCCATTCATTCATTCCTTGTTTCTTAAGCCCATTCCACTTGAGCCAACTCCAACAATCCTGGAGAAGGCTTGAAAGAAAAAATCCATTTACTCCCTTCCTCATTCATTCATTTATTCATTCATGTATTCATCTATTCATTCATCATTTCTTAAGCCTCCCCACTCCATGTGAGCCACCTCCAGATGGTGAAAATACAGAGGTAAACAAACAAACAAAGAGTAAATAAATGAAATAATTTCTAACATTGCGTTTGTACCCTAAGACAGGAGAGAACCGTTCTTGTGAATATCTTAAAATCTTCATCTGTCACAAAAAAAAAAAAAAAAAAAAAATCTTGATTGTTTTGGAAACCCCTAGAGAAAGCCAGAAGGGAAAGCTGTATCTCCAGCATCTTTCTTTGTGATGCACTGCATCAGTCCACAGACATTTGGTGAGCAACAGTTATACACTGGCATGCTTCTCACCATCTTCTTGTCAGTCTGGATACGGGGTGACTAACCCAGAGATCAGGTAGCTTGCATCTGAACTCAAAATTAGGCTATATAAGTATTAAAGAGACAACAACTCACAGCCTTATTGTGTCTTGTATTGAATGAAGTAGCTTAGATCACACTCTGCAGTATCCTGTACCCGAGTAAAGAAACAGGCATTCATGGAAGAGTTATGAATGAGAGATCTTCTAGGACCAGCCAATGACAATAGACAGGAACTGGCTCTTGGGATGCCCCCACAGCAGACCTGTCTGCTGATGGACAGGCAGCTGTGCACATACACACAGTCAGGCTTTAAATGCCAAGTGTTGGTAGAACTTGTTCAAGAAAGCTAATCCCCATTGGCTGAGATTGTTGAATGTATAGAACATCACTGTCCAATGTTCTGAGGAACCGCCAGACTGATTTCCAGAGTGGTTGTACCAGCTTGCAATCCCACCAACAATGGAGGAGTGTTCCTCTTTCTCTGCATCCTCGCCAGCATCTACTATCACTTGAGTTTTTGATCTTAGCCATTCTGACTGGTGTGAGGTGGTATCTCAGGGTTGTTTTGATTTGCATTTCCCTGATGACTAAGGATGTTGAGCATTTCTTAAGGTGCTTCTCAGCCATTCGAGTTTCCTCAGTTGAGAATTCTTCGTTTAGTTCTGTACCCCATTTTTAATGGGGTTATTTGTTTGTCTGGAGTCTAATTTCTTGAGTTCTTTGTATATATTGGATATTAGCCCTCTATCGGATGTAGGATTGGTAATGATCTTTTCCCACTCTGTTGGTTGCCATTTTGTCTTATTGACAGTGTACCCAAGGGAGCAAATACAGAGACAAAGTGTGGGACAGAACTGAAGGAGGGGTCATCTGGAGACCATTCCACCTGGGTATCCATCCCATGTGCAGTCACCAAAGATAGATGCTGATATGGATGTCAGGAAGTGCATGCTGACAGGAGCCTGATATGGCTGTCTCCTTAGAGGTCTACCAGAGTCTGACATACTCAGAGGCAGATGCACACAGCTAACCATTGATCTGATCAAGGGTTTCCCAATGGAGAAGTTAGAGAGAAGACTGAAGGAGCTGAAAGGGTTGGTGGCCCCATGAGGAGAGCAACAATACCAACCAACCAGAACTCCCCAGGGTAGGAGCCTAGGAGCACATAGGGAGAGACCCATGACTCCAGCTGTATATGTAAGGGAAGATGGCCTTGTTAGGCATAGGTGGGAGAGGAGATCTTTGGGCCCATGAAGGCTGAACACTGAGTGGGGGGGAATTCAAGGGTGGGGAGGTGGGAGTTGGGGGGAAGGTGGGGGCACACCCTCATAGAAGCAGGAGGAAAGGGATGGGATAAGAGGTTCCTGGGTGGTGGGGGGAATGGGGTAAGGGGATAAAATTTGAAATGTAAATATAATATCCAATAAAAAAATAAATTAAAAAATTGCCCTAGATGTCATAAAAGAAAGAAAGAAAGAAAGAAAGAAAGAAAGAAAGAAAGAAAGAAAGATAGTAAGTTTGCCTTGGGCATCAGCGTACAAAGTGGGAAGCTGGCCTGTTAGTGGCTCTCCTGTCCTTGTGTCAAACTGCCTGACAAGGAACAACTTGAAAGAATTTATTTTGGTTCATGGTTTGAGGGTACAACCTGTGGTGGTAGGAAAGGGTGGTGGTGAGCCACTCTTGGCCGTGATAGCAGGAATGTAAGGCTGCTTGCTCACATCTGAGTAGATCAAGAAGCAGAGATGAGGAGATACTGGTGCTCTGATGGCTTTCTCCTTTTTCCTCATTTGTATTCAGTCTGAGTTCCCAGCTCACAGGACAGTGCCATTCACACTCAGGAGTCTGTCTTCCTTCCCTGGGTGATCATCTCTGGAAACTTCCTCACAGGCTCCCAAAGATGTATCCCCTGGGTGATTCTAATGTCATTTCTGTTACCACTGAGGGTGGGCCAGCACAGTAAGGGCACAGTTCAATCCGTGACACTCAGCCATTTTCTCCAAAGCCTGCCACAGGACAGAGGCCAAACCCCTCCTTGCTCCTTAGGAAACTCCCCAGGGCCTTTGTGCTATGCCTTAGTCCCCAGCACAGACACGGAGTGAGTCCCGCAAATCTGCAAATTACTCAACAAACACTTTCTTACAATCAAAACTTTCCATTCCCCAGCATCAATTATATGTTGTAAGGAACCTGCTTTTGTTTTTTAATTCTTACACTTGAGAACTTACCTAGGATCTTGGGCACATTCAGCAAGTATTATACTTATTAACCATATTACAGCCCTTAAGGGCTTTCTATCAGGAAACCACTAAATTCCTACTGGTCCTTTCCCTTGGGACAGAAGATACTTGTTCATGCAACATTTTTAGGCTTCTGTGATTCTGACATGACAAAGTAGGTCAACCTCAGGAGGAGTGGGTGTATGTAGCTGCCGCATCTGGATGTGGAAGAGGCTGGCATACCACAGAGATCCATTTAAATGGCTCGTCAACTTAATCATTGCCTAGCAGAGGGACCCAGAGAAAGGCAAAAGCCATATCAGAGAAGACAGGTTCTGGAAAACGCCTAAGTAAATTTATAAAAATGATTTTTTTTATTGTTTTGGTGAGTACAAAGAGCAAACCAGTGCCTCCCTCCTCCACCCCTCAACTCCTCTGCCACTGCTGAGATGTATCCTTAACTCTAATGAGAAGCAGGGCTTGGAAGGAGAGGAAGAAAAATGAGCAACAGGCACCACACTCAGTGTGTTGGTTCATACTGATTGTCAGCCTGGCAGGATGCAGAGCCGCCTGAGAGATGAAACTCTAGGCATGTCTATAAGGGAGTTGGATATATATATATATATATATATATATTAAGATATATAGTTCTATATATTTATGGATATATATATATATTCTATAAATTGAGCTAGGAAGAATTGCCTTAAATGTGAACTGAAACCATAGCCTGGGGCCCTGGACTAAATAGAAAGGAGAAACAGCAGAACAGCAAAAGACATGTCTCTGCTTTCTATCTGTGGACTCCATGTAACTAGGCTCACACGCCTTCCTCTCCAAGATGAACTGTATCTTCCAACTTTGAGCCCAAATAAACCCTCTGTCTTAGGGTTTCTATTCCTGTGAAGAGACACCATGACCACAACAAGTCTTACATTTAATTGAGGCTGACATGCAGTTCAGAAGTTTAGTCCATGATCATCATGGCAGGAAGCATGGCGGCATACAGGCAAACATGGTGCTGGAGAAGGAGCTAAGAATTCTACATCTGAATCACCAGGCAACAGGAAGAGAGAGTGACACTTGGCCTGGCTTGAGCATTTGAAACCTTAAAGGTTACCCCCAGTGACACACTGGCTTCAACAAGACCACACCTACTCGAAGAGGGCCACGCCTTTCCTATGAGCCCATGGAGGCCATTTTCATTCAAACCACCACACCCTCCCTTGCTTAGTTACATTTGTTAAGTATCTTATCACAGCAATGGGACAGCCACTAATTCATGTTTGAGGAAATCGCAATAATTTGGATGCTAGAGACTGAAAACTTGGAAGGTAGAAGAGAGAGAATCCTAGAAGCTGTGTAGTTTAATGGCCAGTAGGCATACCTCCATGGTACAGAAAACATCAATGCAAAGAGAATTAGTTGGCCAAGTACAATGTTACATCCGACATCTGGCACAAAGGCACCACCTTGCTGCCAGTGTCCCTCCATGAGGGCAGCTCAGAGTGCATATCAACAGATTCAACTCCCAATACAATAGAAAGAGGCTAGGGGCTGGATAGATGGCTCAATACTCAAAAGCACTAACTGCTCTTGTAGAGGACCCAAGTTCAGTTCCCAGAACAACCACTTCTGGCAACTCATAACCACACTGGAGAGATTTTAGACTTCCGGGTCAGGGAGAGGAAGAGGGAAGGCAGGAGAGAGATATGGGCTTTTGGACAGGGACAGCTTGGAGGACAATATGTAGCTAACAAGTGGCCTCCAGTTTAGATGGCGAATCTGCCAGGATTCACCACTAGAGAATTTATATTTAATATGGCTTACAAGATTAAGATACTAGTTGTTGCGCCTAGCAATTGAGTTACCTGTTGATTCTGAACTAAGTTTGTGTGGTGTTTTCCTTCACACAACAACTCAGCTGGGTTCTAGAAAGAAAAGTTACGGGAATTTGGAAGTGTGGGGCTGGCGTGGCAGCGACCTGCCGATGGGAACTTAGAGAGCTGAGTGGAGAGATTTCAGAGCTCCAGGTCAGAAAGTCTCCACAAGATGAGAACAGGCGGATGCCTCGCAGGCAATAACATGGATTGCTTTTTAATATTTTTTTTTCATGCTACACATGTAACTGTAGCCCCAGGAGATCCCACACCTTCTTCTGACCTGTACTGTACTCACGTGCACAAAACCACATACATACACATATGTGCATAGTCTTAAAAATAGTACTAGATCTAAAGCAAAAGAGAAAGGGGCCTTATGCACTCTGATAATAAGCTAAGGTCCTGGAGCTCCATCCAATTGCATCAGTCTATGAACCAGGCAATGCAAACTGATAGAATGGGGTTTACTGATTGGCTCGGCTTGAACTGTATGCCACATCTTAAGCCAGTTACTAGAGCCACGTGGCTTGACAGTAGAGTAGACATAGTGCCCTCCCTCCCCACATATGTGATCTCTCCAATAGACATCATGTGTGTGGAGCAGTCATCCAACCAATAGACACCTGCCAGGACCTGATAACAGAGCAAAGGGTGATGCCTTCCAACACAACACACCATGGTCAGTTATTTAATTCATAAAGGTCCCATGCTATCAGCTGGAGCTCTTCTGTTCTGTGAGCTCCTTGCAAGCTACCAATGAGTATTTCATTCTTCTTTGCCAGCGGCTACCCATGGGCATTTCATTCTTCTCCATTTGTACTTAATACATGGTCCCACCTTAGCTCTTCCTTCACAGAGAAGTCTGACCCAATTTGAGAAAAACAGACTCTGGGTTGCCACGGTGAATCCTGGTTAAATTAGATAGGACTGAGAGGAATGCCTAAGAGGTGAGGAAAGCCCACTGGTGGGTGCTTCTGAGCTGTTTCCAGTTCCAGTTGGAACATGGGGGCTCTGACCTTCAAGCAGTTTAATCCTCTTTTGGAGGCAAGGTGTGACTAGAACAGTGGATGGCGTGAACCTGTGGAAGGTAAGGCTTAGGTAAAGGGGGTGGATCATTATCATTGGGGGCATGTATTAGTTACATTTTGTTGCTATGATAAAAAAAGGCAACTTAAAAGAAATGTTTACTTAGCTTACAATTTCAGAGGCACAAAATCTATTACGGTGGGAAAGGTATGAGATCAGAAGCAGGAAGCAGAGAGATCACAAGTTTCATCAGCAAACAGGAAGCAGAGGAGACAGGAAGTAGAATGAAGCTACAAACCCTCAAGCCCCGCCCCCAGTGATGTACTTCCTCCAGGAAGGCTCTGTTCCTAAAGGTTCCTTTAAGTTATCCCCAAACAACAACACCTACCGGGGAACTACATATTTAAATACCTAACCCTCTGGGGAATGTTTGTTTTTCTTTCAAACTACGAGGGAGCATGTTTTCTTGAGGGTTATATCTTTCTCTGACCCTTTCCAGTTCCTTCTCTCTTCAATTTCCTGGGTGTCATGGTGTGAGCTGTTTTGTTACAACCTCCAAAACCGTGAGCCAAATAAATCTTTCCTGGAACTAGTTTTTATTGGGTATTTGATCACAGCAACAATAAGACCAAGCGACACAGTGGCCACCCACCATCAGTACACACCCACCCACCTTTCTTCTCACTGTCAATAGATGAGGTCTTCCTCTCATCTTAGAACCATAGCTACATTTGTCTTTTGTGATGTTTCAACTCCCATTGACTTATCACGTTTATATATTCTGTATGTGTTATCCATCTCTTTATAAGTTTCTTTCCTAGTTGTATATATGTTCAGATTCCTTCAAATGAAAGGAAAAGCCTATGTAAAATATTCCTTCAACTACCACCCAAGTTCAGGTGCTTCAAAGATCAGTCTTAGGACTGGAAAGATGGCTCAGTGGTAAACTGAAAGAACACTCGCTGTTCCTACAGAAAACCTGAGTTCAGTTGCCAGCACCCACATCAGGCAGCTCACAGTTGACTGTAACTCCAGCTTCGGGGACTCTGACGCCCTCTTGTGGCCTCTATGGGAATTGCGCCCACATATTCCTGCATGCGTACACATAATTAAAAATTTAAAAATAAATCATCAGAACTCAACCTCTTGAATATTCCATGTATGCTCCTGAAGCGCCTCCTACTCTGTGTTCACAAACAACCTCAGCCCAAAGGAGTCAATTTCATCACGAGTTGGAGTGACTTTCACTGGGTAGCAAAGCTACATCTTCCCTGTGAAAACCAACAGATGTGTTTTCCACCTACATCTCCCTTCAACTCTCGGCGACTCACGCAAATCTCATCGCCCTCTCTTCTTGAAGATGTCCTTGGCTGGAGTTTCACAACACTCTTACATCCTTTGTACTCACTGCCCCCCACAACCCCCACATCAAATGGCTCTCCTTCAGTTGACCCAGCTTAGCTGACAAATTCTCCTCAAGAGTCCCAGCTCCAAGTCCTCATTCTCATACAGTGCTCATTCTGCAAGATTTTGTACATTTTTACGGAGACAGTGCGCTACTGTATGCAACTACAAGCCATCTGACAACTCCCTAACCCATGTATGCTCTGAGTTTTCATTGTCCACACTGTATACTAGTCTGGTATATATGAATAGCTTCCACTCAGAATGTTCAAAGCCACGTGTTGGAGGAGGAGGAGGAGGAGGAAGAGGAGGAGGAGGAGCAATAGGAGAAGGGAAGGGAGGAGGAGGAAGGGGAAATCTCATTTACCTACCTGTATTCTCTATTTCAGAAACAAGGAACCAGTCTCATTCCCTCCCTCTTTTTAATTTGCCTTCTACAAGTATGTAGGCAGGATATTCAATCAATAAGCCCCTACAGATAATTTTCATGTGTATATCTCCCCTCCCTCTTTATAAATCAATCTCTTTCCATCTATCTCTTTTCTTCCCCCTTCCCCTTCCCCCTCCCCCTCCCTCTCCCTCTCCCTCTGTATATCTTTTTAAAACAAGAAGTTGAGCTCAGGCCTTTGCATGCGCTAGACAAATGTTTTACCGCACATCTACACCTCAGACTTTTTTATAACTGTGGCTCTCACATTGCCCAGGCTTGGCTCAAATTCATGGCTTAGCCAAGGATAAGCTTGAACTTCTAAATCTCCTACATCCATCGTCTGGGTGTGGGAATGACAGCATGATCGCTACGCCTAGTTTTGTAAAGAACTAGAGGCTGAACCCTGTCTCTCATGGATATGCACCGTACCAACTGAAGTACATCCCTAGCCCACACCCTTTACATACCTTAAGTGGCCCTCCCTCCCTTTCTCATTACTATTCGTGACCATCATCCTCTCCTACGTGAATTCTATATCTCCTTCTGTAGCCATTTGGTTGGTCCTTAGCGTTGCCATCTTCAGATCACCTTCCACTCAGTAATCTTTCCCAAAATATACACTTTCCCTCCTCACCTCCTAGTCTCAGAGAGTTCTGAGATCATGGGCTACAGAAGTTGTTCAGTAGTTAAGAGCACTGGCTGCTCTTCCCAAGGATCCAAGCATCCTCCACATGACAGCTCACAACTTCCTGTAACTCCGGGGGACCTGATACCATTTCTCTCCTTCTATCAGTACTATATATGTGTGACCTGATACCATTTCTCCCCTTCTATCAGTACTATATATGTGTGTGTGTGTGTGTGTGTGTGTACATATATAATATATAGTAAATATATATATATATATGTATATATATATATACTATATATATGTATATATATATAGTAAATATAATATAATATATAATTATATATATAATATAATTATAATATATATAGTAATAATATAATATATATAATAATATAATATAATTATAATATATAATATATAATATATATTTTTTATATATATCTATATATTGAGATATATAGATATATATTTATTTATATATATCGATATATATCAAGATATATATGTTTATATATCTCGATATATATCGAGATATATATGTTTTTATATATCGATATATATCGAGATATATATATACATACATATATATATATATGTATATATATTGTGCTGGTACACACACATACACACACAAATAAACAATTTGAAAAGAACTGTTTTCGTATGGCCTCTTTCCTCTCTGACCTCCTCTTACTCCTCTGTTCTCTTAAATTCTATTTTTCCCACCATACAGACTCTAGGTCCACAGCATGCTCTGCCAAGGTTCTGACTCTGCTCACTGGACCCCTCTTCCCCACCAGATATTCTAATAAGTAATGTGACAGCTGCTGGGGGGAAAGCAATGAAATTCTAGGCATCATGCGTGGAAACCAGCGATTAATTATGATCGTCTGAGAAGCTACATTATGTTCTTAATAATCATTACAATCTTAAAATTATGTAGGCATTACAGAGACCAGATGGTTTGGGGTTTTATTTAGAGCTAGCACTCAGTTATCGGGGAAGGACTGATCTCGGCTAATGCATCTTGATGGAATCTACATGTCTTGCTTGCATGTTATTAGTTTTGCAATCGCTGTTATTTGCATTGTGTTTGACATCACAGCCCCAATTCATAAAAATAAATCAATGGCCTGGTGCAGATTAATTGATGTGTAAAATCGGTGATTATGACAGCCATATCAGCATTATATCCATAATGGTAATATTAATGTAAATGGGTACAACTCAAGCATAAAGCTAGAGGCGCCTTGGAAAGTGAATCCCATAGAAATGAGGAGGGGAAGTGGGAATCCAGGTACACTGTCAATCACGTTCCGAAAATTGGATTCTATCAGGTTGCCATGAAGCTAAGGAGACTTTCGCAACATTCCAAGGGAATATCACCGATAAAGCAACAAGCACACAAAGATGCTTTTTTACACTGAGGCATCATGGGTTAAAAGCAGGGAAAATGAGACTCACATCCTATCCGTTGAAAGTACATTGCTTCCTCGAATCGCAAGACAGAGTTGCAAACAGCCAGAGCCTAAGCATCTTGCAGTCAGGTGCAAATTGAATAGCATGTGTGTTAGAAAGAAGCGGGATGTGGGATTGCTGAGCTGCATTGTCAGGGACCCTTTGGTGTAGAAAAGGAAAAGTACTCGCACTCATGTATACTCTATGTACTGTACCATGTGCCTGTGTGCACATGTGTGTGATTATAATATATGCTTATGTATGTAGCAGCCAGAAGTTAACCCCTTTGATGGGTCTCCGCCAGTTTTTTTTTTTTTTTTGAGACAATCTTTCATTAAACCTGGAGCTCACCAAATGGCTAATCTAACTTTCCAATGAGTCCTAAGGATCCCCCCACCCCACTCTTCACCTTCCTCCATCCCACACTGTTACAGAGACAGGCTACCATGGCCTCACACTTGCATGGTGAATACTCCCCCACGGAACCAATCAAGTCCCAATGTCTGTGTATTCTTGCAAATAGTTCACATTAACAGTTACAGGGAACCATAACGGCATGTGCTTTATAACAAATGGCGCTCGGCGCAAGCTGCACGTGTCTGAAGAGGAAACCCCAGGTGAACTCATAGGCTGCTTGTTCTTTTGTGGTTAGCAATTTGCTCCCTGCCCTTGAGTCTGAAAAGCTGGAAATGAGAAAGTATGATCAAAGCCGTAGTGAGAGTGCATCTTTTCAGTGGAGTGTGCACGGAGAAATGGGTAGCCATCATTGAACTCTCAGAAACCAGTTGGTGCTTGTGTTTTGAAGGTGAAGTGTCCCCCACAGGCTCATGTCTTTGAACATTTGGTACCCAGATGATGGCAATGTTTTGGAATGTCCTGGAACCTTGAGGAGATGAACTTTTGCCTAGAATTCATTGGGGTTTGACACTTTGTAGCTAGCTGGGACCCAACTTCCTATTCTTTATCTGTCTCTGTCTCTTTCTCTCTGTGTCTCTCTGTCCCTGTCTCTCTGTCTCTGTCGGTCTATCTCTGTGTATGTCTATCTGCCTCTCTCTGTCCTTGTCTTTATGACTCTGTCTGTCTGTATCTGTCTGTCTCTGTCTCTCTGTCTCTGTGACTCTGTCTATCTGCCTTTCTCTCTCTCTCTCTCTCTCTCTCTCTCTCTCTCTCTCTCTTTCTCTCTCCTGTCTGAAGATAGGGTGTGACCTTCTGCCTTCCACTTCCCCTCTGTAAAGAAGTGTATCTTCTGAATCTGTGAGCCAGAATAAACCCTTCCTCCCTTAAGCTAGTTCTTATAGGGATTTTTTTTTCTCACAGCAGCTAAAACCCATTCCAAGCATCCTTTACCAGTGGGCATTCCAAACACCCAGAATTCATACTAACAGACTCTAGTTGTCATCTCTAGGGAGTCAGGAAGTTCTGGTTGAAAGAAGGGAAAGAAAGAACTAAGGGAGAGGAGAGAAGCGAGAAGAAAGAGGAAGGGGAGAGGGAGGAAAGGAGAGAGAAAACAAGTAGATGAGAAAAAATGGCTTATCGTACCTACCATCTGTTCTCGAGCCAGATATAGACGCCATGGAAAATATCACAACAATCTGATCCTGAGGGAGAAAAAGAGTCATTAGAATAAGTTCTAAACTATTGTGTTTTATTTATAAATGCACAAACTTCTATCCAATCACCAAATACTTATTAGAGGATCTGAGACTGCCGAATGTCAAGGCAACAGGACCCCAGAGGAGAGCACGTCTTCCCTACAATCCTGAACATCATATTCTCATGCCGGGTGCGCAGGAGTCAATATTTGTGGATGTAATGAATAAATCAGTGTCATCGCACCCAGCTCCCTAATATAAATTGCGAGCTCTGGGAAGCTTGTGAATAGCTTCACAATCCCTGAAAGTAGGAACAGAGCTACCCTCCTCAGCTGTGAGTGGCACTCACTCACTGGGGTCACTGCCCTGCCACACATGATCCTTGTCCCTTTCCCTCCTCTCCCTGGGTCCATGGGATTCCTCACATCTTGAGCAACCCACTGCCAACCTAGCAAGCCATCCTCTGATGCCAAAGATGAGGTCAGAAAATGGAGAGGCTCCGACTCTGAAACAGCTGCAAGATGGGCGGTGTCCCCATGCTGTCTTCAGCATTAAACAGGGAGGAACCCTGTTCATTGTCCTGACTGTCAAACAGTTTCCTTTTCTGCAAACTAATACGCACTGCTCACAGGACCAGGAACTGTAAAACTCTTTGGTTTAACATGTTTCACAGATTTGTGTTCAATTGGCTAGATTTAAATGTTGACTGTGAACTTAATCATAATTTTCTAAACCTAAAATTCAAAGCACAAGCCTCATCTGTCTTTATAAAGACTTAAACACTTTAAGGAGCAGTCAAGACACACAGTCAACAAAGAGCTTTAAACCAGCATACGAACTCCACAGGGCAACATGAACCCTGCTCTCACGGTATGAATGTCGAAATCATCTCCAGGTTCTCCTTTGACTCTTTTGAGGAGCAGAGTTACCATCATGAGGTTGGAAACACTCACTAAGCCAATGGAGACTGTAGAAGGAGTGGTGGCAGAAGATTTGGGTGTGATCCCCAAGGATCTCACACAAGTCCACAAGTGGTTGAATGAAGATTTGTGTAATTATGTGATAGGTGATGCTGTCAATTTGAACATTGAGAAATGGACCTCAGAGTGTGCCTGTGGGGAGATTGTCTTGATTATAGTGATTTCGGTGAGATGTGCCCACTGTGGGCGGCACCATTCCCTAGAAGGGATCTTAGACTGTGTAAGTAGAAAGGGGAGCTGAACAGCAGCATGCATTCATCTCTCTCTTCCTGTGATGTGACCAGCTGCTTCAAGTTCCTATTGTCTTGACTTCCTTGTCAGGATGGTTCACACCTTTAAACTGTGAGCCATGCAAACAAAAAACAAGCCAACAAATAACCCTCCTTAAGTTTCTTTCATCAGAGTGTCATATCACAGCATCAGGAAAAGAAACTAAGACAGTTACATTCTGAACACTATACAAGAATGCAGAGTTTATTGCTTACGACAAATCCTGATAGCCTCATATTTTCTATCAAAATGGTACTTGCTTTGAAAGTTTTTACATGCAGGTCAATGTAAACGTAGTTTTCAATGGCTAGTTCTGGATAATGCTTGCTCTAATTTTGGTCTAAAATCTTACCAACTTGCCAGTCTAGGGAGATGGCTCAGTTGGAAAAGTATTTATCTTGTAAGCAACAAGAACCTGAGTTCAATCCCCTGAACCTATTTGGAAACACAAAGGAAGGTAGTGTACACTTGAAATGCCAGCACTGGGGAGGCTGAGGCAGGAGGATCCCCCTGTGCACTGGACAGCTAGTCTAGCTTAACTGGTGACCTCTGGACAGATGAGATACTGTCTCAAAGATAGAATGGAGCCATCAAGATGGCTCAGCAGGTAAAGACGCTTGTCACCGAGCCTGATGACCTGAGTTTGGTCCCCAGGACCCCGCACATAGTAGGCGAAAACCAATTCCTGCGGTTTGTTTTCTGACCTTCACGCATACACTGTGGCATCATTAATGCCACAAATTAACAACCCAAATTAATAATGAGTTAGTTAAATACAAGAAAGATGGCATTTTTGAGGTCATCATCTGTCTCTCCCATGTATGCACACTCACATACACATGTGCACTTGCACACACACGAGCACACACACGAGCACACACATTCATACACACACACACACACACACACACACACACACATACACATACTCCTCATCGACTTGGATTGTGGTGTTCTCATTTCCTTCCCTGTGGCTACTCCTAACATTTTCATTTGCAAAGTAAAAAAGGGTCTTGTCATCTAGTTCAAAATCATGCCCCCAAATGCTAGACCCAAGTATGACATAAAAAAAAACAAAAAACAAAAAACAAACAAAACAAAACAAAAACAACAAAGCCATTTGATTTCTCTTGGCCAGTTGAACGAATGATGTCTGCAGAATGGTATTTCCAGCTACCCACATATTGACCTACTGTTTGATGGGGGGACCTCAGAAATGAGGGTCCAGCTTGCCTGTGTCTGCAGCAGGTTCCCTGACAGTAAACCTAATGGTTGCTTTTCTACTTCTGTACATTCGAGACTACGATCTCCAAACTCATCCAGATGGTGTGTGGTCCTAAAACTAAAAGCAAAAGCAAAATCCAGGGCTGGAGAGAGGGCTCTGTGGTTAAGAGCACTTATTGCTCTTACGGAATCTCTGGGCTTGAACCCCACCACCCACACAGCACTTCGCAACCATCTGTAACTCCAGTTTCAAACGGTACAGTGCCCTCTTCTGGCCTATACAGGTACTGTAAGCATGCCATATACCGGCAAACATGCAGGCAAAACACCTATACACACATATATACAATATTTTTTTTTCTTTAAAGCAAAACAGGAGAGGAACTCAAATGTCTCATAACGGATGAAGAGACAGACCCAGGTGCAGTCAGACTAAAGGACATTCCTCTGCTCAAAGTGAAGAGCTGTGGGGACCCACAGTGTTGGGAATGGTTCCTAATGCTGGAGTCCAGCCAGAGTCATGAAGAGAATGAGTCTGTAGTGGGATTCTACCTCTGTGGGAATTTTCTGAAAGTTTTCTTTTAATAGCTGAGTCTTCTGGGAGTGGCATTGTCCACCCATGCAGGGTACCTCTGGTCAAACCCTTTTTTATTATTATTTTAAAATTAATCATCTGATTCACGGTTTCTGTAAAGCTTTTTCGTTTTGGGTGACCCCTCCCTCCCCCTCCTCTCCCTCCTCCCAGCTCTGATCCCTGTTTAATCTGTGAACCCTGAGTTCCCGCCTCCTCTTCCATATTGCATGAGTTCTACTAGCCCTCTAATTAAATTTTTAATCAGGTTGTGTTCTAGAAATTTCCATATGGCTTTTTCATGCACCCTTCCTTCAGGCTAGACCTCCTTCCTCCTCGTTTCTAACCTCCCTCCCCCACCCCCCCCCCCCCCCGCTCCTGCAACATGTTATTTTAATGTGAGAGAATTTGAAAAAGGAAAAAGATCACATGTCTTGGTTCTTGGTTGTGTATAGGGGGAACAGCAGGATATTTTGACATATATGTTTCATATGTGTGTGTGTTTCAAAATGATTGCTATCAAGCAAAACTCATATCCACCACTACCAAAAGCTTCCATGTGTCTGTTTGTCTCTGTGTATGTCTTTGTGTGTCTGTAGTGTGTGTGTGTGTGTGTCTGTGTATGTCTGTGTGTGTCTATTGTATGTGGGCCTATGGTGTGTATCTGTATGTCTGTGGTATGTATATATCTCTATGGTGTGTATGGTGTATGTGTCTGTCTTTGGTATGTGTATGTGTGTGATGTGTGTGTATTTATGGTGTGTGTGTGTGTGTGTCTGTGGTGTACGTGTCTGTGTATATGATATGTGTGTGTGGTGTGTGTGGTACATGTGTGTGTATGTGTTTGTGTGTCTGTATATCTGTATGTGTATGGTGTGTGTGTTTGTGGTGTGTGTCTGTTGTGTATGTGTCTGTGTCTATGATATGTGTGTGTGCTATATGTATGTGTCTATGGTGCATTGTGAGTTTGTGCGTGCGTGTGTGTGTGTGTGTGTGTGTGTGTGTGTGTGTGTGTGTGTGTGTGGCTTGTATCTGTGGTGCATACATGTGTATGTCTGTGTGTCTCAGTGTCTCTGAGTGTGTCTATGTGTGTTCAGCAACTAAAATCTTCCAGGAAACACTTTTAGTATAAAAGGCAATTGATTATTGTGCTGATACTAGCTATGAGACTGTACAGTTACCAAAATTAATCAAACTGAACTCTTAAAGTCAAGTCTTGCCACATGCAAGTAATAACCCAATCAAAAAGAAAGAGGAAAGTTCAAGGCTGCTGCGAATATATTAAAGATGCTGAAACAGGGACCAGGAGATAGCTCGGTGGGTTAACCACACTGATGAGGACCCAAGTTCATATCCTCAACACTTGTATGAAAACTGAGCTGGTGTGACAGGTACCTGTAATATTAGCACCAAACAGGGAGGCAGAGCTGGCATAGCCAGAGCAAGCTTGTGAGCCAGACTCACTGGGTCAGAGGGCTCAGGGTTCAGCAAGGGACCCTGCGTCAGTAAGAAAGAGATCCATCAAGAAAGACACCCAGCATCAATCTCCAGTCTCCCTCCATTCACATGCACACACCTGGACCCACAAAGATACAGGCCCACCACATGTATATACACGTGAAAGATGCTGATATATATATATATATATATATATATATATATATATATATATATATGTGCCAATTGCAGTTAGTAACAGCATGTCTCAAAATTACAATATTAGATTTTAAACATTCCCACCCCATACACCAAACAAGGGTGTGAAGTAATAGACATGTTAATTATCTTGATTTAATCTTTCCATAATGCACACACATATCAAAACATCACATCAGACCCTATAACTATGTGCAATTACCACAGACTCCAAAAGCGCTAACAGAACAGATTTCAAATGTTTTAACGGAAAAAAAAATTGATGAGTGTGTTTAATAACGCTGTCACAAACCTGTGATTTAACCACAGCACAGTCAGGATACGTGAGAACCTCATACTGTACCCCAAAATTGAATATCATATGCAAATTTTATTTGCAAATGACAAGAACATGTGTGTGGGTATGTGTGTATTTTGAAGCCCAAGATCAACCTCAAGTGCCATTTATCTTATTTAATGTTTTAAATAAACATAAGAGGTGTGTCAAGGCCACAGAGGCAAAAGGTAAGGTTTGCTTCTACTGCCGTGTTGGGTGAGCAAGGTTCAGTTCGTCCTGCCTGAATACACACACATGCTCTCTCATGTACACACTCACAATCACACCCTATGTGCGTACACGCATACTTCCTTC
>JANHMN010000023.1:24688521-24705437 GCA_030674055.1 Rhabdomys pumilio
TGTGTGGTAGTAGGGAGGTGGTGTATATGTGTGTGTGCATGTGTGTGCATTTATGTATGTGTGCATGTTTGTATGGTGTATGTGTGTATCATGTAGAGGTACTGTCATATGTGATATGCATGTGTGTGTATGTGAATGTATGTGTGTGTGCATGTATGTGTGTGTATATGTATGTGTGTGTATTTTGAAACCCAAAAATCAACCTCAAGTGCCATTTATCTTATTTACTTCTTGTTGTTGTTGTTGTTGCTGCTGCTGCTGCTGCTGCTGCTGCTGCTGTTGTGTGTATACTAGCTGTAAAAATGTGGGTACACACATGCCTTGTCTTACATATGGAGGTCAGAAGACAACCTTGAGTGCCAGCCCTTGCCTTCCACCTTGTCTGAGACAGGTTCTCTTTGTCACTTACTCCGCATACTCCTCGCTAGCTGGACCACGAGTGTCCATGAATTCTCTCATGTCTGTCTCTCAACTCATTTATGGGAGCGAGCATACTGCTACACCCAGCTTTACATGCTTTCTGAGAATTTGAACTCAGGCCCTGGCATTTTCTCAGCAATCACTTTCCCTACTGAGCCATCTCTCTCATCCCTAAACTTGGGCACCTTCTATCAGAATGAGAAACACACACACACACACACTTGGAAGGAAGACAGACTTCTTCCTATAGGCTTGAGAGTTAGATACCCCTCCCCCTGTCTATCTGTACATGAGATTCCTAAGTCCCCATCCCCTGAGGGCCACAGGTTGGTACTGCAAAACCTATTTTAAAATTGTAAGTGGGGAACTGGGAAGGACGTTCGTGCTTAGGCAGATCTGGAGGTCCTGAGGTCAAGGTTGCAATCTGGCCTCATCATCCTTCAGCAGCATTGAAAGAGATTGTTGGTGTGAGGAAAAATTATAGATGCTGTGAGGGGGGTTCCTGTCCTCATATTTCATGGCCCCCGTCTCTGCTTTGGTGATCAATGGTGGTGTGAGGAGACCCCATTTCTCAGCTTGTTTTTGTTGGTAGTTTTGATTACCAGTTCAAAGATCAAAAGCAGCCCTGGCCTGCTTTTTTTTTTTTTTTTTTTTTGTAACCTGCTCCTTCTCCTATATCCCCCAAATAAGTAAGTATCATGAGATTTGCTTTTTCTTCTAAGTCAAAGGTTGCGAATTACAGAGCTTTTGGTCACATCTGGCCTAGGTGCAATGCATTTGGCTTTAGAGGCTTTGAGCAGTGACCAGTATTTAGATATCAGAGTAATGTAACAGAGACTGTTACATTAAAATTTATGTTAAAATCAGATATGTTTCTTCTCTTTGGAAATTGAGTGTCTGGAAGGGCTGAGCCCTTTACTGAAAGGTCCCAGCCAGGTCACCCAGCAGTACTCTTCTGCAGCCAAGGAGAGTCTATTCTGGTTCATCTGGTTCATACTAACTCATTTGTTTTGTCTTTTGCCCACTGTCATCATTATGGCTGTGACCTCTCAAAACTAAAGTTAAATGTTGGAAATAAAACTTCATCTTAAGCAGAAAGGAGGGGTTTTTTTTCTGTGTTTGGAACTTATTAACATCTCACATGAGGTGGAGATGTGGTTCCATGGGTAAGAATGCCTGCTGGGCAAGCATAAGGACCTGAGTTTGAAACCCCCAGCAACCATGTAAAAGCTGGACATGGGTGTGCTTGCCTGTGACCCTGTCAATGGAGATTGAATATGGGACAGTCAGGAGCTCTTGTTGGCAAGCCTGCCAACCCCAAATGGTTCAGTAAAAGACCCTATCTCAAGTGCAGAGGAATTCACCTAGTGTCCTCATCTGCCTTCTGCACACACATGTATACACCCTCATATGTGTACATGCTCACATACACACAAGATAAAACTGATTTTTCAAAAAAGAGTTCACATGGCTGCAAATAGCTGGACAGTTGTAATAGCTGACGATAGCAACGTGAACGTAAGTAGAACAAAATGAAAATGTATTTGTAACACAGGAAAAGGCACACAGGGCAGCTATAGAAGCTCAATGATGCTGATACAGAGACGGGCCCCTCCTTCCAACCTGAAGTACCACTTTCATCATGTTTTCTTGCTAACTCCACTTGCCTCATGGTTGCAAGATGGCTGCCATGGCTCCGGCAAGATGTCTATATCTTAAACAAGACGAATGAATCAAGGAAGGGCAGAGAATATGTCAGAAAAGTAAAAACATCCCCAGAAATCATGAGCTGATTTCCCACTGCATCATAATGGGTCACACCACCTTTAAGGGGATGTGCAAATATAGTGTGATGATTGTAGCATCAGAGTCAAAGAGGGATGAGCAAGTGTGTGCTCTGTAGTCAGTAAGACGGGCTCTAGTCTTGACTGAGGTCACCAGTGGAGTAAAGGTCAGTGGTAGTGGTACCTCATATGTAAAAGATGATGATGGTGGTGATGGTGGTGAGTGATGATGATGGTGATCATGGTGGTCGTGGTGGTAGTAGTGTTGATGATGGTGTGGTGGCCATGATGATGGTCACGATGACACGCATGATGGTGATGATGGTGATGATGGTGATGATGGTGATGATGGTGATGATGGTGATGATGGTGGCCGTGATGACGCTCATGATGGTCATGATGGTGATGACGGTGGTCGTGATGACGGTCATGATGATGCTCACAATGATGCTCATGATGGTCGTGGTGGCAGTAATGATGATGGTGGTGGTGGTTGCCATGATGATGGTCATGTTTGTGATGAGGACGGCCATGATGCTGGTCATGATGATGACCGTGATGACGCTCATGATGGTGGTCGTGATGGTCATGGTGGTGGTAGCGATGACGATTACGATAGTGGTGATAACGGTAACGGTGATGATGGTGGCCATGATGACGGTTATGGTGATGATTACGATAGTGACAGTCATGATGATGCTCATGACGCTCATGATGGTGATGATGGTGATGATGGTGGCCGTGATGATGGTGATGATGGTGGCCATGATGATGGTGATGATGGTGATGATGGTGATGATGGTGATGATGGTGGCCGTGATGACGGTTATGTTGATGATTATGATAGTGACGGTCATGATGGTGATGACCTTGGCTATAATGACGGTGATGATGTCAGCGATAATAGTGATGAAGACAGTGATGCTGCTGATTATGATGATGGTTGATTGTTGTTAAATAAAAACGATTGACCTTTAGAGTGGCTTCAGGAAACTTCCTTTTCCTTATTATATCAAATGATTGCAGTGACTTTTCCTTCCTCTAATGGCTTTTAAATTATTTATTATGAATAAAACATGACAATGAGGTGTAGAATAAAACTTTGAACTCAATTCTTTTGTCAACAGAGGATAATTGCTTAGTCCTGACGTGTCTCTGCAGACTTGGTGTCAACCATTGATGATGACTACATTTTAAAATCACTCAGAAGCAGGCTAACTCAATGTGTGTGTGTGTGTGTGTGTGTGTGTGTGTGTGTGTGTGTTGCACACACAGGCATGTGTGCTCTGAAAAAAAATCAGCATGGTATTAAGAAAATATTTGATTTTAATTTTGGATTTAATATAATGTTTCCAAGAGCTGAGAAGTATATTTTGGTAGAAATTTAATTATTAGAATGAGTTCCCAGGGCCTAATGGCTTTCACTGAAATTCTGAAGCCAGAGAGAGCAGACAAGGCTTGAAGCAGGAGGCTGGCTATTCTGAGTGTTTGGCAATTTGATTTTTTGAGGTTTCTTTTTCATGTGTTACTCAATATATCTTTGTATGGCTCAGGCTACTGTTACCCAACTGAATCAAAATCTCTGCACGAGAGCCAGAGAGATGGCTCCCTGGGTAAAGGCACTTGCTGTTAAGCCTGACAAATTGAGTTCAGTCCCTGGGACCTACCCAGTGGGAAGAAGAGAACTGACTCCAGCAGGTTGTCCTCTGGCCTCTGTACGCGTGACACAGCACCCTCACACACAAAAGAAATAAAATATAAGACAAAAGCAAGTCTCTGAATAGGTGCTGGCAGTTAAGGGCTCCCTGTGTGGTTTTACTGGGCAGAGAGCCATGTGTTATGAACTCAGCTATAACACAATCTTTTTAGCTAGATTGTGGACTGGCTCTGTGCTCTATGTAACATGTGGGTGCCACTGTGTTTATTTCTAGAACATGTGGTCTGTTTACTGATAGTATTTACCTGGGGCTGCTTCTCACGGGTGTGGCGTTTTTCAGAAAGCACCCTAGCCCTAATATGAGAGGGCAAGCTCTCACTCTCTCCAATTTCCACCCATTTCACTTCTATCAACAGCACACCTTGAATGGTTGTGTTTCTTCCATGTTCTTTCATCTCCCTTCCTAGAATGTGAGTTCCTTCTAGCTGGTATGTCTCATGTGTATAAAAGTGCCTAGAAGGTGCTTCAGCCTGGGCTGAAGGTCAGCCTGCAGGACCGCCATCATGAGCAACACTTGAGACCCACAAGCATCTCCTCAGAGATCTCCTCAGTTAGATGATGGCACTGGCCCTCAACAATCTCTCCTGATCGCCCAATAGGTGCAGTTTCCCTGAAGGAAAGCACCCTAGAAGGGTAGTGATCTTCTGTTAAAGTTGCAGCAGAGGGTTGTCACTGAGAGAAGGGATGTCTCCCAGCATTCTCCTCTGCAGCTAAGGCATGTCGCTTTCCCCCTCAGAGACAGAGAAGTGGAGGCATAACATAATGGCTGATATAGCATACAATAACAATCTCAGCAAACTATCCATCACTAAAATTCCTCCCCAGTCAGACAGTGGGTGTGAACAACATCTTCCCCCTCCTTACAAGGTACCACCCATAAACCAAAGTATGAGTCCACCAAGTTCGCCCTGGAGAACCAATGACTTTATTAGACTCACTTCTTTAGTATGGGTGAGGTGAGGGGCTACAAGCAGAAATATGGGGGACCCCTAAAGCAATCACACTGGAAAGTCTCCACCCAGCATGGACAATGGCTTACGTAGCTACATAGATGAAGTTTTTTCCCCTGATCTTTCCTAAGCTATATACTCTAGCCCCTTCCCTAGACAGAAGCCACATGTAATTAGAGCAGAGTTTCATACAAATGTCTGGGTATCCAGGGGGCTGGATACTCAGTGAGAGTCCAGTGACACCCCCCAGTCCCCGACTTATGAGGGGTATTCAACAGTCTGAAGGTTTCATTATGGTGGGCTCAGGCAAGTAGGCACAGCTGATCTCCAGAATGTGACTACAGCTTCCTTCAGAGGATAGCAGCTGACAACCTGTCTCTTGATTTTTCTCCCCCAAAGAAATAGAGTTTTGGCTTTGCGGCTTTCAAGTTGATCCTTCAGTTTGGAAAGGAACAGCAAGGGACAAGCTTGGAGGCCAGGGAATACTAAAAGAGGCATGAAGAAAGTAAATGTGACAGTAATGTTCCATCCAGCCAGGAGCCCTCTAGGGATGCATCAAGAATGGACCTTAGAATTTCCTGGAAATACACTTGGGGTAGATCAGCCCAACAGTGCCTGTCCCTGCTGCTCATCAGCCTCTCAGGGATGTTACCCCTGCCTCCTCCCTCATCCCTCTCTCTACCAGTGCACATACATTCAGATGGATGAGCAGGAAGCAGCCAGCTGTCATAATTCATCCGGGACTGACCTGGATGTAACACTCAAAGTTACACCTCCCAGGAAAACCTGCAGGTCCAAGCCACCCAGAACATTAGGCATGGTCTAAGCACCATCCATCCCTCAAAGGCCCAGGTGACGGGTGCTCTGAAACCATAGGGCAATAAGGGGGTCCAAATCCTTCATCTGCCTGTGTCTGGCACCGTTGATGGCTACCACAGTTAGGAGATGAATGGGAAAAGTGACAGAAAAATATAGCAGTCCATGTTGGCATCTTGGTCAACCAGCTATATTCACGAGGCACTTAAGAGCCCCATCTCATCCAATACCCACCATAAGTCTGTCCAATTCATTCTTTTGTTCTTATCTCTAAAGTATCTTTGTGCAGCCCGCTCCTTTATCCTATCAGAAGCCTGGGAAAGAGCTGGGGAGATGTCTTTTAAAATCGTCAACATTTAGCCAATCCTAGAGGGTGGTTTGGTCCTATGACCTTGCCATGGCAGATTTTTCTCATTTATTTGTCTGGTTAGCTGCTATTAGTACATAGTATGGTTGGAAATCTGGCTCTCGGGACACGTCAAGGACCTGCAGGAAGCTCCTTTATTAAGTCTCAGTGGTACAATAAAATCAGCGTTGGGCATGCAGGGCCCAAGAAGTCTGACATACAGAAGAGTAAAGGCTTGTTGAGCACAGCATCCTCCAGAGTGTGCTAGATTTCCTAAAGACAGAGAAGTGGGCTAGAAAAGGGCTGTCTGGTGTGGATGATGGAGATTCCATACACTGAAGAAATGCATTCTCTCTGGGTCAGCGTCATAGAGGCCCCAGAGCAGATGTACTTGTTCATTCTACAGTTCCCTGTCTCTAAAAATCAGATGATGGCCAGGTCCACTGTTCATTGGTCTTTCTCTAACGGTTGTGTGGAAGTGAACAGGCCAAGGAGGAGGCTGCATATTTTTTCTTTATGTGGTCCTTGGCTGTGGGCCGCCACATACCCAGTGTTTCTGGAGATGTGACATCCTCCTTCCAGCTCCAAGTGTCTTATCATCCCTGTGATCAGTCTGTTAACATCGATGGCATTTCCCTTCCATTGTGTAGACTCAGCTACTCATTTGTAACTGCCTGATGCTAATCATGAGCAGACAAGCTCTTTGTGAATGTAAAAACTTTGTGGTACCCAGATGGGCAGAGCCACTCCTTGCTACTTCATTCTATTAGAACCTTCAAAAGAAGGCTCCTGTGCTAGTCCTGGGTAGTGGGTAGTCAGTACTTATCACTAGTCCCTACTAAGTGCACAATCTCGATGATGTCATTATTCCACACTGCTATCCTACCTCCACAATGCTGGCATGGTTTTGTTCTCCAATTAGCCAAACCCTTTAGCTGTGGATGGGATGCTGCAGCCTTGAGTGGCTTCCAATGCAAGATATGTTATCTGTACTAATTAAGTGAAAGCAGATAAGGTCCCAAGTAACTTCTCCCCCAAGGCTGCCACACTCGTGGCTCCTTCTGTGCAGTCAGTTCTGGGAAGTGGAGAAAGGTTCAAAGAAGTAAGGCATGCCGACATTATTACGCCAGATAAAGAAACAGAGATAAAAGGAGACCAGTGGTAACCCCAATATTGTGCAGCCACTGAGACAACTTAATTGGCCAAAGATGCCACTGTGCTAAAGGCTATAGATGAGATATGAATATGAAAATGTAGCCACAAATGTAAAAGGGGTGGATATTAATATTAGAGGATTTAACTGCCTGCTGTTTTACCTGGGCTAATTTTAAAGATGTACCCCGGGAACCAGGATGTGCCTCAGTTGACAGAGTGGCTGCCTAACACACATGAAGCCCTGCGTTTGATCCCTATACCATATAAACCAGGTGTAGTAGTTCAGAGTAGCAAAGTAGAGGCAGGAGGATCAGATGTTCAAATCATCTTTGACATTGCCAGTTCAAAGCCAACCTGGGCTACATGAGACTGTCAAACAAACGAATAAGCAAACACCTTCAGCGACCTTGACACATTGAGCTGGGACTCGGGAACATTCCCCCACAGAGCTCCTGCCTCACTGGGTAAATTGCAGGGTTGCTCTCCATACTTTGTCTCCAGAGGAACTTCCCAGTGCAGACAGTGGCTGCCTTACAGTGCTGTGTCATGGCTAGTCTGTTTTCCAACCAATGAACTGAGTGCTCACGCTTGTAGGCCCAGCACTCAGGATGACAGGGCAGATGGAGGCCCAAGTGTGGGCTGATCTGGGCCACATAATGAGTCCCAGGACAAAATCATTTCAGGTCTATGAAGGTCATTACTGTCTCAGTTAAGTGGGACAAAAGCCATAAAAAGCATGCAGACAACAACAACAACAACAACAACAACAACAACGAAAAAGGTTTTTGTTTTATTTTTATTTTGGTTTTCGGCATTTTCCAAAATACACTAGGTTGGGAATATTTTTAAAGATTTATTTATTTATAGTTTATGTGCATGCATGTTCCACATGTATGTCTATGCATCATGCATGTGCCCTACCCATGGAGGCCAGGTTGTCAGATCTCCTAGAACTGGAGTTACAAGCATTATAAGCCACTGTGTAGATGATTTTATCTGCTGAACCATCTCTCCAACTCCCCAGAATTCTTATTTACAAATAATAAAACACAAGCTTGGTTGGTTTATGCGGACACTGAGTTATTCAGTTTATTAAAAAGGATAATGAATCCTGCCATGCTCATGGCTCTTTCTGTGCAGTCAGCTCTGGAGAGTGCAGAGAGGTTCAAGGAGGTAAGACATACCAACCTCATCACACCAGAAAAAGAATCAGAGACAAAAGGAAGCCATTGGTAACCCTAATGCTATGCAGTCACTGAGACATCTTAATTGGACGAAGACACCACTGAGCTAAAGGTCACGGACAAGATATGAATATGAAAACGTAGCCATAAACGTAAAAGGCGTAGATGTTAATATTAGGGGGTTTATCTTTCTGCAGTTTTATCTGATGTCTCAGTGGCTGCATGACATTGGGGTTACCACTGACCTCCTTCTATCTCCGTTTCTTTTTTCTGGTATAATGATGTTGGCATGTCTTACTCCCTTGAACCTCTCCCCACTCCCCAGAGCTGACTGCACAGAAGGAGCCATGAGTGAGGCAGGACCCATTAGCATCTTTAATAAACTGAATAGACCGACCACGACACGGCATTGTAAGGCAGTCACTGTCTACACTGGGAAGTTTCTCTGGAGGTATAGTGCAAAGAACAACCCTACAATTTACCCAGTGAGGCAGGAGCTCTTTGGGGGGATGTTCCCGAGTCCCAGCTCAATGTGCCCAAGTCGCTGAAGGTGTTTGCTTATTCGTTTGTTTGACAGTCTCATGTAGCCCAGGTTGGCTTTGAACTGGCAATGTCAAAGATGATTTGAACATCTGATCCTCCTGCCTCCACTTCACTATTGGCCTGCATCACTACACCTGGTTTATATAGTGTAGGGGTCAAACCCAGGGCTTCATGTGTGCTAGGCAGCCACTCTGTCAACTGAGACACATCCTGGCCCTGGTTACTACAGTGATAGGGATGGAACAAATGTCTCTGGTCAATGACCTCCTCCAAGCTGTCCCCAATGCCAGGCCATCGGTGCTTCTGTAGAGCCAGTAAGGGTTGATGCTATTCTGGGGACCTCTACACCAGCCATGCCTGTGAGTCATATTCACAGGTAACACTGACCTGGCAAGTGAGTTTCATTTGGTGTGCACACGCAGATCAGATCGCATTTACTCTCCTTCCTGTGGGAAGGCTGGCTGTCTTGCAAGTTACTTAGTACTGGCAGAGAATCCTCTAGCTGGAAGCAACTGGGGAAGCCAGGCTTTTGTAGAGAGATTGGGAGGGAGGAAACTTCCAGAATCAGCTCCCACTTACCTTAGAAGATAAAATTGAGCTGGAGCTTTCAAAAGCAGTGAGTCAGCTCACTTTGTATGAAACTCTTTCATTTAGAAACCTTCTGTGGTCAGCAAGGATAATGGGTTGGCCACCTGGGCTTGGGACCCAGCCTCCCCGAGCAGCAGTTCAAACAAGTCGTCTACCACAGGCAGACTTCAAAGCCTGATGGAGAAGGCAAATGGAGCAGGTGATTAACTTTCTTTAGCTGCCATTGCAACTTGACAAAAAATGAGTCTTCTTCTCAAATCAACATTCATTCTCTCGCAACCATGATGGATGGAAATTGCTGACCAGGTATCCACAGCAGTCACTAGATAGAACCTTCCTGCCTCTGCTTGCTCCCGTGGCTACAGATGCTCCATGACTTGAAGCCCATGTCCCTTCTTCCATGTTCTCCTGTGGGTCCTTCCAGAAGGTTTATTCACATATGAAAATAGTCTTCCTTTTCCTCCACCACAGCAGTTCTGCACAGGAGCCCCTAGGAAAGCTTCTGAGAACACAAGCCTTTCATTACAGTGTCCCAGGGAGCTCTTGGGCTGCTGAGAGTAAGAGCAACCTGGGAACCAACAGGAAAGTCACTGTGCTGGCTAGCCTGGCTGTCAATGGTGTGCTCTGCTTCCAGCTTTGGTTGTAACAGGCATGTTCTGATGGCCAGTTCTACTGTTATCAGTGATGTTCTGGCACAGTGGTTCTCAACCTTTCTAACGCTGTAACTCTTTAATACTGTTCCTCATATTTTGGTAACCTCCCCCCCAACCATAAAATTATTTCCTTGCTACTTCGTAACTGTAACTTTGCTATTATGAATTGTACTGTGAATTTCTAATATGTGGGATATCTGATATGCAAACACCCCAAATGGTGTTGTAGCCCACAGATAGAGAATCGCTGTTCTATTGGGTAGCTTGGCCTTCACGGTAAGAATGTGCTGTTAAAATTTGTTACCTGTGGGGAGCCATGAACAACATCTTCCCCTCCTCCTAAGCTGTCAATGGCAAACTGGGAGGTGAATCCACTAGGGTTTGTTCTGGGGAATCAGAATTTTTTTATCAAGCTTTTTTTCAGAGCCTGAGGTAACCATATAGCAGCCACAGGAGAAGGTCTATACCCAGCAGGGATGATGACTATTCCATGACCGTAGAGCACCCTTCTGCTCATCCTTCCTTACCTATATTTGTGTCCCAGTAGTGCTCAACCAGAGGGTCGAATGCCCCTTCACTTGGGTCACCTAAGACATCAGAAAACACAGATATTTACCTTATGATTCATAAAAGTAGCAACATTGCAGTTATGAAGTAGCAATGAAAGTAATTTTATGATTGGGGGTCATCAAAACATGAAGAACTGTATTAAAGAGTCTCAATATTATAACATGAGGAACTGTATTAAAGGGTCTCAGTATTAGGAAGGTTGAGAACCACTGCTCTAGCCCCTCCCCTAGATCCTGAGGCCACATGTAATTAGGACAAACGCAGCTACAACTGGCAGGAGAGGGCAGCTGGATACTCAGGGGAAGGTCCCATGATTCAGAGGGTCCTTCCTTCAGTGAGGAAATGTCAACAATCAGCAGACCCAGCTGTGATGGTCCTTGCTGAGCAGGCCCACTCGGACTCCCAAAGGTGGTGGCTATTTATACTGGTCCTATAAAAGAGAACTGGACAGCCCCAGCCCAGGAATCACATGCCAACCTTCTCCTTTCTGGATGTATCTGAATGGTCTTTCCACAATAGGAGCAAAACACGTGCTTGATCCAGTCACAACTATGTAGTCATGAAGCACACTAGGCAGCTCCCATTGACTCAGAGGCACAGGCCATAGGCCCACACTATGCACCGTGTGTGCCCCAACCTCCATTGCCCATGAGAGGTTATTGAAACTTTCTCGGGCTATGTTCTTTCCTGCTCTGCCCTCACTCTTCCCTGCCACCACACTGGACTGTATCACATCTCAAACTCTTAACCATGTTAAATTCCTTACCTACATTGTTCCTTAGCAGGTGTTTAGGCACATTGATAATGATAACTACTATATATGTCACATATAGATATATTAGACAACGTTTCTTTGTATATGTTCTCTTTTTAAAGACTTGTTTTTTTATTTTATGTGTATGGGTGTTTTGCACGCATTGGCTGTCGATGCATCACATGCATGCAGTACCCACAGAGGCCAGAAGAGGGCATCAAATCCCTGGAACTGGAGTTGCAGGTGGCAGTTGGCTGCCCTGTAGGTGCTAGGAATCAAACCTGGGACCTGTATAAGAAGGGCAAGTGATCTTAAGTGCTGGTCCATCTCTCCACTCCTGTTATTTCTATAATTTAAAAGAAAATAAAGAAAAAAATTTTTAAAATTTAAAAAAGAAAAGAAAGATCTAAAATGTAGGGTTTATTATTATTATTACATTTTTACTCATTTAAGGGGAGCTATAAACACCACAGCTTGCATCTGGAGGTCAGAAGGTAACTGGTAGAAGTCATTCTCTTTTTCAACCGTCTGTACCACTGCTTTCATCAGCCAAGACCTGAATGTAAACAATGTGCTTTCCTGAGTGACTGTCAAGACAGAAAGTCCAGGGACATTTTAGCTCACTGGATCTTCAAACAGCCTGATGAAGCTGGAGTCATCCCCATTTTACAGATAGGAAACTGAGACAAAGAAGTGAGGCATTCAAGGCCACACACCCAGAGAGACAACAGAAGACCTGGACCCAGTGGGACCCACCAGGCTTGAGAGTCTCAGGCTACACCCAGTGTCCTGCCTCTCCTTATGGTATTTATTATTGTACCTGTATGAAAGAAGTCAACTTTACTGATTCCTGTGATAACACTGTCCTGGCCCTAACAAGAGTACCAAGAGGTTTGTTTGGTCACATTTTTTTTTTTAATGATTGTTGAACTCTAGTCAATAGCATGTAGTCTGAAGACTTCAGGGGTATGGGAAGTAGAGGTCTGAGGCTTCCTTTGAAACGGATCGGATTGTAAAGGCAGATGGATGGAGGGCTGTGAGGCAGACAGATCTGTGATAAAGCAAACACTGCAAAGCGTTAATTATAGAAGTCAGGCAGCGGGTGTGAGGGCTCAATTTCCATTTTCCTCTGATTAGTGTTTTTCATAATAAAATGTTGGTAGACATAGGTTGGGCGAACCAATCCAAAGGTGAACAGGGACAGGCAGGGTCCGCCCATGGCTCATTCTGCAGACTGAGCATCACTGGTGTGGGTGAAGAAGTGAATCTGCAGATCCCAGACATGGAAGGTCTGAGGAAACAGGAGAGCTCAGAAAATATGAGCATCGGCAGGATCTGGGGAAGCCAGACAGAAGTAAACTTGAGCCATCCGGCCTTCCACCTTGCTGCTGAGTGTCACAGCTGCTCCAGCAGGACCAGGGACATCTGGAAAGATGGAAGAATAGTTTCCCAGTGGATGCAGGGAAGAAAATATAGAAATGTGCCATATAGAGTCTGCCAGACTGCTGCCTCAGCAGAAAGAACTTTATCCCCAGAGAAGCTGAGCAAGAGGAGCCCCTGGTGCACTAATCAAAGTAGGACCCACAATAGATTGTGACTGCCTACAGCCACGGATGAACTGGATTCACCTGAAACGGGGGCTGGAAATGAAAAAGGGGGGACGGAGAAGCAAGAGAAGCATGAAGCCAAGACAAAGTTCTCCGATCAAGGCTCGAAGTTTAATATTCAGCTCTTCTAATTTAAAGGGAAAGCCCCACCGAACCCATTCTTGTTTCAGCCGGAGATGGGTGAGGGAACCCATCCTTTGTTACAGGCTGGAGATGGGTGGGGGAATCCATTCTTTGTCACTGCTAGAGATGTCTCAAGGCAAGCTCAGTGAGCAGTCTGTTCTTCTAAGTTCCTGTAGCAGGTTGTACTGCAACCAAAGTGGGTAACTCCACCTAGGTCCTATTATTGGGTCTGTTGTATTAAACAAGGTCTTTCAGGCCTGCTCCAGGCTGGGTGGAGGGCACAAAGGATGACTTAATGTTTTCTGATATCAACAAGAACTGTCTTCAAGACTGTTAGAAGGAAGCATTTAACTTGGGGTTTATGGTTTGAGAGGGTTAAAGTCCCTGGAGCATCTGAGAGCTCTACATTTTGATCCACAAGAAGACAGCAGGGAGAGACACACTGGGAATGGCATGAGTCTTTTGAAACCTCAAGGCCCATTCCTCAATGACACACCTCCTCCAAGAAGGCCACACCTCCTAATCCTTCCCCCAAAATTCCACTAACTGGGAACCAAGTATTCAGACATATGAGTCTATGGGAGACATTCTTCTTTTCCCCATTAATTAATTTATTTATTCACTTTATATGCTGATCACTGCCCTACCCATCCTCCCAATGGGAACCAATCAAACCATTAGAAGGGTCACTTGCACAGATTATTCGGTCTCAAGGACAATCCCCTCCCCCATTCTTCTTCCATAGAAAGATAGAAAGCATCTACACGGTCAACCCTTGGGCATCTTCTACTCATAGGTCCTGCTGCTACAGGGCTAACATGGATCACTTCCTGTTACCTAGGACACAGCCAGCTCAAGAGAAGACACTGATAGCCTCTTTAAAGAATGGACCATTGTGGAGTTGCTGTGTGCTGAACACACCCAGAGAGAGGTCAACATGATGATGGATGAGAGAGGCGAGCTATTGTCAGGAAAGCTTTGACCCATTACCACCCACATGCAGGATAAAGAAGTTTATCCTTCCCTGGCTACGGGAATACAGTATGCTCGGCCTGCTTGCCTGATGCTGACAGGTTGAACAATGAGCATGTCTCAGTGACTCATGGAAGCTGTTGCTTCTTCCTCTGTCCTCCTTTGGATGTTGTGAGGACAGGGACAGGGCAAAGGACACACCAAGACCATCATGTACCCTCTGTGAATGCAGGCAGAGGGGTGTGTGTGTGTGTGTGTGTGTGTGTGTGTGTGTGTGTGTGTGTTGATGAAGTCTTGGCAGAGGGTTCTTTCTGCTCAGAGCCACAGAACTTAGTAGGGACAAACCTACCATAGGAGTGAGACTCTTCATAAGGACTGTGCATTAATGGGCAGTGGCACACAGAGACAGTCTCTCCCTACAAGGGACTGTCCCTGTCCTTCACAGCTTTTGCCAGCCCCACCACACCAGGAGAGGGGTGTGGTTAATGGTACATTAATGCCAAACACTGAACTTAATTTTTTTTCAAGAATGAGAAATTAGAATAAATCAAAGAAGATAATGCTGGGAAGATGGTTCCCCAGCAATGCTTACCTCGTAAGCATGAGGACCTGAGTTCAATCCCCAGCACCCATGTGAAAGCCGGGCATGGTGGTGTACATTTTTAATCCCAGTGTGAGGAAGAAGGAACAGGAGGCTCCCTGAAGCTCGATGGCCAGTCAGCCTACCTGAGTCAAGGTCGAGTGAGAGACCTTACGTCAAAAATACAAGGTGGGGAGCAACTGATGAAGATGCCTGACCTTATCCCTTGACCTCCACACGCATGCTCACATGCACGTACTGGTACCTGCTTACATGTGTACCTCCACACCCACACAAATACATATGTGAGGAAGAGAATACATATACACTGACTCGCTGACAGCTGTTTGTGCTCCTTGAGAATGAGGAAGGCATCTCAAGCACGGGAGAAAATGGACCAGAAAGCTTCCAGGGCAAGCACCCTCCTTGGTCTTCCCAGTTTCTATCCCCAGATCCTTGCTCTTCTGAGACCTGGCCAGATTTATTCTCACTCCATTCCATAGGGAGAAAGTGAAGTAGACAGAGATGCAGAAAAAGAGAGACATAGCGAGGCAGAAACAGAGACAGAGAGAGACAGAGAGGGGAGAGAAGGAGAGACTGTGACAGTCAGAAAGAGATCACAGAATCACTGGAAACAAATTCGATAGTTTAAGCTAGTTCTGAGACCAGCTGAGAATCCAGGATGGAGCTGGGCTCAGCTCTTTACCTGGGCTTTCACAAGGTCACTGTAATGGCGAGGATGAGGTAAGGCGAGGGACACAATGGGCATGGCCATCTTTGGAAAATACAATCTTCTGTATGCATCAATTTGACTGGATCTCAGAGTTGCCTTTCTAGAAAAGGAAGATGGGGTTGCTCCAGTCACAGAGGATCACTGGGAAGAGTAGCAGATGGTGGAGGTGGCTGGCAAGTTGGCTCACTCTGATCCCCATGTCTTAACCAAGAGCAACAGTCATTGGTCCATCAGGAAAGACATGAGAGGGAAGACCCTGTTGACTGTGTGACCAATACCCACTCATTCAGAGCCTCTTGTTGCATTGTAGAGATGGTCCTGAGATCCAGGGCTAAATAAACACATGGAAACACATAGTACTTGTAGGGAGACCCTGTGAATCCTTTAACATTGTCTAAGTCATTGTGGTTGTCCCCACTGGTATAAGGGTACCACTAGCATCTAGTGTGGAGACCAGCCTGCTATTTCACAGCCCATGGTATATCACACAGCCTCCCACTATGACTGCCACCCAGTCTTCTCAACTGGGGCTGAAGCAGAGTTGCTGGGGGCAACTGTGACAAATGATCTTCTATCCAAACTTAATGAGTAACTTAAAGACAATGGCAGCCTCTGGACATGTGTCCAGAGACAAAAGAGAATGTTCTCCAAGCAGATTGTCCCTCCTTCCCCACGAAGGTGCTGAAACTTGCTGGGAATGGCCTGAGCATGTGATAAAGGTTCTAAAAAAAACAGCATCTTCTAAAGAAGATTCTAATGACATGAGCAGCTCTTCTCCCCGTGGTCCTTAGGGGGCGTCATGTGACACACAAAGATGAAGCTGCCATGTTCCCTCAAGAAGGGTCTCACTTGACCTTGGGGGATATTGGGGAAAGATAGACTGTAGTAAGTGGCTCTTGGGGGACACTCTGTTTGAGGCTGTCTTTAGGATGGCTATAGCTGGTACCTAAGACAGTGGGATATGGCTTGGCTATTTCCAGCAGACAGGATGTTCTCTAGTAACATCCTTTCTGCTAGATCTTTATTTCCAGGCCGCATTCCTTCTCTTTTCTTTCATTAGTATTTCTGCCCAACACACTTTCTTACTCAACTTCTGCTCCTCAGAGTTGCTCCATGGTCTCACCATAAAGCTGGACTCTGGAGGAAACAGTCTGGATACAAACCTCTATTTTAAAACATCCTCAGCCGTATATTCTAGTTTAAATTCTATTTTCACTGAAAAAGGCAGCAGCATAAGGCAGGAAAGAGGGAAGAAAGGCTTACACTTCCAGGTTACAGCTCAGTATTGCAGGGAAGTCGAGGCAGGAACTTAAAGAAGCTGAACAGATCACATCTATAGTCAGGAGTGGAGAGGTAATGCGCCCATGCTGCCTGCTTGCTTCTGCTCATACTCGGTTAGCTTCCTTCACTCTTACACAGTT
>JANHMN010000023.1:24705447-24719387 GCA_030674055.1 Rhabdomys pumilio
ACACACACACACACACACACACACACACACACACACACTGGTTGATAAGCCTCAGGCCAACTCAATCTAGACAATTTCTCAATTGAGACCCTCCAAACTAGAACACCATGCGAACCAGAGACTACTCCATCTCAGTTGCCTCTGTCCCATTTGGTACAATGGTGCCCTTAATGTTTACTCTCTAACCGGGCTGCCAGAAAAATAAAATAAGACAAAACCGATGAGAACTTTGGAAGGCTCCAGAAAGACAGCCATCCCTGAAGCCAGCTTTCATTGGCGCTGATGCACGGAGCCCACTCAAGACGTCACTTCCCCGGAGTCCCTGATGACCTCTTCTCCATGCAAGTCAGTAACTGTCCTCTGAAATAAGAAAACGACCTCTAGGGACAGCTTAGATGACTGTGCTCTTCTGTGCAGTCAACAGCATGGTTTTCTGGGCCATTTATAATAGAATACCACAGGGTGGGGTGAGTGGCTTAAATAGAAGAAATATATTACCTCAATATTATTCACATATGTGTGTGATTCATATATATATATATATGTATATATGTGTGTATATATATACATATATACATATATATACATATATATGTATATATACACATATATGTGTGTATATACATATATATGATTCATATATATACACACATATATGAATGATATATATTATACATATGTATTTGTATATATATTATTTGCTCACACACACAAACACACACTATATGGCAGGATCGGTTTCACCTCTACCCTTTCCCTTGGGGTGTATGTGGCCGCCTGTTCATCATCTCCATTATACTCATTATACTCATTATACTCATTATACTATTATATATTCATGTATATGTCACGCTATATCCACATCCCTATCTTTGCACTGACCTTTTTATAAAGATTTCTGTATAATCGAACGTAGCCTAGTTACCCATTTAATTTCATTGGTTTTAATATTTTGAGCACGTGCGTGAGTGCATGCATGCGTTGCTGGTCCTCATGTGTGAATACAGAGAGACCACATGTGCCACATAACGCGCATGAGGTTATCTAAGGACCACCTCGGGTATTCATCCTTACCCTGGGATGAGGTCTCGTGCTCTCTGCTGTGTACACAGGCTGCTCAGCCGTCAGGCTTCTGAGAGTCTCCGGTCTCCACCTTCTACCTCACTGTAGGGTTGTACTGCTGTGCCCAGGTTTTACGTGTATTCTGAGGATTTGAACTCAGGTCCTTAGGCTTTCAAGGCGAGTGCTTTACACACTGAGCCCAATTTAATTAATCTTAAGGTCACTGGAGATTGAGGATTCAATGTAGACATCTCAGAACAGTTGACTGCCCCAGCTGACTCGGGTTTTTGTTTAGGTGGAATCTCAGTGTAGCCCAGCTGACTTCAAGCTTGCTATGCAGCTGACAATGACATTGAACTTCTGATTCTCCTGCCTCCACCTCCTGAGTGCCGGGATCATGTGTGTGCACCACCACACCCTTTATACACAGTTCTGAGGATCAAACCCAAAGCTTTATGCTAGGCTAACCCTGTACCTACTGAGTCAATTATCCAGCCCTTCGGCTACTCTTCCAAAGGATCCAGGTTCAATTCCCAGCACACTCTGGTGGCTCATAACTGTCTTTAACTCCAGTTTCAGGGGATGAAATAACTTCCCCTGATCTCTGTGGCATCAGGCATGCACGTGGTGCACAGACATATATGAAGGCATATATTTGTGTGTATCAATATCTATCTGTATCTGTATCTGTATCTGTATCTATCTATATGTGTGTGTGTGTGTGTGTGTGTGTGAGAGAGAGAGAGAGAGAGAGAGAGAGAGAGAGAGAGAGAGAGAGAGAGAGAGAAAGAGAGAGGCTCAGGCCAGAACATGAAACAGATACCTCCTTCAAGGCCCACTCTCAATGGCTCATTTCTGGAAGCAGGGCCAGATTCCTAAGGGCTCTACAACCTCCTTAAACAGTGCCACCAGCTGGCAGTCAAGTGTTAAAACAGATGAGCCTGGGGGCCTGCTTTCACATACAAATCATATTTCATGTCCTTACCACAAAGAACAGATGGAATGAGGCTTTCGTGCTACACACAGTCTTGCTTTAGCAAACCTTAAATGTTAGCAGCATCCTTACTGCCACCACCACCACCAAGGATGTTTGTTTTCCACCCAAGATAAAGACCAATCACAAGAGGGTGCCACCAGCCTGAGGCACAGATGCCAGCTCCCGCTGGAATATCACTGTTTGCACAGTTTGAGGGAAGGAAAAATAAGCGTTCATTGCTCTTAGTTGTAGCATTTGAAGGAAAGAAAAGGGGAAGGAGAGAAACATCCAGAGTACATAAATTTGGCCACAGAAGTGATATTTAGATAAGATTTAAATGCAGTCAGCATTTAACCAGATGAGCTTAGAGCTGGCATTAAATTCACATAAGTGCCAGGATTATGCACATGAGAGTCAGAAATATTAGCTTTGTCTCCATCATGGAGCAGGGGAGACTGTCTGGGAATGGATTATGGGGGTGGGGGAGGGACTCGAGAGTGTTACTCGATCATTCAAAGTTATCAGAATTGTAAGGTGCTAGTTAATAAATGATGTGACACGTACCATTAGTCACACGTGAGGCAGAAGTGATAAAGTCAGTCAGTCAGTTCACCCAGGTCGTTGAATCACTCTGGTTCATCACCTAAAAGGGGAAGTCTGTGGGGTTTAAGTACCAGGTGCTAGGATGGAAGAAGAAGAAGAAACCCAATGTGTGTCTCTGGCCTCCTGCATGAGAATATCTGTCTACTTAGGAACTGAGATGTTTCCCCATCAGAAGCCCATACCAGCTCTCCCAGGTCTTCCAGAGCTGGGAGAACACAAGGCAGGCTACTTGGGGGCAGTGCTAGTGAGGGACACTCATGTGTATGTGCCCTCCCTAGAGAGGACTTGGGAGACACTAAGACAGGGTAAGAACCAGGAGACAGCAGACAAGAAGTGCCACCAGAAGGTTTGAGTCACCATGGCCTCTGTAAATAATGACCACAGGCTTGGTGACTTCAGATACAAGGCATGTTCTCTGAAGTCACACTTCTCAGGAGCGTCCTGTAGACGCTTGCTGTTAAGGTTTGCTTCTGAAGTCCTAGTGATGGAGACTCCAGCTGTTTCTGCCACAGAAACAAAAGTTGGTCACCCTGAGAGACAGGGATACATTGTTTTCCTACACTGTGTTAACGTCTCTGGTATACATGTTAACCCCAAACTATCATTTTATAAACCTTAAATATACACAACCAAATATATTTATTAAAAAGATAATTTTAAAAAAGATCAATCCTGGGAGATGGGTCAGCTGGTAAAGTACTTTCCTGGAAAGCATAAGGCTTGAATCCATCCTCCACAAACTCACATTAACAAGCCAGGTACAATAGTGAACACTGGTAATATCAGTAATGGGGAGGCAGAGACAGGAGGGTCCCAGGGGCATGCTGGCCAGCATGCTAAGCCTAATCAGTGAGCCCCAGACCAATGAAAGATGCTCTCTCAAAGAAAATGAACTGTATCTCTGAGAATGGTTGACCTCTAAACTACACACACACATAAACATTTTCTAAGTGGATAAAAGGCATGATTCATATTCACTGATATCTCTAAGATGTATCCCAACTCTCCCAAGACATAGGCTTAGGAGAACTGTGTCTAGGAACCAACCACCACAGCCTCCCCTTGAAAACACCATCTGTTTATACTGCCCAAGATCTTCTTCCCTCCGGCACCACCTCGATGGGAAGCTGTCTGGCTTTGTCTCTCTCCTGGGATATTTCCAGTGTCTGCCTCCAGTTCCTCTCACTGACTGTCATTTTATTAGAAGGGCCCCTCCCACAAGAAGTGCCACCAGAAGGTTTGAGTCACAATGTGGGAGGGGCCCTTCTAATAAAGTGGAGGTTGCTAGTAATGTGTGTGAGGTCACTTAAGACAGACCCCTTCTCTGTGGGGACCCCAATTACATTCTTGGCGCATTCTGAGTTTTGGGGTAATTAGAGCTGAGTTAGCCTGGGTTCTGTCATCTACTTCACTCAGCCAGGCTTAACCTATGAATGTCACCAATTTGGCAGGTTCTGAATTATGAATACAGTCCTTGGAACCGATCCCCTTTGTCTGGGATACCCTCAAGGTGAGCCACATGAAGTGAGCTAACAAATAACCTGTAGCTGTGGTGAATCACCCCAAGGGAGGGCTCTACTCACCTGTATCTCTGACCCCCAACTTGTGTCCTTAGCTACATGCAACCCCAATTCTGAGACTGTGGGCTGACATCAACCACCATATTACCAGCAGCTAGAGGGTAACAGATGAGCATGGTCACTCTTTGGAGAATGATAGTCCCAGCAAGAAAGAGGCACCTGTCACTGGCATTGACAGCTCATAGCCTGTGATGGTCGCACCCTGCCTCGGCAGCAACCAAGGCAGAAGGCAAGCCCCTGACATCCTGAAGAACCAGACATCACCTTGGCTTAAATGATACATTCACACACCCACATGTGAGTTTAGCCCTGATTCATGGACACAAGATGTCCTGTGCACAGCTCTCATCCCACAGACACGGGACAATGGTCCTGGGCATAACTCTACTCCAAAGTCCCCTAAATGTGTTTGCACAACCCTGCCTCCTCACAGATCTGGCAAACCCTCCTCTCCTGTACCAACACTTACCACTGCGCTCTGTCACCTCAAGGAATAAGCATTGAGCTCAAGAACCAAGATGAAGGCAGTTGTGAACTCAGCACCGTGCCTAGTGCACCCCAGCCCACAGCTCCTTCAATGCAAAGGCAGGCTGTGTGTCTCTCTCGCCCACGATGAGCTCCAAGCTCCTTTAAATGGGTCACCTGTTTGACAGGAAAGCCCTGAGAGTTACATTCAGGAAGGATTCAATTGCTCTAAAAATGAGTCTTACCAGCAATTTTTTTACAGTATACTTTCTTCCCTTCTCTCCCTCGCTCCACCCTTCCCTCCTTTCCTTTCCTCTTCCTTCCTTCTTTCCTCATTTCTCCTTCTCCCATTCTCATCTCTCTCCTTCCTCACACCCCCTCCCTCATCTTTTCCCTGTTTCTTTCCTTCTTTCTTCCCTCCCTCCCTTTCTTCTTACCCCACATCCTGACCCCTTTCTCTCTTTCAAGGACTCCGATCCTCGGCAGATGCTCAACCTTAAGTATAAAGGGAAATCTGGAAAGAGAAAGGGTCTTAAATTAAAGACTCCCTGGGCCCTGAAGCAAGGCAAGCTCTGTCCAGACCACAAATTATAATAAGTCAGCCATCGCTAGTCCCCCTGGACAATGCAATCAGATTTAAGTACGTTCGATATTGGCAGACATTGAAGATGACAAAGTCCACCTCTGTGAAGCCAGCTGCCCATTTCTTTTTGCTCTCACAGATTGACCTCCCCACCCAGGCTGAGCCTCACAGTAGCCTGTCCCTGTGTATCCAGCATCCATGCTGCCTCTACAGCAGACAAAAGCACATTAAGTAGAAAGGCCTTTGTGATCTCTGCACAACCTACTCATTTCTGTCTGCGTCCCTTCACACCCCTTTAAGTGTTAAAAATAGATTTTCTCATCCTTTAAGAGGGGAAGTAAGAGCCCTGGGCTGAAATGGCACCTGTGAGGGGGCAGGGAAGACAGAAGGACAGAGAACCTTATCAAAGCCCCTTGCTCTTCAACATGGCTCTGGGGTGTCGAGAGTCATTTGTGTCCTTTGGTATTGGGTTTGTCAGATGTGAAGTGCTGATGACAAATGTATCTGCCTCCTGCGTGGTCCTGAGGCTGAGATGATACTGGGGGAGCTCAACATCCATCCCTGATCTGTATCATAGCCAATGGTCACTCTCCCTGTGCCGAAGAGTGAAGCACAAGTGAGGGGACCCATTCTCGTCCCAGAATCCGACTTTATATTCCACTCTGGATCCACTCTCTACTAGAACCAGTGAATCACAAATCAGCTGGCTCTCGGAAGAATGCATTTATTTTCTTGTAGTTCTGAAAGCCAGTGATCTGGAATCAGGAATCAGGAATCAGTCTGGGATTCTTTAGCTACCAATCTGACTTGTCTCACTCCTTACTATCTCTGATCTCCATGCTCGTAGCACAGCCTCCTACCCCCATGGCCACAGTGTCTGCTCCCTTCCCCTAAATTACCAGTATCCTTCTCAAAAGGACATCTAGAACAGAGCCAGAACCAAACCAAACACTGCAGGCTAATCCCCATCAATCAAGAGCTTTCACTTTGACACTAGAGAGATGGTACAGGAGTTAAAAGCGCTTCCCTTGAGAGTGTGAGGATCTCAGTTTGGATCTCCAGAACGCGCATAAATACCAGGTGGGCATGGCAGCCTCTCTGTGACTTTAGCCTTGGAGGGCAGGCACAAGAGATACCCAAAGCAAGCTGCCAAAATGAGATTAGCCATTTAGGTAAGTTCTGCATTTGATTAAGAGACTCTGCCTTGATGGATAAGTGGACAATGGATCAAAAATGGATTCTTGACATTAACCTCTGTGTTCCACATGCACGCGTATGTACGCACACGCGTACACACACACACATGCTTACAAACATGCACACACAGACACAAAATGGAAAAGTAAATAAACGGTCAAATAAATAAACATATACAACTCTACTTAGCAATCTAGTGGATCAAAGATTCTTAGTCACATCAGCAGAATCTGCTCTGATACCAGGTGCTTCATTCAAAGCAACTGCCTGTGGGGAAAAACTCGTGGGGTAGTCTGGCAGCAGGGACAAAGTCACAAGGGCTGGCAGGGACAAGGGTGGGCTTCCCACACCGCTGGAGGAGGGTCCCACATTCACGCAGCTGCCCCGGGCGGGCCGATGGCTGCATCGGGAAGGTTTAAGGTTCCAAAGGCTGGGAACCTAGCGGCAGGCCCAGGAGACACATGGAATTCAGGAGTTTTCCAAAGCTTTTATTGTTCATGGCTTGGTGAATGGGTGTAGATGGTTCGTGCTCCCCCCCACCAAAAGCCAGGAGAGCCTGGCTTTTATAGGGAGGGGTAGAGGGGGGGATCACTTAATTAGCTACACCCCCCAGCCTTTAGATAACTCATTAATATTTTAATCTCTGGAGGTGGAGACCTGTTAATCACACCCTCTATCTGTGCCCTACGTGACTAAAGGGTACAGGTTGAATGGAGATTAGATCTCAAGTCAGGAACCTGGGTTCTGGGGGCGTGGCCAAACACCCACAACTCAAGAACCAGGATACTCTTCCATGGTCCGAAAACTGCCTATGCCTGCTCTGCCATGAAATGGTGACTCCCAAACATGGCACTGCCCTGTTCCCTGGTCTGTGGACTGTGATGAAGCTCACCTCCCGCTGCCCTGTTTCTCTCCTTCCTCTCCACCAGGTTTCTGACAGATGTGACTATGTCTTTGTCAATGGGAAGGAAATGAAGGGCAAGGTGAACGTGATAGTCAGCTTCACCTACCAGCACCTGAGCAGCCCCCTGGAGATGACAGTGTGGGTGCCACGGCTACCCCTGCAGATTGAGGTCTCAGACATGGAGCTAAACCAGATCAAGGGCTGGCGGGTCCCCGTTGTCTCCAACAAAAGGTAGGTGTATATAAACATGTATATGTGTGAGTGCTTGAGTGTGTGCATGCATGATGCATGCGAGTGTGTGTGTGTGCGCATGCGTGCACATGCGCGTGCATGCACATATTGTACATTGGGCATTCATAGCAGAAAGCCATGTCCACTATGGTTAGACTTGAGGAGGGAAGCAGACAGGTAGCCAGCTTCAGGTAAGAGTAGATACAAAGGTTCACATGGTAATTTACTATGACCAAGTACCTAGACTCTGCCTCATAGGCAATGGACTCCAGCCACAAGCACCATCTACAGAAAGATGAGCTTGGGGAGGAAGTCTCGTGGATGAGGCTCAGGATAGGAAGAGAACTAATTGACTTTAGGAAAAAGCAAACAGCAGATGCCATCCCATTGTGCCAGAGCAGAAGTTCAGAGTTCTTGGCCCTGGTGAGTCTGAAGCTTGTCTGCCATAGTGTACCTGTTATACCCTGGGTAGAGAGGTGAGCCTTCTCACCATCCATCAGAAGGCCAGAGGAGCACTGGGGAGGTAGAGTCACGATGCTTAGTCTCTCCTTCAAAATGTCACTGCAGGGATGCCTGTGCACACAGCCATATGCTGGAGACATTTTAAGTGTCAGGGTAAGCATGGGCCCTGTCACATAAGGAGAAACTCTTGCAGGCTGTGGGTGCATAGCGGAGGTGAGAATCAATTGTTGCTAGAGAGGACTTTGTTAGTCTTCACCTTTGAAGTTCACCCCTCTAGTCCTGTAAGGTGTGGTAGGTACCATGGACAGTGGGAAGATGGTCCTTAGAGATATATCTTTGGAAAACTGGGTTGCCAGGGGGATAGATGGTGGAGTGGATAGTGATGATGATGATGATGATGATGATGATGATGATGATGATGATGATGATAATGCAGTTGACAGAGAGCCAGCCAGGTCTGGCGAATGGTCCTCTCAGATGCTGCCATAGCTGATGGACTCCATGAGAAGTGGGCAGTTAATATGTGAATGGAGGCTGAGGTGATGGTGGGAATGGGCTACTGGACACAAGATACCAGACAGAGAGGGAGCAGCTAACATCTGTCTATTTGGAGCCACCTGTTCCTGTCTGCCTTGATTATGATATCTCAATATCTTCACGGTGAACGCTAACCTCTTTTGGGTGACAACCCAGGCATATTAGCTACTTAGTACTACATGTCCTGGTTAGCCTTAATGGTTGACTTGACTCACTGGAGTGGAAAACTCTATTGAGGAATTGCCTGGATTGGGTTGGTCTATGTGATTGTTTGTAGGGAATTGTCTTAATTATTAATTGCTCACTCTGGGCAGCATCATTTATGCCGCAAGTGGTCATGGGCTATATAAGACAGCCAGCTAAGCATGAGTCAGAAAGCCAGCAAACAACATGGATCTTCTCTTCAACTTATCACTTGGGTTCCTGCTCCAGCTTCCCTCAAAGATGGTTTCTGACCGGGAAGTGTAAGCCAAACAAACCCCTCCCTCCCAGAGTTGCTTCTGGTCAAGAGCACTTTTATCAAAGCAACAGAAACTGTGTGATGCAGGGCCTTAATCTAAAACTCAGTATGGCTTGAAAAATGGTGGTCAGACTCTCAGATTCTGCACAGGAGCAGCCGGGTGTGGCTTAATGAAGTCCCTGGAGCTGAGGTCTCAAACGCTGAATTCTGCTGGGAGGCTAGCACCTCATCTGGAGGCTCCTGCAGTGAAGGCTCACTCCGGCATTGTTTACAGAGTTCCACTCCTCACTAGCTGCTGATCAGAAAGGTACCTGCCAGCTGGAGGTGTCCCTAGGGAGGCTCAGAAGACGACAGCTTGCTTCATCCGAGTAAGCCAGGGACCGAAGACACAGAATAACCCAAACCACGCTGATGTTAATAGTTTAAAATGCAATCATAAAGACAGGTACTTGGGAAGCTGAGGCAGGAGAATTATAGCCTTGGGTACATAGTGGGACCTCGTATTAAGATACAAATAAAAGGTCTTCTGAACTCTTGTTGCAGTTTCCAATCAACTTAGTCTCTGATCAAATCAATCCAAAAGTGGTGGTGCATTCCTCGATACTTGCCCCAATGTTCTGGGTTCCTGAATGAAAAACGCACGCACGCACACACGCATGCACACACACATGCAGCCTTCGATTTTAATATGCCTTAAACAACTCAATGGCTGGGCCACTTCGTAAGCTCTACGTGGCGAACACCTCCCCTCCGATATCCTTGAGTTATTACATACTAATCTCTATATTCCATTTTTGCTGCACTAGACCCAATTGGGGGCCCCCTGGGGCTGCTTTTCCCCAGCGATTACATGATTGGTTTGCTCTCTCTTCTGCACCTCTCAGGCCTGGTCTGTACTCCTTTCCCATCATGGCAGTTCTATCCCATCTTCCTCCTTTGGTCGCCTTGCTTGGGAAATCTAAAGTCCCGCCCCTGTCTTCCTGCCCAGTCATTGGCCACCAACAACTTTACGTACCAATCAGAACCAACTGGGCACAAGGACCCTCAGCGTCTTACATGCAGACGTGCAGATTTCCGTGTAATGTTGGGAACCCAACTAACATAATACAAACGTTAGACCAAATCCGCAACAAACTCTTCCAGCAACCGCTACCTAAATGTAAATCCTCAAAGAGCCTTTGACCCTTGATATCTATTGGCAAATGATGTTGGCTGGGGAGGGAGAGACACTGCCTTCGGTGGTTCAGCAACTGGTAAGATGCCCAGATTCCTGTAACTAAATTCTCACCCTTGTCCTGGAAGCAATCCTAGTGAAACTCATTGGTTCAGCATCCAAAACGACAAAAGACACAAAAGTAGAAAGGCTGGTTAATACAAACAAGAAACGCCTTTAATCCCAGCACTTGGGAGGCAGAGGCAGGTGGATTTCTGAGTTCGAGGCCAGCCTGGTCTACTGAGTGAGTTCCAGGACAGCCAGGGCTACACAGAGAAACCCTGTCTCGGAAAAAAAAAAAAAAAAAAAAAAAGAGCATCAGTGAGAGAGGGTAATGGCAGGGATAAGTATGATTTAAATACATCATGCACAAGCATGGAAATGTCTTAATGAAACCCCTTATTATATATCATTAATATAGGTTAATTAAAATGTTGATGACGGGAGGGGCTGTTCAATCACTTTTGAATAGAGTTATAAAATACAACCTCTGCCTAACAAGAGGGGTTGGTACAGAGTAAACGCCAGGAGGCGTGGGTCTTTGGGAAGATCTTAACCATCTGTCATGCCTCTCTGTTCTGTCCAATTAGAACTCTTGTCACACCGGTAGTTTAACACCCTGAATCTTCGGTGTGTGCCTGAGCCTTAAGCAAGCCGGAACTCTTTGGAGGTAGACTCATGGAGCCCCCAAAAGTGGCTCCAACCAATAAATACTTTTTGACAGGCCAGCTCGGGACAGTGAGGAAGAAGATGATGACGAGAAGAGGGGCCGAGGCTGCACCCTTCAGTACCAGCACGCCATGGTGCGAGTCTTGACCCAATTTGTGGCTGAGGCACCCGATCCCGGGGGACACCTGGCCTACCTGCTGGGCTCTGACTGGCAGGTGGACATCACAGAGCTGATAACTGACTTCATGCAGGTGGAAGATCCCAGGATTGCTAAGCTTCAAGGAGGGCAGATCCTGACCGGCCAGGAGCTGGGAATGACAACTATCCAGGTGAGTCATCTGCAGAGTCGGGCAGGACTTTTCTGTACCCTTGCTCTGACAGGTGAATTGCTCAACTGTCTTGTCATTGCTCAGAACAGATTCTCGTTTGGAGCTCACTTTAGTGAAATCACCAACTACACAGTTTGAGTGTGGTATGGAACAAGGACCCTGAGACACCTCCCAAAATACACAGGAGACATGGGGCTCCACCTCTTCTTGGTCATGTTCCCTAACCATAGCAGGCCTTACTGTATCTTGAGAAGCAAAACCCTAGATAGAAGTTCACCCTGCCTGAATCACAGGCCTGGCCAGCTTCTCAATATTAACCATGGCACTTGAATCTTCTATCCCTCCACAACTGAGAGTTTTCCCTTGACATATGCATAAATAATAATAATAATAATAATAATAATAATAATAATAATAATAAATGAAAACATTACATTTAATGTTACTTATATCAAACAACTAAGAAGAAAGTTGAAAGAAAATGTCAACACCTAGGAGCCCAGACCTAGAGGTTTATCTTATCTAGGCTTTAAACATTCACTTTGAAAGATGATTCAAGTCCAGAAAAGGAATTGTATGATGACATGGAGGAAAGGGGCATCCTTCCTAGGAAGGCAGCATAGAGACTGTGTCAGGAGGACATCCAGTCCTGAGACCATTTCACTCAGTCCCACCAAGTTCCCAAGTGATAAGCTCATTTATTCACGTTCTTCTTGGGACTTCCCTCTCATGCTGTCTTAGTAAGGGTTTTACTGCTGTGAACAGACATCATGACCAAGGCAACTCTTATAAAGGACAATACTAAATTGGTGCCGCTGGCTTACAGGCTCAGAGGTTTAATCCATTATCATCAAGGTGGGAGCATGGCCACATCCAGGCAGACATGGTGTGGGAGGAGCTGAGAGCTCTACATTTTGTTCTGAAGGCAGATAAGAGAAGACTGGCTCCCAGTGTGGCTAGGAGGGAGCTCTGAAAGCCCATACCCACAGTGACACACCTACTCCAACAAGGCCACATTTCCAAGCCACTCCCTGGGCCAAGCATATTCAAACCACCACACATGCCCATTGTCATTTGAACAATCAAGATAAATAAACCAGTGATGACTGGATAGAACATGAGCTCTGGGAACCCTTTGAAAATTGGTTTATTGAAGGCCTGCCCCAAAATTCAAAGGTCAAAAGAGCAGATGGACAAAGGAGTGGACCTAATTCACCCAGGGGCACTGAGAATGCATAAAACATGGAGAAAGCCAGCTCCACATCCTTCAAAAGCAGGGCTGGGCTGGCGAGAATCATGTTCTGTGGTCACTAGAGGTGTGCAGAGGGAATCAAGACTGGAACATCAACACCAGGTTGGACTTGGAGTGGGTGTGAATGGGGCTGGTGTCATGTGGGGCAAAACAAAAATTTCAAGATGCCACTAGATCATACGGTTCAGTTTCTCAAAGAGTAGAATTGAAGTCTGATGTATTGGTGAAAGCCTTTAGTACCAGCACTAGGGAAGTAGAGGCAGATCTCTGTGAGTTCAAGACTACCCTGGTCTATGTAACAAATTTCAGGCCAGCCAGGGTTAGACAGTGAGACCCTGTCTCAAAAAAGAAAAAAAAAACCTTCTAACTGTAGAAATGAAGACCCCAGAGCAGGAGATAGATTATAGATGGTCTTTGGACCAGGAAGCCCTACTTTCTATTTTGAGGTTTGTTTTTATTTATTTTTATTTTATGTGTGTGTGTGTATTTCCCTGCATGTATGTATGTGCACCACATACATGCCTGGTGATCAGAGGAGCCAGAAGGGTGTGCCATCCCCTAGAACTGCAGTTATAGATGGTTGTAATCCATCACGTAGATTCTGGGAACTGAACCCAGGTCATCTACAAGGTGCTAGTGTTCTTAACCACTGAGCCATCACCCCAGCCCCAAGAAGCCTTACTTTATAGTCCATTCTGGCTTTCCCTTGTGAGACAGAAATAAATATACAGTTAGGGTATCAAGTCATGGTTCTCTGGGGGACATGAAGCTGTTTGGAAGTCACATAATTTTAAATAAGGGTGCACCTGTAATAACAGGAATGGCCTGTGCGATGTACAGGAGTCACCACACTCAAAGGAACAATGACACTAATTGTTCTTGCTGAGGATAAGAGTAGGAAACAGTGACAACTGGAGTTGATATGTGGGTATTCGGAAGGTAGCACGGACTTCTTATCTGTTCCATGCTGTTATGTAGAAGAAGACAGCATCATTACATGACTAAGACTTAGTTTAAGAGGAGTCCTGCCTCTGCTCCCATGGGCTCATTGGGGGCTCTCTGTCTCTCACTGTTTCTGCATGTCCTCATTCATGACATGTGATGGATGGAGCACTGTGACCACAGAGAGCCTCCCCTTGTCATGTTGACTCTGCCCTCCAGATCCTGTCCCCTCTGTCGGATGCCATCCTTGCCGAGAAGACCATCACCGTGCTGGATGAGAAGGTGACCATCACAGACCTCGGGGTCCAGCTGGTAACAGGGCTTTCGCTATCCCTGCAGCTCAGCCCTGGGAGCAACAGAGCCATCTTTGCCACTGCAGTGGCTCAGGAACTTCTGCAGAGGCCTAAACAGGTAAGGCCTAAACAGTGATGCTTGAGACACACATCAGCTGAGTCTTACCCCAAGTGAGGTCAGC